>CM068585.1:20842000-21417000 GCA_035048485.1 Pteria penguin | reverse complement strand
TATATAAATATACACGCACGAACACACGAAGGAGAGAAGAAAACGAAGTCAAATTTTCCCATTTAAAGCAAGATATGCTACCTAAATGAAATTCCGTTGTCGGAAACGCAGTTGAACAAATGTATTTATATATATATATATATATATATATATATAGACATTTATATAATATATATATATATATATATATATATATATATATATATATGGTTTAATTATATAATTATATTATTATATTATATTATTATGAATCCAAAAGTGAAACGGAGTAGAGTTAGGACATAAAATTACAAAATAATTTTATTTTAAGCGTATATTGATTAAATCACCGTTTCGTAGTCTGAAAGTTTGATCCATTACCTCCCATTTCTAGACCCACCACTACTAGAAATCATTTTCAATTCACCAGAAATATTTTATAATAGACCCAACACTATCATATTGTATAATGTATTTGCAACCACAAATAAAATTCTAATATGATGTAAATACATACAATTAATTATCGTGAAAATCAACCATCCGGGTTAACTGCACAAACATGTAGTACTTATTTATTATTGAAATTGTTGTTTTACATGTTATCTATGTTGTATTAACAGCGAATGATAAAAATAAAAACTTGAAACTTAAAACTTGAAGAAGAAAGCATCGATTACTAAAGTACAGAAGCGTTCGTAGCTTTTTATATGACTCTTACATTAGCCTTAATCTGACGACTTTTATGCTAGATATACGGCGATTGATAAGTCGATTCATGCTACATTTTCCCGTGTTTTAATGTAAATCATTTTAAGATCTTACAAGAGATAAAATCATGCAATCAAACAATCCGTCTAAATTTATTTTACAGCAACTTTTTCCAACATAAATTTGGCTTTGGTTTTGAGATTCCATTCCGAAGGAGTAAGCATGCCGCGTTAAGTAGCCTCACCCGCAATGAATGCCTAAAATATACAGTCTTAAAACATTTCAACACTTCTTTTGATTTGTGACAATTTTGAATTATAGCTGCACATAAATTTTCGAAACCAGTAAATAACAGAGCAGTGGTATAACACTTGTCAGACTTACTGCGGAGAACTATTGAATATTCTCATTACATTTCAATAAAAGGATATAAGTGTACAGGAAGAAAGACAAGTTACAGATTCAGCTGTATAACAGAAGTCACCAGGGCAATATACAGTATTTGATGCAGTGATATGGAAAAAAATATACTAGAGCTGTCCCAATGGGACAAATACCCCCCGCGGCAACAAAGTGGAGACATGCAATAATTCATCCCTTTATGACAACCCATGAGGCATCCATAGAGCAGGTTTAATAATCATATGTGCTATTTACCATCAAAGAAGTTCAAAACCAGGTCACAGTGACCTAGTTTTGGTACATGAAAAATCCCTTTTCCATGATGCATCCACATGTAAAGTTTGATCAAATATAGGTGCTATGGTTCAAAAGTTATGCTACAGACACGAAGTCGCCCATGTTTTACTATCAAAGATGTCCGAAGCCAAGGTCAAGGTTACTGTGACCTAATTTTGGTACATGACACATCCCCTTTCCATGATGCATCCACATTTCTTTTGTCATGAGGAATGAGAAAATTAATGGTTTAGAGGTGGGAATGTGGACAAGTTTTGATATACACAAAGTTTTACCATCACTGAGGTCAAAGTTCAATGTCAAAATCAAGGTCACAGTGACCTAATTTTGGTACACATTACATTGCCCTCCCATGAACAGAAGTAATAATTCTAGATGTTACTGAATATCATAGAGGTCAAAGTCAAGGCCACAGTGAACTAGTTTTGGTACATGAAAAATCCCTTTCCCATGATGCATTCACATTTAAGATTTGATAAAATCTAGGTGCTATGGTTCAAAAGGTATACTCCAGACACGAAGTGGCCCATGTTTTACTATCAAAGAGGTCCAAAGCCAAGGTCAAGGTCACAGTGACCTAATTTTGCTATATGACACATCCCCTTCCCATGCTGCACCCACATACCAGGTTTGATCATCCTTAGTCCTACGGTACAAAAGTTATGCAGCGGACACGAATCGGGACCGACATACAGACGAACATGGTGATTCCTACATGTATATATCCCCCCAAAAAAACTTCGTTTGCGGGAGGTATAGTAAGGACATCATAAAAATATTAGATTTTAGTGTCATTACGATACCGACAGAGAACGGTCATTAGATAGGACAATAGTCGATCAATTGGCGGGGTTTACTGGTTAAGGGGTCCACCTTCCCACTCAACGCAATAGCAGAATAATTAAAGAAAACACATTTAGAACTATACATATTCCTCCTAAGTCTCTAAGTTGAGAGGCCATAATAATATATAAACTCGTATCGAAATGCAGAAAAACATCATGGTATCAAAAATATATTAAGCGACATTAAATTGAAGAAGCAGTGCTCTCCCGGTCTGACAGCCAGCCCAGACCCTTGATCTGTATGAATCTCGGCTAACAGTGAGAGGGTACGAGGTTCAGGATCATGTCTCCTCTGAATGAGGTTTCAACAAGACCTGTCATTTAGTTATTAGTTAATATCGACTCAAGAAACGTAAATATGGTAAAGAAGAATCATCTAAGCGGTTATTTCCTGAGTAAATATTAAACACATATGAAGAAAAGAAACCCAAAACCAGGTGATGAGTATGGCAAAGGTGCAAAATCTATAACCGAATATGATACAAGTTCCATTTTATAGTATTGTGAAACCGTTGATAAGTGAACACACTTTTTAGTTGAGGCCAATTCAGTCTACTGTTTCAACATCCAAACTAGTTTTTCAGGTAGACTTTAGTGTTTTTCAGAGTTTTTCAGTGTGTTGTAGAGTTTTGCAGTGAATAATGGGATTCTCAGGGGTTTTTGGACCCAGTAGTGTTCGAGTTTGTGAAATTATCACAAAAGTCATACTAAAGTTGTTCAGAATATTGGAATGAAAGAAACACTTTTGTGGATCACGATAATTAGCAAGTAACTAAAGTACATAAGATATCTGAGAAAACACACTATAATTTTCATTGGAAATTTAGAATTCAGTAATTATTGTGTAATATAATAACTTAATTGAACAGTCCTAAACGTGAAAATTATAGGCTAAATTTGACAATCAGTGTCGACAATTAATATACGCATTATTCCGTTAATTTGCATCACTGAATTAAAAAGATAATGTATCGGAAAAAACCTATTGTTTTCATAAATAGCAGTAGAGTCAGCAAGAATACAGTAAACTAGACAGATATCCCCTCTTTCATTCTATAACATGATAAAGTCGTAAAAGCGGCTCAATTTACACTTTATCACACAGTTTATAACTTTATATAAGATTTTGACTTGCACAACTATCAATAGGGAACAAAGATTATCCGAGTACCTGGTTTCATAACGGATTCCTATGGTCTAAGCACACCTATCATATTATGCTGTCGGAAATGCCAAACTGAAGTAGAAGCAGTTAATGTCGTATTTCATATTAAGGTATTGCATACTGAAACAATTATTTGACTTGCTCTCCGACGAAACAATTTTCGAAGACATTTGAAATATTTATACCTCATTACACAAAAATAAATCTACTAAATTATTTGGAAACATTATAAAGTTTTACCGTAAATTTTGTACAATAATTATGCAATAAGTACCTCTGGTCGGTCAATCCACCTTGATATTTCCCTCTATATAAGTAACTATTGCTTTTATTTCATCGAGCAAAACCTCCTTTTGAATTTTTTTTTTCTTTTACAAAAGTGTTGGAGGGGCATGAGTTGCCTGTGGAAGCTTAGATAATAAACCATAACAGACAGACAAATGGATATGACAGACAAACAGACAGACACAGTAATCCATAAATGTCTCCCTAAGTCCTTGCTATGCTGAGGCCACAAGAAAGTTCATTCGTTTGCTGATTAGTTAAGGCAGTGAGAAGCATTTTATCTATAATTGGGACTACACCTGATTACTGTGCACTTACTGGTACTTATTCTGCCATTCTTATAACTAAATTATATGACACATAGACACAAAATATGGATATTGCCATGTACAGATAATGAGATATGTGCAGGAATTGTCAATGAAACATGTTAGAACTAGGCTATGCAGACAGACAATCAGACATCCAAAAACTTGATATTGATCCATACTTAATCAGCATATTAAGGTCTATATATTTTGGATAATTTTTAATAAATCCAACAGTGTAAAGTAATAAAGTATGAGGTAAACATTTGTATAATAAATATAAAACATATATACCTTCTAACTTTGTGCACCAAATGCGCATTTCGACAAATCATATCTCTTCAGTGATGCTCGTGGTCGAATGATTGGAATTCAAAAGACATAAATATTTGAAGAGCAGTATTAAAACCAAAATGACCGAAAAAGTGAACCAAAGAATCAATCTAAGGACAGATCCATGCATAAGGGAGATAGTCCTTAGTTTTACAGTGATTTGCATAATTTCATGACGGAAAATTTTAAGTATATATCTCAAGTCAGTACAAAAGCACTGAAAACTAGACTTATGATGCCCTCGGGAACTATCAGTCCAACAGCAGTGACACCGGCCTAGTGGTTATAATAAATATAAAACATGTATACCTTCTAATTTTGGGCACCATATGCGCATTTCGACAAATTATGTCTCTTTAGTTATGCTCGTGGCCGAATGATTGGAATTCACATAACATGTAAATATTTGAAAAGCAGTATTAAAACCAAAATGACTGAAAAAGTGAACCAAAGATTCAATCTAAAGACAGAGCTATGCAATATTAACGTCAAAGTTTTTCTGACACATTCTACAATGGTAATTTTAATTTTATATCAAGTACATCCTAAAACTTTGACTGTGAACCACATCAAACATCATAGTCTATAATGACAAATATACTATTTACCGAGGTAAAAGATGAACACCTTTGAAATGGAAATATTCCTTGCATCCACATTGCTATCAGTATTACCAACACTGACCTCCGAGGTCCGAAAATATGTTATGTAAAACTTGTGAAGGAAATGGATCCAATAGAACATCAGTGGGATTATTACCAATATTTTCACTAGAGTTGAACTCATACTTTGTTTTTGAATAGAAACCATATTATACTAAACAAAGTATGTGTTCCTTCGTCGTGTTCTTGTGAAAATTCTAAATATGTTTATAAATTGGCAGGTCATGTTATTACTGGTGACCTAACCTGTATTTCGGACAAGAAATTGCGCACCCTTTTTTGGAAAAGGACCTAAATATAGGTTACCGTCCAGGATAAATTTCAATAAATGCCGTGACGTTATGGAAGATGCTTTAACTACATATTGTAAACTAAACGTTAGTGTAAAAAAGAACAGGTAAAGGTTCATGTTCTTAATGATTGGAAATACGAGATTTTAAGAATTGTCGATATCCGTATTAAGAACTTTACGGAAAATCCGCATTTACTTCAACAGCCTAATACATTGACGGCAAATTCTATTAAAAAGAAGATAGCTGACTTACATGCTAAATATGTCTTTGTTCCTGCTGATAAAGCAGGTAATAACATAATAGTTGTTTGAAAACTTTATTATATTGAAGTACTTAAAAACGAATTAAACTCCACTCATACATATGTGGAAAGGCCTACCTCAAAAGACAGCACCTTACACGATCACCTCATGACCATGTCCGACTTCAAAATTACAACTGATTTATCTGATCTACCAACCATATATTGGCTCCCAAAACTACATAAAAGTCCATATAAATCACGTTTCATATCTAATTCTAGCCACTGCTCTACTACGGTACTATCGAAGCATATTACCTCTGCTCTAACTGCTATAAAAGATCATATTATCAAATATTGTGATGTCGCATTTCATAATAGTAACATCAATTACTTTTGGTCGATTAAAAATTCTCATGAAGTTATAGACAAACTTCTTTCGCTAAATTTCAAAGTGACTCAAATTTCTACATTTGATTTTTCTACACTTTATACATCTCTGCCTCATGATTTGATTAAAAGCAAGTTGCTGTCTCTTATACAATGGTGTTTTCACAGAGAATCTAAAACGTACATATGTACTTCCAATAACTCCGGATTCTTTTCCAACAAACAATATACCTCATATAAATACTGGACTTGCAAGGAATTATGTAAAGCACTAGATTTTCTCATGAATAATATTTTTGTGCAATTTGATGGCAAGATATATCAACAAATAGTTGGGATTCCTATGGGTACTAACTGCGCGCCTCTGATAGCAGATTTATTTCTTTATTATTATGAGAGGGATTTTATGGTTTCTATTCAAAAATCAAAACGTTTTGACCTCATTGACAAATTTAATAATAGTTGCAGATATCTGGATGACATTTTGGTTATCGAAAACCCTGAATTCGAACAATTTATATCAGAAATATATCCACCAGAGCCCACATTGAATAAAGCTAATACTTGAGATAAATCTACACCTTTCTTAGATCTAAACATCAAAATTATCAACCACCTAATATATAATAATATTTATGATAAACGTGAGGATTTTAGATTTCCTATTGTAAATTTCCCTTACTTGGATGGCGATGTCCCTCGACTCCCATCATATGGTATCTATATATCTCAATTAGTTCGATTTGTCAGAGGCTGCACCGATGTTTTGGACTTTCATAAACGAAGTTTACAAATTACTACTAGACTTTTAACTCAGGGTTACAGATATCACAAGCTAAGACAAACATTCGGCAAATTCTTATTCAGAACTTCTATCTCAATTTGGAAATATTTCTTTTCAACAGTATGTATCCAATGGAATTTCCCATCCTAATTTTTACTGTGATCTCGTATATAAACTAAGGAAAGTAAAAGGCTCCGATAACGTTATTTTATCATGTAATAAAATATTCAAACGTCTTCTAAATAGACAATATGATATTGAGATCATCAAAAAGACTATAGGTCTTGTATTTTGCCCCTCTACAGCCTTATGCAGACTTTTACTTGAACGTTGCACGCTGACTAACAGGGCGGTGGGGACTATATGACGGGCCTTGTCCAAACCTCATGGTCCTGAACCTCGTCCCGTCTGACTGTTAGTCGGGACTCCTACAGATCTAGGGTCTTAGCTCGCTTTCAGACTGGCAGAGCACGGTTTATCATGTTGATGTCGCATATATTTTTGTACCATTGTGTGTTTTACAATAACTTACGAGTTTATATTTTATGACCTCTCAATATGCGATACCTGTTGACCCTTGTTCTTTACATGGAGGATTATTTATAAATTTTTAAATGTACGTCCTTTGATTGTTCTGCTGTTACGATGAGTGGAAAGGTAAACCGGTTAACCACACCATTTGTTTGGCTTCTGTCAAATTAAATGACCGTCCTAAGTCGGTATCGTAATTGCACTAAAATCAAATATTTTTGTAATGTGTTATATGTTCTAGTATATATTATTTATATTCATGTATTGTATAGCTCCATGGTGACTTCTGCCACATAACTGAGCCAGTAACTCCCCTCTTTTTTCTTGCAATATTCACACAGTGCTAACATCCCTACTGGTACTAAATGTAGAAGCAGTTGGTGGATTATACATAATTTCTGAGAGTGCGCTTGACATACTCTTTTTCTGTGCGAGTGAAATTTCTCTCGTGTAGCTCTCAAAACTGGCAATGTTTTAATGTTTGGAGACAGATTGAATGAAGCGTTACTCATATCATGCGTGACTCAAAGCTGTTATAGAAGTCGCTCGTATGGGGTGGTTTGTGTAAGTTTGCGATAAACCTGCAGCCTTGGAAATTGTTACCATCATATCACCAATTGCATTTTTCCCAACGGTTTATTTTCGTACCATACATCATCAGAAAAACAACTCTGTTGTTGAAACAGTGCATCATATTTTGGGTTTAACTTTGAAATATACAACTCAAAACGATCTGACTGGACACAGACTATTTTTTTTTCCATTCTTATATATCACACCACCAGTGCTGGTTTCATTATCATTTCTATGGTTTTTTGTGACCTCAGAACCAGTTATGGTCAAGTACTTCTGTCCATTTCCGTCTACAGAGATGGCAAATGCGGATTTTGTAAGTTCTCTCAGTCCTTCCCTCCCTCTTCTGCACATGTGAAACATAATATCAAACCAAACCTTGTGTAATAAGACTTCTGCATTTTTCGCATGATCTGCAAAGCACTCCCTGATACATGCTAAGTCCTCGTTGTGTATGACCAGTTTGTGTGACACATTTCCATATCCGTCCTTTTTCAATTGAAAAGTCACAGCATCAAACATAGTTCGGCTTCTCGCAAATGACTCCTTGACCAAGATGTCGAAGTCTCGGTTCAGCGGAGGATCTCCAAAATACCTTAAAAACACCAAACGCTCCCTCAATTTTCATGAATCGTAACTGTCATTCCATACGTTACAAAACCAGTGAATGACATATAGACATAAGATAATCTTCTTTGTTTATGATAAATCTATTCAATGAAGTTTGTTGTTTGATGCCGGGATATTTAATTTTCAAAACATTTGGTAACGAAGACAACGGAAATTCGATACGACGGCGGTTCGGTGATAAAAACAAGCTGTCCAGTTTAAATTAACTATGGGGTAAGCAAATATCAAACGCTACTTACCTATGTAGACCACTCTTAATTGATCTCAGTGTTTGGGTGCTGTATTTCTCGTCCTTTTTTCTTTTCTTTCTTTCTTTTTTTTTTTTCTTTTCTTTTTTGTTCCTTGCCTCTGCATAAAACCCCTGCAGAAGTGTGTCCATTGTCTCTGTATGTAAGGTGCCAATGACATATTCATTGGCGTAGCCATGCCTCTCAATACAGTATTCGTGAATTACTCTGGCGGCATATCTTATTGCTAGCTTTGTGTTTTTGCCCCTAATCGTCTAAATGGAACGTAGTTGCTGCGCAGACAAAGACGCAAACCTCCCGTCCTCTGTCATTGCGTCGTCTGCTGTTGCCATGCAATACCGGATATTATTGACTGGTTACTACCACGGTATTGCCTGAACGGAACCACATACCGGATAATAGTACTTGACACGTAATACACTTTTAGCCAATTGCGTGGGATTTAACACTAGTGATATAAAATAATTAATAATGAATTAAAATTAATATTTCATTATTCTTTGACAAATCGATTTTGAAGATTGAATTTACCCATAACTCCGTAATATACCATTTTCGCATGCATAACCGATAGAAATATACTAAATAATAAAGAAGAAGAAAAACAACCACAAAAAAGAGCAACACCTAGCATGGCATAATACGCCCGTCGCTTATTTTGAAGGGGAGGATTTTTTAAGTATGGAAACAGTCCCCTCTTAAATTGGTAAATTGTTCCACCCCAATAGTTTATTCAATAACCTGCATACAAGGTTTTCTAACCAAGTTGCACTACGTCCTTCAGCTTTGACCTTGAAAAACAATAAGTGTCTTTTTCTTGCCATGAGGAGTAAGTACCAAGTCTTGGCATGAGGAGTAAGTGTACCACGTTTGACAGTCCTAGCCCCAACGGTTTGGACTGTATCCTGCCTACAGGGATCTCCTACCAAGTGGCATTACGACTTTGACATTTGACCTATGACATTGAGAAACAATAAGTGTCTTTGTCTTGACATAAAGAATAAAGGTATAAAGTTTGACAGTATTAGCTTTAATAGTTTGCTCTGTATCCTGCCTACAATGTCTGGACAGACGGACAACGCATACCATAATACGTCCCGTCAAAGACGGGCGTATAAAAACAAAACCAAACAAATAATGATAAAATAAAACAACAAAAGAAAGGAGAAAAGTAGAAACAACACCAATAATATAAATATTAACAAATATTTATCACAATCATATATTATTATAACATACTAGAATATTATTGGGAAATCACTACCCTTTTAAGAACAGTATAAACTCTAACAATTTACACATAGTTGTTTCCATTTGACTTCTTTGATGAAACTACGACTTTTTTTACGAGTCAAAATACATAAATACATAAATCAAATCAAATTCAAAATCAGTAAACGAACAATAAACTGATTATATTGAAATAATTAATCCTTCCGATTTAATGTTCAGACCTATAATTGGTAAACCATCATGCCTTGCTAAAGGATTCGATGAGAATTTAACAAATATTATAAACATGCCTAAAGGAAATAAAAAGATAGGTAAGAGAAGACACACTTCTTTAATAAATCCCATCATAATAATACCTCCTTAACAACGTTGATGTAACACATATACAACACGTATTCCGTGAAGAAGGAATTTCTTATTGGATACACCAACACTCTTATATAACATTAATCTTGAAACCATAGACAAATTCTTAACAATAATACATTTCAGTTAAATTATAAACAATACAAGCAAATTTTAGCTACTGCCATGGGAACTAAATGACACCAACTAATGCTACACTTATTCAATTATTCAAAACGCCTTCTTTAACAAAAAAGAAATTCGCAGATATAAGTAGCTCGGTTTAGGCCACAACGACACATATTTTGTAATGGAAAAGTCTGATTACAGTAGCAAGTATACAGAAAAAGAGATTATCCAAATGTTAAAATTTCTTATAGAAAATATTTTTGTGATATTTGGTGGGAAAGTGTTCCAACAGATTGTTGGCATTCCTGTGGGTACTAATTGCGCGCCTCTTCTGGCCGACATATTTTTTGTACTCTTACGAGGCAGAATTCATACAGTCTCTGCTCTCTAAAGGCAATAAACAATTAGCAAAACGGTTCAACTTTACATACAGATACATCGATGATGTTTTGTCGATTAACAATCCTGTATTTGAGGATCACCTCAACATCATATATCCAAAGGAACTCGAGATAAAAGATACTACAGAGAGCGCTTCTTCTGCTTCATACCTCGATATACTGCTATCAATTAGTGACGATGGCTAATTAGTAACCTCTCTCTATGACAAACGTGACGATTTCAATTTCATTATTACCAACTTCCCTTTTCTGAGTAGCAATATACCTTCCTCTCCCGCATATGGTGTCTTCATTTCACAACTAATACGCTATGCCAGGGCATGCTCTAAATACGAAAATTTCGCCCTGAAAGCGAGGCTTCTTGTCACGAAATTACTCTCACAAGGATATATTCAGGAACGTTTGAAATTGTCACTGAGGAAGTTCCATGGTCGTTATAGGGGTATAGTGCAATTTCAGATTCCCCTTTCAAGAATGTTAACTGATATTTTGGGACCTGACCATGCTAAATAACCATCTTAATTTTTTTTTATTATACTTGATTTGACATAATACGTGTATACATGTATAACAGATATTTGTTCACCTGCGTTTCCGATACCGAAATTTCAGGCAGGCAGCATTTTTTGCCTTGATTGGGAAATTTGACTTCGTGTTACTGTCTCCTTCGTATGTTCATGCGTGGATATTTATGTATTTACCTCCTCGATTTGAAAGGTTATTGCAGGACGTTTGCGACGGGTGTTGCATGCAACCGGGGGAAGCTTACTCCTCCCGGGCACCTGGTCTCACCTCGATTTTATTTGGGTTCGCATTTGTCTGCATATGACACTAAACACGATATTGTCCCCTTTATTACATGGACTATGAAATATGGTTTACCCTTCGGTACTTCTTCGTTTTTTACTTATTTAAGTTTTTTTGAAAAAAGTTTATAAACTAAAATGTAAACAAAATGTGAGTAACATGTAGCTAAATGATTTAAGATAATATTCTGGAACAGTCATCAGGTGAAATAGAAGATTTACATTATATAACACAAAATTTACATCCTAGCATAAAACCCACAACGGAAACAAGCGTTAAAGAATTACGGTTTGGGATGTAATGATTATAGAAGAATGTGATGAATATTATCACAGATATTTATCGAAAACCAACTGATTCACAACAATATGTCATCATCCTAAATCTTGCATAAAATTTATACCATACACTCTTGCAAGACGTGTATGTACAGTTTTTAAACCTTCTGCTTTAAGAACAACTATATTAAAAGAATTAAGCTGGTCTTTTCTACATAGCTACATAGCTATATCCTATAAAATTAATTACTAAACGATTCGATATGTTCGAAGCAGTGCCGATATCTAGTTTGTGTCCAGCAAATGTGAAAGGCACGAACTATTCACTAGCAATTGTATCAACATATGATATTTCAACTGAAGCATGCATACCATTAAAATATTTACAAATGGACAATACAATGAACAAAATTTATAAGAAGTAAGGGAAAGCAAAGAATCTAAAACAATTATTCACATCTGCTAAAATAATATTTTACTATTATCTTGTTCCTTGCCCATTTTCTTGGTGATTTGTGTCATACAGCTTGGTCAGATGTCTTCTCCAATACCATGAATTTTAATATTTTTTTAATTACACATATTTCCTTTTTGTATGGATCAAAGGTGCACTTTGTGTATTTTGAGTCAAGAAAAAGTCAACAGCGTCCAGAAAATACATCGCTCATGAATAAAAAGCAGAATAGTGAACTGAGCTCACCAATTAAATGTGTGGAAGTTAATGCGAATGACGCCCTTAGTGTTTTACTTGGAATGCAACAGGAATTGCAAAATATTTCAATACGTTTAAAGAAATACGAATTTAAATCAGTGTCAGAAATGAAAGCCGATATTTACATAGGCGATGGAATCGACAGTCGAGAGTGAGAAATGTGTCACATCTGGTCGAAGACAATGCGGCCGAGGCAACGGAATTACGTAATGAAAATGACAATTTAAGAAGAGAAGTACAATAGACCATATTCCAGTTTTGATAAATGACGACTTTTTGTCCGAGCTAATACCTTTTAGCGTTGTTTTTCATAGTGACGTTATAATGAATCTTTGTCATGCGTTATGACGTCACTATGAAAAACAACGCCAAAATGTATTATCTCGGACAAAAAGACAGCAATTATCAAAACCGGAAAATGGTCTATTATTGAGGGTCGTGGTCATTAGAATGGATAAGAATTTGAAACGGAGATCTTTTAATCCATGATCTAACATATAATAGCGATGAAGATCTATACACAGGTGTCTCGAAACAAATAAAAGAACAACTTCCAATTGGTGTTGATGTAAAATTCGGTGGCATTCACCGGAATGGTAGACACGGACCAACAGATTCGATGTTAATGGAAAAAGACAAATGCGTCTTTACAGCTGACGGGGCAATGCGTAGTTCGTTTGAGAATGTGAACGATGTCTGTAAAAGTATATTCTAGATGCAGCAAGTGCAGACAACCACATACTCATATACCGATTTAAGCATGACGATGGAGTAGTTCAAGAAGGCTTTTATCATTATGGAGCTGAACGGCGGATGTTGAACTATCTTCGAGAGAATGAGATTATGAACGTTTCGTTTCAAAAGTCATATCTAGGTGGTTCAGTGGGCATCATATTAGATACGAAAGTTTTCGAATCATGGAAAAGGTAATTTCTAAATTTATATCTGAAATGAATTCAACATCTATATTCGGAAATTAAAATCATTCGTTATCGATTCGAAACATTAGCCCAACTTTGAGTGGATCCTTCGTGTATTGCAGATATGTAACAAAACATAAACAGATAACAAAACTATATAAATAAAATGTATGTACATCAAATCTTTGCATTCTTTATCATTTAATTCTTCGATTACTCCTATTTCTCTCTACATATTTCCTATATATTTATTCTTTTACATTCTACTTCCTTTCTTTGTTGAGATTCACCAATTTCGACGCGCATATATGTTACTCAAATTACTGACATGTTATATAAATATAGAACATACATACCATTTAATTTTGTGCACCATATGCGCATTTCGACAAATTATGTCTCTTCAGTGATGCTCGTGGCCGAATGATTGGAATTCTCATAATATGTAAATATTTGAAGAGCAATGTTGAAGCCAAAATGATCGAAAAGTGAACCAAATAATCTATCTAAGGACAGAGCTATACATGAGGGAGATACTCCTTAGTTTTAGAGTGATTTACTGAATTTGATGACTGAAAATTTGAAATATGTGTTGTAGTGGTCAAATATGATGACAAGAGTAATCTAGGTTCATGATTTTATTCCAGATAATATAAACAGTCCTCGAAATTTATAATAACAATAATAAATACAAAATAAAATTACAGTATCGAAACATATATGAATTATACAGTTCCCAAAAATGTATCTCTATGAAAAATATAATTCATTCCTCAGAATTACCCAATCACAAAAATATGATTATCAAACAGAAAATTACACATTCAAACAATGATTAATTCAATAATAATTCACACAATAATTACCTGTATATGATACAAGGCTCTTGTGAAAAATATACATCAGATGGCAAATAGTCAATAGATGATTTAAGATGAAAATTACAAATCTCTTCTTATGAAAATAAACATGTCTTCACTCTAAGAAATAACAATGACCACTGACTATAAATTGGTGGGAAAAAATATAACCAATGAAAAGAGTCTTAAAGTTGAATTATGCTTGAACAATGACATGTAATGTTATACAATAACTGACCTCAGTGATGTCATACTTGTTCCTGTTATAAAAATAGAAAAGTATGTCGGGAAAGTCCCTTCAGATCTAGAAATGGATCAAAATAGTAGGTATTATTAAAGAACAATACAATACATGAAAATACAAATAAATACCCTGATATTTATTACAAACATGTAATAAATCACTCTACTACATATGTATATCATGTCAGTACAAAAGCACTGAAAACTAGACTTATGATGCCCTCGGGAACTATCAGTCCACCGGCAGTTACACCGGCCTAGTGGTTATAATAAATATAGAACATACATACCATTTAATTTTGTGCACCATATGCGCATTTCGACAAATTATGTCTCTTCAGTGATGCTCGTGGCCGAATGATTGGAATTCTCATAATATGTAAATATTTGAAGAGCAATGTTGAAGCCAAAATGACCGAAAAGTGAACCAAATAATCTATCTAAGGACAGAGCTATGCCTGAGGGAGATACTCCTTAGTTTTAGAGTGATATCCTGAATTTGATGACTGAAAATTTGAAGTATGTATATCATGTCATTACAAAAGCACTGAAAACTAGACTTATGATGCCCTCGGGAACTATCAGTCCAACAGCAGTGACACCGGCCTAGTGGTTATAATAAATATAGAACATACATACCATTTAATTTTGTGCACCATATGTGCAAGAATTAGGTCTTTGTTGCAACTACATCGTCATTATACCTATGTACAAATTGCTAATAAAATTTGCTCTCTTCATACTATCTTACGGCAGAGAGTTTGCAATTGCTTGTATCCGAAATGAACGTGCAATCGACAACTTCATGGCAACAATTAAGTTTTACTGCATTGTTGTCACGAGTCGAAGCTGAGCCAAGAAACGTCATTCCTTCAAGTGGGACATTAAATAACCATCTTATTCACGATTCTCATAATGTTTGAACATCATTTATATTTAGAAACATACAACATTTACCTAAATATTTATATTGCATTTTCATTATCAGAGGAAATGCGGGAAGATCGATCTTTAAATTTGTCATATATGTGAAGAACTAAAGTTCCAGAACATTTTGGGGAAAACTTTAATTGAAATATCTCGATAAAAACAAGCGATACAAGATCAAGACAAATGCTTTGTCCGGAGAATTACACAATCGAGTACATCCGACGGTGTCGGTGGAAAACACATCGTAAAGTAGTTACAACTACATATTATTACGCGAAATTTGAAAACATTATTGCAACTCCTTTTTCGAGTTATTGAAACTAGTTTATGTTTAGCTTAAATTAACTGAGCTAAAGGTACATTGTGCTGATCAAGAATTTTTAAGACAACATCAGTAATTTTTCGGCACTTTATTTTTTAGCGGCGTAGTAAGCTCTATATCGGTAGTGAAAGTTATAACCCCTGAAAAGAAAGTGATTGCAATGAGTGCGGCTTCGCCGACTCAAAAAACGATTCAGCTTTTGTCAAAAGAGAAAAAAATACATACATGGGCATAACAGAAATAGATAAAAAAGCATATACGAAGTCTCAAAAATATTCTGCTACACAGCTTACGACAAAAGACGGTGAATTCAGTAACATGGCTTTCGCAATATTTAAGTTGTATAAAGATGAAAGTCGTGAACAGGATTTCTTACAATAAATAAACCCAAAACTGTCTGCATTTTTATAAACGAAAGTAATTTTTCAAAATGCCAAATATGAAAGCCCTACTTCAAACGGTTCAATAGTTATGGTCAATGTTAAAGTTTTTCAAATGCAGGTCAAATATCACTGTCGAGGCCACATGATCAAAACATTTTAGCACTGACCGAAAGATCTTGTCATAAGGTACACACATGCCAAATATGAAAGCTCTACCTGAGACAGTGTAATAGATATGACCAATGTTGAAAGTTTTTGCCAACGGACAGAGTAATAACTATTATGGCACCTGCTTATGAAGCGGGGCCCTAAAATGTCTGTCAGGTGTCAGGTCAACAGGTCAGATATGAAGACAGTTCATTATATCTCTCCCATAACATTACAAAATATATTTTTTTGATTGATTTTTGTTTTACATCACACCGCAAATATTTCACGTTTATGGTGACAGCATCTTCCTGATGCGGGGCATACAAATTTTGACCTTTGCAACGGACCCACCCGAAGCAGTGAGGGATCTTCAACGTGCCATGCATACCACGACACGGGGCCTCGGTTTTTACTGTCTCATCCGAAAGACATGACACCGGCATGAGCAGAGCGGGACTCAAACCCCGGCCTCCCGATCAGGAGTCCGACGCGATACCACTAGGCCACGCCGGCTTTTACAAAATTTAACATGAGCACAGTACATTTCAAATATACATAAAATCTGCTGTAGAAATGTTCAAATCCTTATTAAATTGTATATCCTTAAAAAATAAACAAGTAGTGAAAAAATTAAAGAGGAATAGGGCGTGGTGGTGGTTTCATTTTCTTTTTGGGGTCACCACTGTCATGTACAGATACATGTAGTGAAGTCAGATGTTTACTTACTCCTGTATAATCATAATTGATGAATAAATATTAGGAAAATTCAAATAAAATGAAACTTCATTCTTCTATATTGATTTTATTAGAAAACATAAAAATATACAAGCAATATTGTATTGAATTTCATTAATTAATGACAAATATAAACAATCACTTGTAGATAATTCTTAGAAATGAATTATGGCAAAATAAATATTACCAGTACACTATTTCCAAGTTCTTGATTTCAATTTGAAATTATTAATTATTACCATAAAAAGCTAGTGACTACTAACAAACAGTGTCACTTCCATTAAAGAATTTCAGTCATTATAAACTGATGTGCAAATATGCCTATCAATTTTTGAGAAGATATCACTGTTTGTTCACTTATAGTCCTTGTTTAAAAGAATTTTGTACAAATCATTTGTCAATGGACCAACCCTTTCTCTTAAATTAAAAATACTATTTATTATGAAATATCATGAAGTAAAACACTCAACTTTTGAGGACACTTCATATTGAAAGAAGAAGAAACAAACTCCAAAAATGGTCCATGGAATATTTTCAACACTTCATACTCCGAGTATAAACTATGTCTGTTTAAAAATAATTACATTAGTGAAATATAAATTACATCCCATGTTATTATGTATAGTGGACTTTCACCTACTCAAACCCCAAGTTTCCGGTAAATTCAAACTAATTTTGAAAGTTCCGATTCTAATTTCTTACTAATATACACATTTAATTTTTACATGGGTCCTTTGAGTTTGAATCAATGAGAATCAACTGTAGTTGTTAAGACAACCAAGAAATATAAATCTTTTAAATTATCCTACACAATAAACAGATTCAACTACACCTGCATATCAAAATAATGGAATAAAAGGTAAAAGTAAAATATTGTATGATGATCAATTACAAAACAATGCCTTTCTACACTGACACATGACTATGAATATGATTACAATTTACAAATGACAGTAAAGGATACATATGTACAATTCTTACAGATGAAAATGTGTACATGTGATTTGTCTGGAATGATTTATTGACCAGGAATGTAAAATATTAAGTCAAATTCTTTGAAATGTCTCAGAATTTTATTTTCCTTTGTTGCAGAAAATTATTTTAGACATGATGAAGATATGATGATAGTTGATATAACATGATGCTAAAGATCACGTCTTAGCCACTCTCATGCTTAAATACCGTATTGCATTAAAATAAGTGAATAGGACTAAGAATTAGATACCACTTATAGCATTACATGAAATTTTGGATTTTTCTTGCGATACAGATTCTGAATAGGAACTACCTCTCATTTAGTCAGCTTTGATATGTGTACATAAATGTTTATTGAACTTTTCTCAATAATAACCACGTTTTTTCTCTCCTGCTGAACTGAGTTCATATTCCATCTGCTCTTTCATTTCTTGCCGTCTGGCTGTCAGTACCGTCACAAAGATTATCTTCAAACAGAATTAAATGGAGAGATAAACAATGCATTCATCAACTGACCATATATGATGTGACAAATATAGTACTGGAAAATCAGATACAGTGATTCGTTTTGAAAACTGGCTCAATGGATAAGCAGACCCATCCTTTTGAAAACAATGGGTCCACAACAAATTTGATGGATTCTGATTTTAATTTATGGATTGTAATGTGAGATAATGTTCACAGCAATTTCCTTAAGTTTTACAAACATTTTAAATGAACTGAACAGTGATGAACTTCTTCAAACTGAAGTTTCATGGAACATTTATAAACAAAACAGTTAAACTCTGCATGAGTTTGACAGTTTAACTGTCATTCACTCATTTATGAATTCAAACTAGTCTGTAGTTGATGTTAAAGATATCTACCATGTTAAGCAATTAAGTCCAAAACCTCAAAAATACGTTTGTAAAATTTATGTCTACAGACAGACGTACAGATAACCTAATTCCAGTGAACCCCACAACTTTGTTCATAGAACACAACAGGTGTCACTACCTATCCATCTATTAAAATTGTGATTTCTACACAACACACAGATGAACAAACACAATACAAAGTCATCCCTATGTGTCCTCTGTAAAACATAATCCTTATAAATACAATGTAGGTCACCAAGATCAAAGATCTACTTATTACAAAAATAATATTCAATGGTCCATGAATATGTTAATATTCTTCTGGTAACATCTTTATTCTAAATACAAGAATCATGTATGAAAACACACAAATACAAAAAAGACAATTTGATGATTACACTATCTCAATGTTTGAGTATGCTTCAACATTAGGAAAATCTCAAATTACTCTTTATAAATGCTGATAGACAGTTTTAGGAAAGAGATTATTATATACATGTATTTTGTACCCAAAGTCTTTTCTATATTAAGTGATTTTCTACCTTTCTACTTACATTAACAATTGTTCTGAAGACCCAAAATAACCATGTGAAAACCACAAAGGAAAGACGCTGAAATTAAAATACATCAGATAAAAGAAGAAACATCATCTGTAGTTATTACACACTTTATATGGTTTAACTTCACATCCTACAATCAAATATCAAACTATAACACATGTAGATATTGCTGATTTCTCCTATTTGATTTAGAATTGGTGTCATATAGAAAAAAAATGTAATCAAATAGGAGATATTAACAATATATACTTATAGATACTCCATTATTAGGTGTACATGTAAATTAATAAACATTTAACATTGAAGTAAATAAAATCTTTTCCTCAGAAAGCTTTATACAGTATTTGCTCCAATACATTTCTGACTCCAAATCTAGTAACTACATTGTATATTTTTAGTATTTATGTTTGCCAAAAAACTTCAAATGGTTTTACTGGGAAAGGGAATGAAACATTCACGTTTGAGCCACCATGTGCATGTATCAATCAAATGAAATATTTATCAAAATAATACCTATATCAATACTTACGAATGTGTTCATGCCATAGAATGAATACTCAAAAAGTGAGAAAGACAGCTCCACAAAGATGTAGATGCAGAACCAAATAATGCCAAATTTATGCAGCCTCATGTACATTACAAAATGCTGAAAAGATGAAAATAATTCTGAGTTCTATTTCACATACCATGGCATATAATTATATATATATATGTAAATATACGGTAACTAAAATATGTTATTTAGGAAGTTCATCTTAATTTTGTATGTTATCTTTTAATCGACATAGCAGGACAATTTCACCTACATTGTATTCCATGGAGGCCATTGTCAAACGGCAATGGCAACCAGAGTATCAGTACCAGTACCCAGTCTGAAAAGGGATCAAATCCAACTTTGACTAATGTGAATGGACAATGATTTATCGGGCACTACTTCAGGCCATTTTATTACTAAGGCCCTCATGGATTCCAATTTCAAAACATTCTTAAAGTCATCAGGACTTTGCTGTCTTTATTGCTCTAAGTGGGTTTGGGGTAAAACAATGATACAACTTTAAGTTCTGCTGTGTAAATTCTACAATGTTTTGCTCTTAAAAATACAATCAGAAATATGTACATGTAGAACAAGTTTTTTAAGTTTTACTTATTTGAATGACAAAATACTTTAAAAGTCTGACACCAAATTTCCAAATACTTGTTATGAAATACTCAGATGTCCGACTTCAACATTAGCGTCTGATTTATTGGTAAAAAAAAAACCAGTAAAGAGCAACCATGTAAAGCACATATACATGGTTGACTCATTATGCAAGACCTACCTTAGCTGTGACCTGAAGTAACATGTAAAGACTGTAGAGGATTGTAACCACATGGCAAAATGTTAAGACGATATCGCTGGCAAGGAAACCTACCGAAAAATACATGGAACCATTAACAGATGAGTATACTTACAAACAAAACCTTTCTTTTTAATATGAAATACTGGTATCAAGAGAATCATAACTCATAAAAAATTCTCCTAATGCTAATTACAGTGTGAGCCATTGCAGGTACACACATCTGTATTATGCTTTACTTCATGTACATATACATGTATACAATGTTTAGGTTCCTGCAACATATAAACACACCAATGTAAGTCATATAATGAAATAATCATGCTCACTCTGCCAAAAATGTGATCGCCATGGTGTTTTGAATCCTTGACTGATTTCAAAGTCTGTAGCAATGGCTGTCAGGTCCACCAGTCGAAGAGTCAAGGCAAAAGTGGCTGTGAACTGTTTAAAGATAAAAACTGAATTAAAATGATTTCAATAATACAAACAATTCATTGTTACAATGTATATGAATGATCAATATTGAATGATTGAATATCATATGGATAAAATTTCAAAGGTATAGTGTATTAGAGTATATGTTCCATTCTCTTGCAACTGTTTTGTTTATATGTATCAAACCATGCCTCTTGATCAGCATATGTGTAACATACATAAGTTAAATGGTATATTCCTCATCTTAATGAGTAATGATTTCATGATGTTTGTGCTAGATAAAAGTTTTCAGAGTATTCTTCATCATGTTAATTTTCAATATTTCTACTGTTTACCTTTTTCTACATACCAGTCTTATACCATTTATAAAAAAATAGAGACAGAAAAAAAATTTATACAAAAAATCTGAGTAAAGCGTTCATTTGTCACAGCATTTCCTTTGATTTTCCCTTCAATATCAGAACACAAAAAAATGCATGCCAAATACTTTAAATTGCACAAAAAGGCATGGAATTAGAAAAAAAATCCTGGAGGTGGCCTCCAGACCCCTGTCAGTGTGGGAGACTGACTCTCCCACTCTGCAGCTGTGTTGTTTCACCACATGACATATACAATGTATTAATCATGTGCTTGCCATTAACCAACAGTGCATAGATGCCTTTCAGGTCCTGCACTTTACCGGAAGAAGAAAAACCACTTAAAAATTTTAGTCTGCTATGTCACGTTTGTGGAAAACACTGTAACAACAAGTAATTCAAAAGTCAAATGAAAGGTTGTTCCCAAGGTGATATCATTAATAATTGTGGGTTTTTATTTTCACCACCTATATATTTATATAAATATATATACATGTACGGTATATATCAGTACTTGTTATACAAGTCAACATACATGTACTGGTAGTATCAACATAATACAAGTGGAAGGCAAAAATATGCAGCCATGATATCATTTGATTCCAATGCAATGTTGTTTAAACTATTTCAAGGTGACATTACTTGCATGTAGTTCTGAGATTATATCACCTTGAAGATAGTACATGTACGGTAGATGATTCTAAGGAACAAGCTGATATCAAGAGCTACATGTGCTAAACATAATACATGTACATAATGCTTCATTTAAAATAATAATTATTTAAATAGCAATTATCAATATTTTGAGTTTATATATGGTACAATATTATAAGAATATTGATCATGATAAAACCTCATCAATCAGGACAATCTCATACATAGACTTTATCAGGACCTTACAGATCAATCTCATTACATTTGGTTTGTCAATCTATGAAGCTGATCTGAAGAAGTATCATATGGGAAGCTTCATAACAATGTAGGTGGAATGTTAAATGTCTAGAGATCATTACCACTATGACCTTGACCTGTGTAAAGTTTCATAATTACAGATGGAATGTAAATAGTCCATATAAACCATAAACCATATTCACTTATCAAGGCCTTGTATGACCTTGAACTTTGGATCTTGAAATCAATAGGGCACATCCATGACCAATGCTCATGGGGAATATGTGCATGAAGTTTCATAACAACATGTGGAATGTAAACACAATTATAGCCTAAAAACCATTTTCACTGATCAAGGCCCTATGAACTTGACCTTTGACCTTTTGATCCCGAAAGCAATAAAATACATCCATGATTCAAGGGGAGCCATCAGTATGTGTTTGAAGTTTCATAACAATAAATGGAATGGAAATACAGTTAAAGCCTGGAAACCACTATCACTCATCAAGACCCTATGACCTTGACCTCTGAATACCAAAATCAATTGGACACATCCTCAGCTCATAGGAAGCATATATAAATGCACATGAAGTTTCATTACTATACCTAAATAGTTGTAGGAGTTACAGCTCAGAAACTAATTGATGTCTAAGTGATTATCTCTCAAATGAGAGGTTGCCCCAAACCTGTTGAATCCTGCAAACAAAGATTGTTGAGTGACTGTCTCTAACATGAGAGGCTGTCCCCAATCTGAATAAACCATGCATTCTCTAAGTAGGCATGACATCACACTAAGATCTAAATGAAGATAATCCTCAAAACATTCAAGGATGACCTGGGGGATAAACTCAGTGTTTATCTAGAGCCAGTGATTTTCCGTGAAAACGGAATCGCGGACGGAATCACGGAAAAGACGAACTGAAATGGAATTTGCTATTTTTGTTCTGAAAATTGTTAGTTCCTATATTTTGCAGATATTTTTTATTCTTTTCTGTGAAACTCTTTCAAACAATGATGTTCGACTTTACCTTTCATTTGCAATATTTTCCTTGCATAATACGAAACATTTGTACGATATCGGAATTCCGCCGGTTTTTGGTTTGTATATTATTATAGAAACGTGTTTCAATATGGCGAATCTAAACCCTACACGTGCTAAGAAGAAAAGATCAACACCTCTTGCAAGGATTACTGCAGAAACCAGAGCTTTACAATTTAGAGAAGATTTTTATAGTGATAATGTCATTTTGTTCTGCAAATTCTGTCAACACAGTGTTGATTTCAGTCGGAAAGATACAGTAAAACTAATGTTTAATCTTATTTGTTTCAGATATTGTATTAATGATTTGATGTGTACGTTTTAATTAAAATAGTTGAAAAACAACTGTGTTAGGTTTGATTGTTTGTATATGTGTGTTTTTATTTTGTTTTGGTTTTTTTTTATCTGAGAGATAATATTTATTTTGCTGTTCATATGCATGAATGAATGCACAACAGGTCAAGTATTTTGTTTCTTTTTTTACCTTTTAAATATATTGATCTAAATGTATATTTTATTGTTTATTGATACACAATTACATTTATACTAGTCACTGAATTTACAAGTTCTTTATAACTTTTGTTGTTAAAGCTTGTTTAATATGATAAATAAATGTATTTAAAATGGTTACACTAATTTTGTTTTCTTATTAAAATTGTTTGATTTCCATCAGTATTCAAGGGTTTAATGCTCGAGATAAATATACTACCCAAGATGTAAAATACTCAAACATATGGACTTTCACTACTTCTCTACATATAAAAAAAAAACGGAAAAACGGAATTTGCTAAAATGTGAAACAGAATTCACTTAATTTTGAAATGGAAAATCACTGGCCCTATTTATCATAGGCTGTAATGCAACTTTGCTGAATTATATTTTGTGCACAAGAGCTAGATTAGTCTTAAAACTTAGAAATACATTGAGGAATCTCACGACGATTGACTCTCTTTTCTTCTTCAAATTTCATATGACCGCAGCTTGGAAAAATAAGATTTCAAAATATCGGATTCTTTGTGGTGAGCGATGATAAATCCAGAGACTTATCCCCCAACAAATATGATGCAAATTAGGTCATGTGACCAGTCCGACTTTAAGAATAGACCTGTACTCTACAGTACTGTGTATAAACATATGCAATTGTTCTGATGTCATCGGTAAAGCTGGATGTATGGTACCACTGCGTCTAAGACCTGTGTATTTGGTCTTTTCGTTATACAGAGTTAGCTCCCATTTGAGACGGTATATCTGACGTAAAACAATTATGACATCATCAAATTCTATGGAAACTGATCTAAAACTCTGGGAAATGATAGTCTACAAATGACATTTTCATAGGATTGTGATGATGTCATACTTGTTTTATGTCAGATACCGTCTCAAATGGGAGGTAACTTTGTATAACGAAAAGACTGAATAGTACATGTGTAACACTAACAGTGTATTCTCCATTAGTCCATAATTGGATGATTCAGTGATACTGGCAAAATACCAAAATGATGCTTTCTGGCGTGTTTGTATCTATGCTATAGATCTAGTCGTGGTCCATGTAAAATTGTAAATAAAACAAATTCTAATTATAGCGTAATGTTGCACAGCTTTCATCGGTCAATGTTTCCGGAAGTGTCGGAATAAATTTGTTAATGAATTTGTTTACAGTACAGAACAGTATGAGTATATTAAAAACTACGTTAAAACATTTACATATACCACATTAGAGTACAGGTAACATTTCTTCATAAAATTTTTACAGAATAGCTTATGCAACTGTATGATTATTCTTACAATTGTGTAGATATAACCAACGAAACAAGCCGTTCGTAAATTCCAACACAAAAACCTGTAGAACAGCGCCATTTTGAATAGTATACCTGTCCTAATTGCCTCGCTTTCACCTGTATGACTCAAGATAAAGACATTCGGAACTTTTCGGATTTTATCATGTAAACCAATTGTTTGTTGTATTTTTTCCCTATCGTTTCCTTTGTAAATCCGTACCCTGGAGAAAATTAGTAACCTAAAATACATGTCAAGAGTAGCCTATTATTTCTCTATTCAGAGTCCCTACTCAGAGTACGAATTCAATACAATATTCCACATATCCGAATTCTTACTAATAGTTAGAGAGCCAGGTGACATTTAATCATAATCTTGAGTACAAAAGTTTTGGGTGCCTAAATCTATCGTAAAGTCCCTAGCAAGAGAGGAAACCGACGTCTTAAGTTTTTTGGTCCTGGGCTTTGGACCCCAGGGTGACCAACAGTTGGCCAAAAATCACTTTTAATTATAATTTTGAGTACAACATTCCTTTAAATTAAGTTATCTTTATTAGGAAACCCAACCGAAATAAAATGGCACAACTTAAGACGCTAAAATACCTGGCATTATTAATTAAGACGTATACTAATTAATGGCCAATTAACGATTTATTCAAACTTTTGAGTATATTCAAAATTCTTGTTGCATATGTTCATGTTAAGCTATCTGACATTATATCCACAACTTAAGACGTGAATTTCCCTGGGGTTTCTATTTAAGAGTGGGGTACTCGGAATCCTAGACTGGAGTTACCTGCTCTTGCTTGCTCTCGCTGCGCGAAGAGATAGACTGGCATTGCCAGTCTAACGGAATCCTGGGGGGATCAGGACGATCAAAGTGCATTTATCTAAAGTTGGGAGTACATCAATTTTGATTGGAAATATAGATGCTATTATACTCCAACAGAATAAAATGGGACTTAAGACGCTAAAATACCTGGCATTATTTAATTAAGACGCATACTAATTAATGGCCAATTAACGATTTATTCAAACTTTTGAGTACATCCAAAATTCTTGTTGCATATGTTCATGTTAAGCTATCTGGCATTATATCCACAACTTAAGACGGGAATTTCCCTGGGGTTTCTATTTAAAAGGGGGGTTACTCGGAATCCTGGGGGGATCAAGACGATCAAAATGCATTTATCTAAAGTTGGGAGTACATGTATCGATTTTGATTGAAAATATGGATGCTATTATACTCCAAAAGAATAAAAATGGAATTTAAGATGCTAAAATACCTGGCATTACTAATTAAGACGTGTACTAATTAATGGCCAATTAACGATTTACTCAAATTTTTGAGCACATCCAAAATTCTTGTTGCATATGTTCATGTTAAGCTATCTGACATTATATTCACAACTTAAGACGTGATTTTCCCTGGGGTTTCTATTTAAGAGGGCGGGGAGGGGGATGGTATTAAGGACCTGTACATGCACATATGTACAAATACATGATGAACATACAATAACACGGCAAGATGGACGGGCCAATAGACAATTTTTCTACCTTTGCATACAATTTAATTTTGCAAAAATCAAATGCATGCATGCTGTAAATTACAAAGGTTATAAAAAATCAAATCTAATTGGCAGGTAAAGTAAGGGAGATGATTTCCGGTCGATGGTGCCCGATCAGGGCACTTTGCTTCTGTTATTATGAAAGAATAAGAAACATCTCCGGCACTGAAACGTCAAATATCCGATGGGAGTCGAACTTGATTGATGATGAACCTTATATAATGAGAAAAACCCCACATTGTAAATGAGACCCCTGTTTTGTGTAATTAAGAGACATCATTGATATGGACTTCAACATTTTGTGAAAGAAGAGGCAAAATATAATTTCATTATTTAATAATCAAAAATTAGCCAATGACAAAATCTACATCTCTAGCTCATTTGTCTTGGCAGCGAATGACAATGCATCTTACAGAGCGCTGGTAGGTTCATGACGAAACCGATATGCAAGACATGATATGATTGGATTCCCTATAATTCAAGAGAGGCGACAATCTTGAGGTAGAGCTGAAAGGTCGCTTAGCCAAGGGAGCAACCATTTGATTTTTAGAGGGGAGGGGGGGGGGGGCAGGAAGACTTTCATGAACCGAAGATTTGTTTTAGGACTGTTTTGAGAGCCAGAATTTTTTGACGGCCCTTCGGGACGGATTATTTTTTCCCCACTTATTTGTCAAATTAACCATTCGTGGGAGGGAGAATTAGGTATTTAAAAATAATAATAAAACCGGACAATTTTTGACCTATATTGGGAAAAATTGGGTAAAGATTCATGGTCTTCATCGCCATAATCACTTTCTCTTGGATCATCAGTGTTTGGTTCTACATCAGTCTGGATCTATGGAAGAAGTGCAGGTGGAAGCTGTTGTCCGTCAAACAATATGACACGAAATTCGCCTTCCACAATTTCCCAACGTTTGTCCGGTGTCTTGTTTAAGATTGGTTGATGAGCATTACCCCAGAGTCTGGAAACAAAGGCACTTCTGTCGATGTGAGGAGCAAGTTCCGTTCGATCACATGGAGGGATGCTACTACCTGAAATACGTTTTAGCTTCTCAAATGGATGGCTTCCACCTGCACTTCTTCCACAGATCACTGATGATCACTGATGATCCAAGAGAAAGTGATTATGGCGATGAAGACCATGAACCTTTACCTCAAGAAATGGAATCCTCAGACGAAGAGACCGATGACAATTGATTGTCCGCAGAGTTTTATGAACATCTACCTTTTTGGGTGGAGGGGGTATAGTCCTAACCTTCAAGTGAATGTGATAAGTACATTGTACACTTCAGAATTAGAATTTCAATATTCAAAATCAGTTCACAATATATTATTATAGATCTTATGCTAAACTTGTGCATTTTTGTATAGACGTCCGAAATGACTTTACGACAGGCATTTCTTTGTTATATCAAATGATAATTTCCAGTAATCAAATCTCAATTGCCAAGGTTGGTCTGTTTTGACTGATTCTTTGGCTAACTTTTTCGGCATCTTTGGCTTTAACTCGGCTCTTCAAAGATTTACATATATTCGAATTCCAATCATTCGGTCATGAGCATCACTGAAGAGATATAATTTGTCGAAATGCGCATATGGTGCACCAAATTCTAATACGTATATATGTTGCTACATTTAGTGTCTCAACGTTACGCTGGAAATCAGTCAAAAAGTGAAAATGAAGGGAATAAAGTCAGGTTAAGACTACACCCAGCTAAACTGAACATGCGGTTACCTACCTGGACATATATCAATTGATAATTGAAATATTTCTAATTAATGTGTTTTCATCTAGATTACATTTTGTTCATAGACATGATTTTATTTCGATGCAAAAAGCCATTTAATTTTATTCTTAAGTACCAATCTACTGGAAAGTATCTGATATTGCATTATTCTATTGATAATCTGGTAAGTGGACTTGCCTTATATATAGGGATACTATGTATTGGTTCATTGCTAAGATTGATCGACATACGTGAATTTTGACGCTACCTTTTAGCATATTAGGGGGAAGGGGATTGTACTAGAGTACATGTACATGCATTTTGGCATTAGGGAGCGACCATTTGATTTAAGGGTGGGAGGCAGGAAGACTTTGCAAAACCAAAATAGGTAAAACATTATCCGGTTTTATTATTTTTTTTAAATACCTAATTCTCCCTCCCACGAATGGTTAATTTGACAAATAAGTGGGGGAAAAATAATCCGTCCGGAAGGGCCGTCAAAAAAAAAATCAGGCTCTCAATACAAGCAAAAAAAGAAAAAAATTCCGGCTCATGAAAGTCTTCCTGCCACCCCCCCCCCCCCTTCTAAAAATCAAATGGTTGCTCCCTTAGCTAAGCGACCTTTCAGCTCTACCTCAAGATTGTCGCCTCTCTTGAATTATAGGGAATCCAATCACATCATGTCTTGCATATCGGTTTCGTCATGAACCTACCAGCGCTCTGTAAGATGCATTGTCATTCGCTGCCAAGACAAATGAGCTAGAGCAAATCAGTAGCTTGGTTAAGGAAGATGTAGATTTTGTCATTGGCTAATTTTTGATTATTAAATAATGAAATTATATTTTGCCTCTTCTTTCACAAAATGTTGAAGTCCATATCAATGATGTCTCTTAATACACAAAACAGGGGTCTCATTTACAATGTGGGGTTTTTCTCATTATATAAGGTTCATCATCAATCAAGTTCGACTCCCATCGGATATTTGACCTTTCAGTGCCGGAGATGTTTCTTATTCTTTCATAATAACAGAAGCAAAGTGCCCTGATCGGGCACCATCGACCGGAAATCATCTCCCTTACTTTACCTGCCAATTAGATTTGATTTTTTATTACCTTTGTAATTTACAGCATGCATGCATTTGATTTTTGCAAAATTAAATTGTATGCAAAGGTAGAAAAATTGTCTATTGACCCGTCCATCTTGCCGTGTTATTGTATGTTCATCATGTATTTGTACATATGTGCATGTACAGGTCCTTAATATCATCCCCCTCCCCGCCCTCTTAAATAGAAACCCCAGGGAATACCTCGTCTTAAGTTGTGAATATAATGTCAGATAGCTTAACATGAACATATGCAACAAGAATTTTGGATGTACTCAAAAGTTTGAATAAATCGTTAATTGGCCATTAATTAGTACACGTCTTAATTAGTAATGCCAGGTATTTTAGCATCTTAAATTCCATTTTTATTCGTTTGGAGTATAATAGCATCCATATTTTCAATCAAAATCGATGTACTCCCAACTTTGGATAAATGCATTTTGATCGTCCTGATCCCCCCAGGATTCCGAGTAACCCCCCTCTTAAATAGAAACCCCAGGGAAATTCACGTCTTAAGTTGTGGATATAATGTCAGATTGCTTAACGTGAACATATGCAACAAGAATTTTGGATGTACTCAAAAGTTTGAATAAATCGTTAATTGGCCATTAATTAGTATGCGTCTTAATTAATAATGCCAGGTATTTTAGCGTCTTAAGTTCCATTTTTATTCTGTTGGAGTATAATAGCATCTATATTTCCAATCAAAATTGATGTACTCCCAACTTTAGATAAATGCATTTTGATCGTCCTGATCCCCCAGGATTCCGAGTAAACATATGCAACAAGAACTTTGGGTGTACTCAAAAGTTTGAATAAATCGTTAATTGGCCATTAATTAATATACGTCTTAATTAATAATGCCAGGTATTTTAGCGTCTTAAGTTGTGCCATTTTATTTCGGTTGGGTTTCCTAATAAAGATAACTTTAAAAGAATGTTGTACTCAAAATTATGATTAAAAGTGATTTTTGGCCAACTGTTGGTCACCCTGGGATCCAAAGCCCAGAACCAAAAACTTAAGACGTCGGTTTCCTTTCTTGCTAGGAACTTTACGATAGATTTAGGCACCCAAACCTTTTGTACTCAAGATTATGATTAAAATTAATGTCACCTGGCTCTCTAACTATACAACTCAATATAGAGGCATGGATTGAAGTGACAATGATCATGGGAATCATCAGAGACTTATGTCTCTGAAATATTTTAATTTCAATATATCAGTACTAAACAGTCATTAATTATTCATTAAAACCCTCGCATTATAAACGATAAGATTGGATATATCTCCGTTTGCTTTAGGTTTTGCAAAGTAATGTTACTAAGGCAAACCATGGCAAACAGTCTGTATTTCAATCTGACATAATCACTGTCAAGACTGCAAAACCGCATAACAACTTATTAAAGATTATTAAATATATGTATCATGATACCGGATCTAGGTGTTGACTGTTTATTCATCTGTGGGATAGATATGAGGCAAGGTATCGATAGGATCAATCCTCTCTTCTAATTCTTGATATCTTAGTATTGTATTAACATATGATTACACTGAATCTTAAGTGGTAGGCCTTATATAGCCGCTAGTAGTGGCCCTATCATTCCTATAGGATCACTGCTAGGTGTTTGCGGCTAGGGCTTGTAATGTGCTATAATATGGATTCATTAAAGCATATGTCACAAAAACAGTATATTTCTCACCTGTTAAAGCTGTACACCCCATGTTCGCTATTACAGTGCATATTATAGGTTTATTTGTTCTAAACTGTTTTTATTGTATATATAAGCCTAAAACATATTAAAAAAGGACCCTTGCAAATGTTGTGATCAAATTCGTCGTATTAAGTGAGATATGGCTGTCTAAAACGTGATGTTTGTAAACAGAATGTTTACAACCAACTGAATTATCACGTGATCTAATTCGGAAGCCGCCGTATCATGGACACTGATGGAGGGCGAAGTAAATAAACTTGACGAGTAACTTTAATTCAAGGCATTCAAGCCTGCTAAAGTTAATATTTACTGAAATCTTTTTCTATTGGAGTCTACCTTCATTGTATTTATTTTGATTAAACTACGCATGTGTGAAGTCAGGTTATGGTTGTATTTATGGAATACCCTCTTTTTTTACGAGGTATTTTCTTTTTATTTTGATATCTCCGAGCGTTTGAAGCAACAAAAAATGTTATTAACGCAAAGCTAATAACTTCAGCCATACGAGAAAAATATAGGTTTTGTTTTACATGCCCTAATTTTTGAAATTATACCGAGTTGTAGGGTATACAACTTTAAAGTTAATAACTATGTGCTGATTACATATAGTTTTTGTCTTCAAAACCATGAAGATACCAAAATGTAACAGCCGCGCGCCACAAACGCATGATACGCTCGTCTGTAAATAAATATCAAATTTGTGATCTTAATTCAGTATATTTATGTTGCATTGTCAACAATGTAAAGACAGTCAGTTTATATACTCGTCTCCAAAAATAATCGGTTATCATTTTGGTAAGTTCTTCTAGACGGCCATGCCTCATCTAGTGCAGATGTCCTATCAGGAGTACCACAGGGAACAGTACTTGGCCCGCTGCTCTTCCTCACATTCATCAATGACCTCCCAGAAGCCACCAAGTCAGAAACCAGGTTGTTCGCAGATGATTGTTTACTGTACCGCCCGATCAACAACTCAGAGGACAGCAACAAACTACAGCAAGACCTTACAGCACTTGAGAAGTGGGAAGAAGAATGGCAGATGTCCTTCCATCCGGAGAAGTGCGTGGTCATACAGGTCTCATCAAAGCGGAAAACAATCAGTGCAGACTACAGACTACACAGCCAAAAGTTAGAAGTAGTGGACTCGAGCAAGTACCTGGGAGTTACAATCAGCAGCAATATGAAGTGGAACAAACACTTTGATGCCATCACAGCGAAAGCCAATAGGACTCTAGGCTTCCTGAAGCGAAATCTCCGAGGTTGCAGAACATCAGCACGGGTTAGAGCTTATGAAGCCATTGTACGTCCGACGCTGGAGTACGCTGCCTCCATATGGGACCCTCACACTAGCGGACAGATCAACCAGATAGAGAAAGTCCAACGTAGAGCGGCACGATTCGCCACAAGGAACTACTGGGATAAGAAAGTAGGCAGTGTCACCAACATGGTCAACTCCCTGGGATGGGAACCACTACAGATCAGAAGAGTAAAGATCCACCTTCTGTTGCTATTCAAGATCCAGCACAATCTAGTGGCCATTCCAGCAGAACAGTACCTAATCCAGACAGACACCAGGACAAGGGGACAACATACCTTTCGCATCCCAACAGCGAAAAAGGATGTATACCGGTTCTCCTTCTTCCCGCGAACCATCAGGGTTTGGAACAGACTTCCATCAGCAATGACATCAGCATGTTCCTTGGAGGACGACAGGACTGCAATGGGCAACATACCACCTGCCCACTTCAGCTTATGATGACAAAAGATTTTAACTTTTTAACTGTATCATACTGCCATTAGAGGCTTTTATCTTGACTGCCACATGAAGTATAACGCTCAACTTTTGAGTACACTTCGTATTGGAAGAAGAAGAAGCGTGATTTCAAAATGCATGAGATCCCTTCATCGACCAAATATACTCCTAAATGACTAATGTAGACGTTTCCTTACATATCCTTATGTAAACGTCTTCGAGGCAAATATATATCATAGCCAATGGAAAGAAATCTCAGTATTTAGATCATGTTCTGTAATAGTGTATACTCTATAAAATGAAAATGATATAGGCAGTAGGGGATGAAAAGAGTAGTTTGTGATCGTAAAAGTTAAATCGCCTTGTTTGTGAATTCTCTGCCTATAATTCTACAGGGTCTTTTTTTCTGCGGGGATTTTAGTGTCGACTACGGAAGCCAATTAGGGCCACTTAATTGAAAAATTCACGATACCATCTTGAAAACTCAAGATACTATCTTGAAAATTCAACTTACTATCTTGAAAATTCAAGATGCTTTCTTAGAATTTTCAAGATAAGTTAAAAAAAAATGTGGTCCTAATCGGCTTCCGTAGTCGACGCTTCACCGTTACTAATTTACTGAACAACATTCGATCAAATAATTTACAAAATTCACGGTTCTCGAGCGAGGAAAACATTCCAGGCGACGGATTCTATTACACTCTATTAAAGAGCGGTTTGAAAATGACAAAAATGCCAATGTTGGTTGACTTCTTGCAAAGTTTTCACGTTTAATGACCTGCACTTTTATCTGGCTGTTTCAAAGTGAATTTCAAAGTGGATAGTAAGATGAATCTATGGTACAGATATGGAGCTAACGATAAGGTATTTTAAAATAAAATCGCCGTAAAGTGTATAGGAAGCGCTATTACAACCTGTTTTGCAATAAAACCGGTTTTGCGATAAAATTATTGCAAAATGGGTTGGGGTGGCTTATTGCAAATTGAAATTTTGATAACAAGCTGTTTTGCAATAAAACCAGCTTGCAATAAACTTTTCTCAAACGCATATATCTACTGAAAATGATTGAAAATTATAAAATCAAGTCTCAACAAGAGGTTAAGATGACATGTTTAGTCGAAAAAAAGACCTCAAAATAACAGTTATGGAAAGTGATTGAGTTCATGAATATTATGTGTTAAACATCTCAAAATATTAATAGAAAGTGATTTCAATCACGACTCATCACTGAACGACATAAAACCCAGAAATGCAATAATTTTTATTGCGAAACGGGTTGGAGTCTAAAAGAAAAAAAGAGGAGTTACTGGCTCATTTATGTGGCAGACGTCACCATGAAGCTATACAATACATGAATATATTGCAAAGAGAAATGATTTTGGTAACAACCCATTGTGCAATAAAACCCGTTTTGCGATAAACTTTTCTTACTGAAACGCATTTATCTACTGCAAATGATTGGAAACTATGAAAACAATTCTCAATTTGAGGTTTTAAGATGTGGTGTTTTCAGGAAAAAAAAAAATAAATATGACCTGAAAATAACATTTATGGAAAGTGATCGACTTTATGAATATATGTGTTTGAATACCTCAAAATATGTATAGAAAGCAATCTAATTACAATTCGATCTTTCTTGTGCTCCCGTACTGCGTGTCGCACGCAGTACGGGAGCACAATAAAGATCGAATTTTAATTAGATTGGTATAGAAAGTGAATTCAAACACGAATAATCATTTCAAGAACGTCATACCGGTATATTATCTCAATGGTTTTTCTGTCCGTTTAAAGTCCACCAACCACGTCAAGGTCGAATACCAATAAACCAGTGACAGGGGGTTTTTTTGGGGGTGGGGGGTCCCTTATGACCGGAAATATTAAAACAATTGTCCTACTCGTATATTACGCTGATTGCGTATTTTTTAGCATCTAACAATTCAGAACAAACATCTAGCTTCTCCAATGGACATCCCGAATATCACAACATCCAATCCCTACCATGCGAAGAGTAAACCAGGCTCGAAACCATCTGCCACCTGCATCTCGCAAAATGCGTCGCAGATTTGATAATGACCCACTGTGACTGCCGTACATGCGACTTAATCGCATTACACTTACAACGGGCGGCAGACTAAGACTGTCACCGCGTCTGATATAAATGGCTGAGTATCCGCTAAGCCTGATTGATTGATTGATTGATTTTTGTTTAACATCACACCACGAATATTTCACATATATGGTGACGGCATTTGCCTGATGCGGGGCATACATATTTTGACCTTTGCAACGGACCCACCCGAAGCAGTGAGGGATCTTTAACGTGCCGTGCATACCACGACACGGGGCCTCGGTTTTTACTGTCTCATCCGAAAGACAGGACACCAGCATGACCAGAGCGGGAATCGAACCCCGTCCTCCCGATTAGGAGTCCAGTGCGATACCACTAGGCCACGCCGGCTTCGCTAAGCCAGACAACCCGTTCAAAGAAATGGTTTTCACTTTGCAGCGTGTACCTCAATAGAGGGTAAAAATTATTTGAAATGGTTATCTTAGTAATTTTTATGACAATATCCGGTAATGGGAGAATGTTAGATGAAATTACCATATTCTTTTTCATAAGCACCGTGTGGTAGTTCATGTATGTACAACCCTACTTGCTACCCTACTTAGCAAGCAACATAAAAGTATCTGAGTTTGTCCAAAATAGGCTTCGATGTTGGATCAGAGACATATATACACATATGTGTATATATGTCTCTGGTTGGATCAAACATTCCTTTACTATTAATAACTTCCTTTCTGTATGTAACGTTACTTAATTAAGTTGGTCCAATTAACAATAAGATAGGAAACGATTCTCGCATTATTAATGATGGGGTCAAACTTGTACACATATCCAAGAAGCTAATTGCACAAAACGGACGACAGTTTAAAGAATGTCGCATTTCATATTTGACAAGAAAACCTGGGAAGAATACTGACACAGATGACAACCCAGCACCTGTCACATAATCTGACAAATTTCTTCGAGTACAAGCTACACCTCTATGTACAGAAATATGAAAATCACAGTTATAGGAACAATTGTGATTTTAAAAGTGTTCACCATGTCCACACACACACACACACACACACACACACACACACACACACACACACACACCTAACTATATATGGTTCATCTTTAACAAATATGCAGTTTACTGAGAAATAATATGGTTGACATGGCAGAAACATATATGTGTGTGTGTGTGTGTGTGTGTGTGTGTGTGTGTGTGTGTGTGTGTGTGTGTGTGTGTGTGTGTGTGTTTGTGAATGTAGGTGTGTGTGTGTGTGTGTGTGTGTGTGTGTGTGTGTGTGTGTGTGTGTGTGTGTGACAGGTGCTGGGTTGTCATCTGTGTCAGTATTCTTCCCAGGTTTTCTTGTCAAATATGAAATGCGACATTCTTTAAACTGTCGTCCGTTTTGTGCAATTAGCTTCTTGGATATGTGTACAAGTTTGACCCCATCATTAATAATGCGAGAATCGTTTCCTATCTTATTGTTAATTGGACCAACTTAATTAAGTAACGTTACATACAGAAAGGAAGTTATTAATAGTAAAGGAATGTTTGATCCAACCAGAGACATATATACACATATGTGTATATATGTCTCTGATCCAACATCGAAGCCTATTTTGGACAAACTCAGATACTTTTATGTTGCTTGCTAAGTAGGGTAGCAAGTAGGGTTGTACATACATGAACTACCACACGGTGCTTATGAAAAAGAATATGGTAATTTCATTTGCTAAATCAGTTATCAGTTTTAATTTTTGTAATTTTTATATTTCAATGTATCAAAAATGTATTTAAAAACAAAATAACTTTTACGAAGATAAGCTCTTGTACTACAATAAATGATAGTCAATTTAAACATAGATAAATGTTTTAACCGAAAAGGATGGATATCCGTAACTTGTGTATTGAAAAAGAGACATATATGCACATGTATATATATGTCTCTGATTGAAACTTATTTTAGTAACAACTATTTTTAGAACTATTAGTAATAATAGATCGTATGTACGAGTTGTCCAATCTCTCTGGAAATTATAAAAGAGAAAACTACAACCGTAATTCGAAACAAGGAACAATGGCAGCAGCAATGGATATTGACGCAGAATCTGGTGATGTTGCGTCGTCTAGTAGTGATAAAGGAGGGAAAAAGCGATTTGAAGTGAAGAAAGTAAGCGATCTTTCGTTTTTGTTACTATATCTGGCAAAATGACGTCAAATTGGATTTCAAACAGCCCGAACTGTTTCTGATCGAGCAAAAGTATAAGCAGTACAGTATTCTTAACTGTCTAACAAAATCTTTTTATTTTTATTTTTCAGTGGAATGCTGTAGCACTATGGGCATGGGGTGAGTTTATTGATTAATATTATATTAATAATTTAATTAGAGTTCTTTAGCATAATTGCAACCCGAATTCAGAGACATATATACACAGAGACTGGAAACTCGCCGCTTCGTCCAGCATATGATGCACATCCTTTTGTTATGCTAATTAGGTGACCGCGCTTTACAATTCACCGATTTTAACCGTCGGATATCGCCCGGGGACGTATAGCGCAGTAGGTGTTTCCTGCCGACGCACCTCAGTTCAAATTCTACGGGCACTTATTATTATTTTTTTTCTTTTATGATTTTTTGTTAATTCTATCGATGTGTAGAAATAATATTCTCCTTTTTCTTTCTAACAAAATCGAGACAAACTTGTATCATTAATCATTATAAAAAATATTTTTAAAACCAAGATTTTTACTGAGACGCCTTCATTTCCTGCTTTTTAAAAATAATTATTTCTATTTATATATTTATTCATTTTAAACAGCGTTTGTTGCCATTTACGAGTTGTTGATATATGCAATCAATGCCCCTGCCTTTACTACTGTTTGTTCACCACCCCAGGGGAAGCACCAGCGTCTGTCTTTGTCATTCATGGGCAGTAAATAACAATGTTGTGTTTATTTAAAAATTCCGATGGTAGATAGCAAACAAAATAATGTTTTATGCACTGTTGACGTGGTATGAGCTGTTTTACTCCCTCCTATGTAAAGAAGTAAAAAGAAAATGGCGATCCAGGCGTCTAAAGAAATTTCGCATTGCAATATGTCCAATTACGTGTTGATAACTACTTCAATTCGTACTTAAATGGCAACTTTAATTTGTTAATGTGTCTGTGCCCCCCCCCTTATTATTTTTATTTATTTATTTATTATTTTATTTTCTAAACAGCACTTGTTGCCATTTTATAGGAGTTGTTTATATTTATCTTATAAGGCTGAGCAATCAATGCATCTAGGAAGGTAGTATATAACAATTTAATGTTTATTTTAATGTTCAGATGGTAAATCATAAAACAAAATAATTTCTGTACCTGTTGTGCACACTTCACGTGATACGAACAAGATTTACTCCTTTGTAAAGAAGAAGAAAAAAACCCCACACAAACAACAAAAACAAAATGGCGACCTGCCGGCCACAGAAAATTTGCATTGCAAGATGTCCCCTTAAATTACGTGTTTAAAACTGCTTCAATTCTTACTACAATAACAACTATGACTTCTTTGATGATTATAGTATGACTTTCAATATAAAAACAATATATATATCGACAGGTTATATGATTATTTTGCTCTATATGGTATGGTATCGGTTTTCTTGTTAAAAACGATTGAATATTTACCGCGTAGATAAAATTGGATTAAAATCAAATAACGAATAAAGTCTTCTACACCCAATGATATAAAATGTGTCTGACACCTTTCTTAACACACACGTGTGAGTTTAGTCATATAAAGGACATTAATTTTTGTTGTTTTAACAATTTTTCTTGCCGTTGTCGTTTCTCAGCGGGTTCGGTAGTGAGGAGAAAAATGTCGCGAGGTCCTCAAAAATGACTGGGTAATTATGCATGATTTACAGATATTTCATATGAAAATTAAAGCACTATGACTATAATAAACATTGATGGTGCTATAAACGAAAAATGGTGGCATGTGCTTCAATATTATGTAAATGTTTTGCATAAACCCAAGTGAATGTTTTCAGAGGTCTATCACAACTAATGGCTTCTGATAGGGGTTATGTCTTCACATTGAATAGATCATATATAAAATGTTTTATGATTCAAATGATTAGTATATTGCTTTTTTTACTTATCTGAACTACCTTTGTTTAAAAAGGGATGAAAATTCCCCTTCTTTGCAAGCTTAATGATTTCAAGCGAATGAATGCCGAGAACAATATGGCGGACTTCCGGCTTATCGAGATGCCTGTCGGGAAATGTTACTTATGTCAGAAAGCTATATAGCTTTCTATGGGAGTTTCCAGTCTCTGTGTATATATGTCTCTGCCGCATTGTAGATCTACAAAATGTAACTAAATAGTACAAAATGTAAACACAACATAACTTCATAAGTAACGAAATTTTTGAATTGGCAACAAGTATGCTCACTACAACTTTTTTACATAATAATTAATGATCAGACTAAGAGTATGATCCTTAACATAACACAGTAAATACGTATGTGTTGCCTATTCCACAGGCACTGTGTTACATGAAGAGTGACTTTTTAAAACTAACCCCCCTCCCTCTATATCGTCTGGCTCCCCTTTCCCCTAAGGTAAGAAACGACAGTCAGAATGCAGCCGCTTCAACCAGTATAACCTATAAGTTCCAATGATAATGAGAGGAAAGTAAAGTACCAACATGTAAAATAAGGTCTATCCTTTAGATATCTGTCCTCAAAATTTCATTCAAGCATTTTTAAAGGCACCAACCAACGCAAATTCGAACGGCACAACTCGCGGACAGTTTGCTCGCCAGTTGCCATGTTGATACAACATCGGCAGGGTGTAAAAGACAAGATCGGTATAATGACAAGATTGCCAAGATCATGAGAAAAAGGAATATTAAAGCCATAAAATGGGGTAAAGATTTAATGTTAATTTTGTTTTAGCCATACATTGAACTACTGCTCTCTAGCTTTAATCAAGCAAACACGGTAAAGTCCTATTATGCAAATAAACCTGTAATAGATGCTGGTGAGGAAACTGTCCGCGAGTTGTGTCGTTTGAATTTGCGTTTGTTGTTTAGTATTAAAATCACCATTTTTATACATCCGTCATTAGACGGGCCGTATTATGTTATGGCGCTGTCCAGGTCATGTTTTCCGGACTTTTTTTGCCGTCTTTCAAGATATTGAGCTGAAATTTGGTATATATCTTTATTCCAAGCGGCGTCAGTACCAGTTCGAGTTTTGTTATGATATACCTTCTTTTGACGTATTTATTGCCCTTGGACTTATAAATTTCAAGATTTCGTTTTGAAAATTCATTAAAAATCTAATTTTTGTAACAACATTATGAAATTTACCATGAAACAAATAAAATGTACAAACTTCCACATATTTTACAGGTATTGATATCTTTTTCTTCATTTTTGAGAAATTTATAATTTTAGGAGGGGGGGGGGAGGGCTTGTTCCTAAAAAATTTCAAGTTTTTATCGCAGGTCAAGTTCCAAGATGGGTTGGATAGGACCATTTCTGCAGGAGTTATTGCCCTTGGACTTATCCTATGATAAAATGCTATGAAACACAATTAACTTCAGTAAACTTCAGATTTTTTTCATGAAAATCATGCCAAATGCGAATTGATCCTGTCCGAATTAAGCGACGGGCGTATTATGCCACGCTAGGCGTTGCTCTTGTTTATTTTTTGGAGCTGATGCACCAAAGGGAATGTAATTGAAATACATATCTACAGGCTTGTTTTTATTTTCCCCTCATCGTATTAGAAATAGAGATCGCAAGTTTTGTTGTTCTTGACTATACATACATTGTTGATACACTTCATTATCTGGAAGTAAGCAAATGTTAGTCACACCATTCATGAATATTTTATGATTTGAAGGTCCCTATGAAATAAGATATCATTGAAGTTCATTTATTTATTATGTGTCATATAAACATGTGACTGCAATAAGTTATTGAATCATTTGATCATTTTGATGTTGTTTTGAATTTCACACCTATTCACATCACATAAAAGTCAGGTATTCCACTAGGGAAATAATGTCATCTCCAATATACCTGCTTTACCAGGTGAATGATGTAATATTTACAACAAATTGATCGAAGAGAAATATACAGCAAGTCCTTTTCATTGAACATTGATGGTCCAACAAACAAAAGGAATTTCAATAAATCAGTAGAAAATGGAGTGCCAAGTGATGGTGTCAAAAGATTGTTTGTAATGCTCGAAAAGTCCAGTCCATGGCAATGACATCTAAGGTCATTTGCTATTAGAGTAGAAATGGATCAAGGATTTTATATATGAAATGAGCTTCGTTATCATCCGTTAGGAGGTGCTTGTGTGCTGTGAGTTAGAAATAATGTTTAATGTTAGCAACCTTATTACATCATAAGAATGTTTCATTGTTCTTTACATCATTTTTGTGGGAATACGTATTATTTCCTCCCTCAAAATTGGGACTGCAGTTAATGGCGGGGAAGTCCATTATCTGTAAATTACTCCATTGTCTTACCTGAGATATATTCTTGTGATATTCTAATAACACCTTGCAGGAATCTGGCTATGACCATATCCAAGTGGAAAACAAATGTAGAGCAATATGGTGGAAAGCCTTTGCTTATATTTGGGCTATATTTGTTTCTAGTATTTATGTACACATGTATATTGGTATTTGCTAAGCATAAGTCAGATCAGGGACGTATATATCTAAAGATATATATGTCCCTGGTTAGATGGACTTTACAGTCTCTGAAAATGGTCTATCATCCACTCTATGTCTCTGGTCCAAGTAAGCAATCAAATAGTCTGCAATAGGCCATACCTAGCAAGTTGCTTATGCTTTAAAATTCTATGCAAATGTGACAGTAAGAGAACATTTGTACCCGGCACTTTTACTCATGAAGGATACCAGTTGAGAGTTAAATTTTTAAATCAGCAGAAACATCAGTTTGTAATTGGCTAATATAGAGTATTTCATTTTGCCTGATTTCCACAACTGAACTGCTTTAAACTCTGCTACATCCATACAATTCTCGATGAATTTTTCCATTTATTTCTAGATATTGTAGTTGATAATTGTGCCATCTGCAGAAATCATATTATGGACCTATGTATAGAATGTCAGGCCAATCAAGCGTCTGCTACAAGCGAGGAGTGTACTGTAGCCTGGGGAGTTTGTAATGTAAGTATTGTATAGGAACAGCATTGATATTTATATGTGATACTGCTTACTAGCACATCAAAATAAAAAAAAGCTTGAGCACTAAGATTAGTACTGTACATCTGCACTAACTTCAGTATGTTACCGGTACATACTGGTGACCGCCAGTACAAGTTTAATGTGAAACATTCTGTAAATGGTGTTGAAGTTTTGTATATCTCTGACAGTTCTTTGATCCTTTTATATATGAACATGCAGCAGTAGTTAATGAAAATTAACATAAGGTATAGAAACTTCAGACATTGATTCTTTTTGTAAAAGCCAGCTGTAAGATGGGACATATTACGTTATAGCATTATCTGTGTTGTGATTTTGTGTATTCTATCTGATTTTATTGTAATATAGTACAATGGAATACCATAATGTATTTACACATTCATTAGACAGTATTGTTTGGGAATGAGCATTCCTTCATGGATTTTGTCTTCACAACTCCTCCTTACACCTGGGAGGATTTTACTTAAACTGGGTACATTCTGTAGAAGTAAAGATCACAATATGTAGATGTGCATATTGCAAGGGGAATGTTCCTGTCCAAAATGTTTTAAAGGCCTCTGGACTGAAGCATTGCTCTTGTTGTTCATTCATCATATTACAGTAACTGCTTTTAATAAAGATTATATTTTTAGATGTTACTACTATCGGAGTTTTGCCATTTGTGACAAATTTGAGATGAGCTAATTCTATACCCCGGCGTCTGTGTTCCAGTTAAGAGTATTGGAGAAAATATAGGTGCTACAGTTACCAAACTTGCACCATAACTTGCACCATCTTGGAATGTTTGTTGACTTAAGTGCATGCATCATATGATGCATCTTACCTATATTTTCTGCTTGAGTGATTTGGTTAAGAAGTTTAAGCACCATAATTAAATTTTGTATAAAGTATAGATGCTACAGTTACCAAAATTGCATCCTAGGTTCATCTTGGGATGCTGACTAAAGCACATGCAATGGATGATGCATCTGACATACATTTTCCGCTTGAGTGACTCGTTTAAGTAGTTTGGGGTAATTCAATATTGAATAAAGTATAGGTGCTACAGTTACCAAACTTGCACCATAGGTTCGTCTTCAGATGCTGACTTAAGCACATGTATTGTATGATACATCTTACCTATATTTTCTGCATGAGAGACTCAGTTAAGTAGTTTTGGACAATTCAGTATTGGAGAAAGTATAGGTGCAAAATGTACAGTTACCAAACTTGCACCATTGGTTTATCATCAGATGCTTATGTAAGATATTAAGATTAACATGTTTTATAGAACTTCCCACTATTCTTTTTTGTTTTTGTTTGACAAATACTGTACTGATATCAAGGTGAGCATGGTAATCTTTGATTACATTGTGTTTTATTTTGTTAATGTAACAGCAGAATGGCAAAGTGAAAATATTTTCAAATTCCAAACTCACTCACATTAATCAATGTTATATATGTATATTAAATATTTATGGTGAATATACTTTCTATGTTTTTGTGAATTGTATTAATAATTTCCCATTTATCTTTACAGCATGCTTTCCATTTCCATTGTATATCCAGATGGCTGAAAACACGTCAAGTATGTCCATTAGACAACAGAGAATGGGAGTTCCAAAAGTATGTCATTAATTATCATTATCAATATCAGTTTATAAATGCTTCTAATTCATGGGATTCTCACAGATTTTTAATTGGAGACTTTATTGTATTTCTACAACTTTAATCCTGTCCTAGTAATTAGTTAACAAATCTTTAAATATATTGACATTGAATCCAGTCATAGTTCAGTTTAATTAGATATTGAAAAAACTGTCGTATGATAACAGATAATAGTTTTCCATACCAAGCTTGCATGCAGCCAGGACTATATCTCATACCTACTCTCTGTTAAATGTAATAACACCATATTCAGGGGTGATCAGAGGAAGAGAGATAATGATATTGATGCTAAAATTTAGCTGAATCAAGGCTAAATATACAAGATGGCCGGGAAAATTCATTTGAAGAAAAATGGACATTTTAAACAGGCATAACAATATTACCAGTATACTATTCTAACAATTCAATGTATAGAATTTTATGCATCTAACTCAACAAATTACAAATCCTATTATCCACTACATCACTTAAGCTTAAAAGCTTAACAGAGTTTCATGCGTTAAGAAAATATTCAGTCAAGAAAAATCGTAAATGACATATTAAAAATGTTAATTTACGAGTAGTATACTGCAGTGGTTTAGGTCAACAGGTATGTTGCATTAGGCATATTAACCAAAAATTAGTTGGAGTTACCTCTTGTCGTCAGCAATGTTTGTGTTCAAGCAAAAGTTTTTGCTTTATATTCATAAAAGTTAATGTATGAGTAGTATACTGCAGTCGTTTAAGTCAACAGGTATGTTGCATTAGGCTTAGTTAGAGTTACCTCTTGTCGTCAGCGATGTTTGTGTTCAAGCAAAAGTTTTTGCCTCATATTCATAAAAGTTTTAATTATTTTGAGAATGTTGTATCTATGAACACATCTTCAGAAACTTTTTTACATTGTTAGATATCTGAAAACTTGCATAAAGCATTGGGTGTCCTAAAGTTTGAAAATCTCATGACATAATTTGGTTGATGTATAAGAGAATATTCAATTGCCCACCTTAAAGATGGCAAAATTTGTTAACTTGTTACAAGGGAAGTAACTCCAATTAAATTTTATGCTAACAAAGCATATCTATTGATACTAGAGCTCAAACAAAACGAAGATGAAGTATAATACATTTAATGAGTCAATGGTAGTGGAAGATGTTGTAGAACATGCAGATAGTGGAAGAATTTTTGTTTTCAATTCAATACATTTGTATTACTTAACCATTTTGAAATATGATATATACATTATGATTATGATTGAATGATTTTAGCAACTGGGATGGTTAATAAATTTTCTGGATGAATAGAATAGAACAAGTTAACAATAGAATAAGTGTACATTTACCACAAATATGGAGCAAGGAATATAAACAGATTCTATTGTACATTGGCAACTGTAAGATCGTAATTATCACATTTCATTCATTTCCACCTTAATATGTTTTTCCCAATTCACTCACACTGACAAGTGTATATCTCCATTCTTCTTGCCATAATTTCCATGAAACTAAAGGTTAGATACAACATGCACACATTTTATTAGATAGAAATTAAAGGAATATTAATAAATCTGAAATAAAAAAAATATTTGTTTATACTTGAATGAAAAAATTAAAAAGCAGTATATCATCAAGAATCTGAAAATTTTGATAGTTGTCAGGTAGACTTTTGATTTTGGTGGTTTTTTTAAAATTATTTTTATTATTATTATCATTAGATATATGATTATTTATTATTCTTTTATTTTCTGTTGGGCATGCTTTAGATTTGTGTTCTCTTTTGGCAACTCTTTGACGTGTGATATTGAATCATTATAGCATAATGAATGTTGTAGAAGTGGTTTTAAGTTAATCATTTATACCAGAAGCCAGTTATTTGAATCTTTAACTATTGGTTAAGCCATATAGTGGTTAAAATTCATCTGACTAAATCTTCTAAATAAGAAATAACTTAAAGTCCTAGTCATTGCTGTGATTAAAAGCATATGAAAGCAACACTGTAATGTTATGTAGAAATTTAAACAGAAATCTTATAAATCAAATTAATTGTCTCTCATACTTTAATCATTGGTTAGCTTAACCATTGGTTAAAGTTTCAAATCACCAGCCCCAGGGGTATTTTATCTAAAGTACAGATTCTGATTGGGCAAGTCCGTTACTTTATTATACTAATATTACTTTAGTATACTAATACTATTATTGTTTATCATTAAAGTAAAAGGCCATTTGAGCTGTATTTGTAGATTGTGGTTCCTGTGTTATCCATGTACTAAATAACATTTTATTTCAAAGGGTGAATAATCTCCTGACTTTGATCGCAAAGCCAATGCTAATGTTTAATGTAGAAGAACATACATAAATATAAACCTTTTGCTTTATATGCATATAGCTTGATCAGTAGGATACGTGGCTTAGTGTACTAATGTATCAAGTTGGAGCTCCACAGGAGAACACTTTGTGTCCTGTCTTCCAGATGATACATTAGACACTTCATTACTTTGGACTAATGTATCAGGTTGGAGCCCCACTGGAAAACACTTTGTGTCCTGTCTTCCAGATGATACATTAGACATTTCACTACTTTGGACTAATGTATCAGGTTGGAGCCCCACTGGAAAACACTTAGTGTCCTGTCTTCCAGATGATACATTAGACACTTCACTTCTTTGGACTAATGTATCAGGTTGGAGCCCCACTGGAGAACACATAGTGTCCTGTCTTCCAGATGATACATTAGACACTTCACTACTTTGGATAGGTCAGTTGCATGGGTAGAAATTTCAGTGCATTAAACAGATGCTCTTACTCTGTAAGTGAAATAGTTTGTGTACAAATTTTCACCATGCAGTTATCAATCTTCACCAAAGTTTCGAGTCAGCACATATGTAATAGTTTTAGATTTTATGCACAGAATGCTAAATAAATGCTTAGAAGAATATGTTTTCACTGTGAAAAGTTTTGTGCATTTTACATGAAATACTGACAACATTGTTTCGGTCTTTTCAGGTATGGTCATTAAAATTACTGTGAAGGAATGGCATAGCTTGCAGATGGAAGACATTTGGTTTTGTGTAAATGTTATTTATATAAATGATTTGTATACAGATGATGAGATACTGTCCTAAAGTTCACATAAAAGATTGTGACTGTCTCTGAAGCACACAGAAAACCACAGTGATAAAAACAAATTCTACATTTCAGTAAAGACTTGCTTTAAAATATTCTGCTAAACTATTGAAAAATTAGGGATATGTTCATCGTTCTTTATAAATTCATTATTGTTTGTTTCACTTATGTCTCTAATACTATGTGATGTTTATTGAAAGATTGACAAAATCAATTAAAGATTTATAAATCAGTTCTACTTCTTAATTTGCAAACTGCTCATTTCATAATGGAATTTTAATATAAGTGCACAGCAAGTAGCCAACTACTTAAGATGAAATGTGTGTATGCATAAAAGATCTTGTTTTGGATTTCGGTTCTTTTACATAATTCTTATGCCCAAACAAAGACAGATTGGGGGCATACTGTTTGTGTTGTGTCTGTCTGTAGACAATTTTACATTGAACATAATAATTGGCCAGATTGCAAAGCAAAATCTGGTGTATGAAATAATGACTTTGGTCTGTGTCTGTCTGTTTGTCCAACTGTCTGTCTGTCTGATCGTAGGTCTGTGTTATCAATTTGGTTTAGGTGTTGTGTTTAAATTCATTACAGAAAGACCATTGACAATAATTCTTTCAAACATCACATATAGATACACCTTGATGAGCTCTATCCATTGAAAACTTGAAAGCTTTGTTTATGACCTTGAACTTGAAGGTTCTGTATCAAGGTCAAATGCGTGATTGATGTTTAAGTTCATTGCAGAAAGACCGTTGACAATAAGTCTTTTCAAACTTCACAAGTAGATACACCTTGATGAGCTCTGTCCATCAAAACCTTTACTGTGACCTTGACCTTGAAGCATTCCAGTATTAAGGGCAAATGTGTCGTTAACTTCAGAGCAAATTTCGATAACAAAAAGACCTTGAGAAATATATTTTTCAAACCTCGCACATAGAGTGACTGTGATGAGCATTATTCCTTGTGACCTTCTTTTATGGCCTTGACTTGGAAGGTTCCCAGTTTCAAGGACAAAACATATTGAAATTTAGTTCAATTACAGAAAGATCATGAGAATAAAATCTTCCAAACCTCACACGTAAATAGACTTTGATGGGCTGTGGCCCAGAAAGACCTTAGTGGCCTTGACCATAAATGTTCCCCATTTCACAGTCAAATGCATTATTATACCACCTCCTCCCTTCCTACAATAAAAATAGACCTTTAGAATTAGATCTTTTCAAATCTCAGCTATAATTAGACATTGATAAGCTCTATCCATTGACCTTCAATATTCGTTTTTAAGGTCAAATGCAAAAGCAACGAAAGATAAAGTTTCTGATCAAAGAAAATAAAACTGAAACAATATCTTCAGAAGTATTTATGATGGAACAGTCATATTTGGCATGCATGATCCTTGTGACAAGACCCAATTTAATAATCAGAAATTTAGTGGAAAGTTTCGTAGTGATATGAAAAGAACTGATTTTAATTAGATTGTGACAAGACCATGCTGTGATGTTCACCTTTGACCTAATTTAAAGTCAAATTGATTGCCCTGTGGTCCTTTGGCTATATCTTCTGAAGTATTCATGATAGAGCATTCATATTCATATTCTGCATGCATGATCCTTGTGACAAGACCTTTCCAATGGTTCCATGCCTTGACCTTTGACCTACTTCAAGGTAAAATTTTTGCTGCAGGGGGGCCACAATCCTTTGAATGTGCTTGTAGTTTTTCTCTGTCAGTTTGAGTTTAATGACCTTGTGGCTATGTCTTTTATACTAAAATAGATTATACTGCACTCTGTTGCTTCTGTGGACATAGTGTTTCAAAACATTCGGCTTTCACTAATTGTCAACGCTTCACAATCTGGTCATACGGCCTTTAGCGGTTTCTTGTTCAACCATATGAGTCGGAGCTTTCATATTTCATGTTTGTTCCATGTAGAAAAACCTTTCTATTTGTAATGATCTTGTGACCTTGACCATCACATTAAACTTTAATATTAAAAAATTTATATTTGCCGATAACTTTTTAACTAATCGAGCTACAGAAGGGCGCAGTCGTAACTGAACATAACCTCCACGTAAACTTGAAAAGCGGTAACCAGGACTGCTCTATTGCATGTGCCAGGACTACTCGACCAGGTCCACATGCTTCGTGTTAACATGGAAGGAAATTTGTAGTAACAAGATTTATTCCCCTGTGTGCTCAGTCCAGTCGCACGGTCACATGGTTAATTCATTCTATGCCAATGTACAGATGAAACCATTTTTGATGAAGCAAATGAATGAATCAAACGTGTAATGTTAAAATGGGTTTCATATAACTAAAAATTTAAACAGATAGTAAAACAAATGAGATTACCACATACATGTACACCTGTTATAAGGTATTTAGGAAAAACTTGCTTTTTATTTGGCCATCTTCAGACGGGGCGTATTATGTTATAGCTTTGTCTGTTTATAAGTTTTAACCTCTTGCATGGATTTGAATGATATTTCAATGAATTGTTGCCCAGAACCCAAGGATGTTTCATGACCTTGAACAAAGTTCATATCTGGATCTGGAGGTCACAATATTTATGTCATTATAAGCAAGCAAACATGGCTGTCAGGTTAGGTCTCGAAATTAAGTTCATGTGGAAATCTGCGTTAACGCAAAGGCATGTGCTCATCAGTCCTGATCGCACAAGAAAGCAAACTTCGCGTGTGTTGTTACCACATAGTTATATTAGGACTGACCTCACTGTAGGCCTTTTATATTTCTCACTGTGTGGTCCTTTTAATTGATATTGATAACATGATATATGACTTTTTTCAAGTTTAACCAAATCAAAAAGAAAGAAGAAGAAAAGGAAAAAGCCTTAAAATCGGCCTAAGAGATAAGAATTTGATATTTCACGTTTGCTCCTAAAGAAGGGCATCTAAGACACAGTTTGGAAATCCAATGTGAGCTATGATTCTTTGTGGTGACCTTTCCTTAAATACAATAATTTATCATCTTGACCTTGACATTCATATTTGATATACGTTTAGAAAAATATTTAGTCCAGATTCAAACTAATTGTGAACAATCATAGCACATACGCCGGTTTCACAATGTGTGTATAATGTCACATTTATGGGTTATTTAAGTATAAAAAGTTGGGACTGAATGCATGCACCCTCAATACGAAGTATGAACAAACACTGGTGAACATTTGCTTATACATGTATCAATGGCGGATTTAGATGGGGGCACCGCCCCCCCCCCTTTTTTTCCGCTGCAAATCCAGATTTGGCACCAAAAATGGCTGAGTAGATTGGATAATACACATGTGCCCAGCCCCACATTTCGAAGATCCTGGATCTGTGTATATGAAACCTTTTATTCCCCCCACCCCACCCCGGAATCAAAGATTTGGAGGCATCTAGATTTTGGCCTGTTTGTCTGTTTACAATAGAGTTTGGCGAAACTTTGCAGAAATTTGAATTCGCGCCGAATGAAGCTAGCTAACCCGCTTCAATCTTGTTTTAATGTAGCTGTTTCCATCAACGCGTTTTTCATTGTTGAAATTATATGCGACGGGAAAATCTGTTCCCGGATCGAACGTTTTTCATTCCCTGGCTTGAAATGACGTTTTAATTAAAATTGTGACGTAATTAAACCATTAAAACATAATCGAACACGTTACAAAAACGCAAATACACTACCCACCATAAATAAGTACTTTTCATATTTTTGGAATTAATTTGACAAAAATGAAAGAAATAGAAATAATTCAGGTGTTTTGCTGTTTATATTCACCGAAAGAACATATTTATAATGAAAAAGTGAAGTTTAACAAAACATTTTTTAAATCATATACAGTACAAATGCATTACTAATCTATAGGCCTAATGCACATTTCAGTCTAATATTTTGTGTACCCTCTTCTTGCCCTTATCACAGCTTGAATACGTTTAAGCATGCTTTTAACAAGTGTTCTGCATCTCCTGGCAGACAAATTGTCCCAACATTCTATCAGTTAAAATATAACAACCTAAAATATTAACTTATTATTTGTTGTCTTTATAGAGAATTCCTGGGGTGGGTACTTATTTATGGAGGGTAGTGTATGGCTCTGAAGTTTTCCGTAGTTCAAGAAGCTTCACAAAAAGGTAGAACAGACCATGCTTCTTCATTTTAATACATTGAATGTTGTGGTTCAAAGACGATGTCTTCGTTTGCCCAGAACCCATTTTAGCTTTAATGCAAATAGCAAGCACTTTATCTTTAACATCAGTTTTTTTCATAAGTGCAATCAAAACGTGCAAATTTGATTTTTGTTTTAACTTCGACATTGCCATTTTGAGGTCATAAACACCCGTTTGTTAATAGTCCGCAGCGTTTTTCTGCGACAGTTTTCAGCGTCATTTCAACTTCATTGAAACGCTTTTTCAGGACGAAAATGTTAAGCATGTTGGTGCCGAAATATTCATGGCCTCATGGAAATCAGGCTTAAGAGATATAGGGCTTTCATACTTCACAGGCGCATTCCTTGTGACAAGACCTTTCTGTTGTAAAATATTTTTTTTACTTTCTGGCCATGGCCTTGACACTTGACCTAAATTACAAAAAGTTTTAACATTGGTTATAACCAATGTCATTAAAATGCGACTTGTACTTCGTTCCTCTACGATACTCTCCATGTACAAGATCTTACAACTGACGATTCGATGTCATTTCAGGATGATAATCAGAATTTGAGTTAGAGATTTTTCGGTGTTATTTTGGATACAAACGATACCGAAACATCTCTAACTCAAATTCTGATTGGAAGGAAGGACTTTCATGTTTCACATGCGTATTCCTTGTGAATATTTTACGTGTGTATACCTTGTGACAAGACTTTTTTCTGGTACCAAAATTTTGACCTAGATCTTGGGAGTTTGACGTAGGTTTAGGATTAATATGTACAATATTATACTGATAAAGTGCAGCTGGGAGCATTCGTATTTCACAGATACAGCTTGCTTTTTTTAAGATAAACGTTGCTGAGTTTCCTGTATGTGATAAGAAATGTTATAGTCAACGAAGTCACTCAAGCGTAAAATGTAGATAAAAAAGTGACATTTGATGTATGGGTCCATGTCAGTATCTTGAGATGAAACACTGATGCAAGTTTTGTCTTTCATGCATGAATACTTTGTCAGATACTGGGTTAACAACCCCCCCCCCCCCCCAAACTTCTTCATCGAAACACTCATGTGGGAAAATGTAGCATCTGATGTATCAGCTCATCTCCGTATCCGTATCAATGCAAGATTGGTCACTGTGGCATTTTTCATTCGTCATTCCGTCTTGTTGTTTATTTTTTCTGTCCGAAGTCATATCTTTGACTTGTCAAGTTGTGGGATGGATTTTGTACATTTTAAATACGAAATTTTATTGCCCCTGATCCATACTTTTAAACCATCGTCGTTCTGGATTATAAGTTAAAGTTGAAGTTCAACATCCCATAAAACTATAGATAAAAACTAGCTTGCTACAAAATTAATGCATTATAATATTTACTTTGGGGAATAATGCATATCTTCAGTTTTTGGGCTTTACTAATTCTTACATGAATTAAGATCAGTGGTACAAATATACAGTATATTCTGTAATAGACACCACACCATTAATACACCCCCTACCCCCCCCCCCCCCCACCTTTTTTCTTGGACAAAAAGGGGCAGGCTTGGTGTAGTGGTTAATCTCTTGGCTTGCGGCGACGACGATCCAGGTTCGATCCCGGATTGCGCCACTATGTTAAAGAGATTGGTTAACTCCTGCTTCCATGTAGCGATATAACTTTAAAATTGTTGTAAAGCACCAATCAGTCAATCAACCAATCCTTGAACAAAAAATAAGTTACTTTCAGTACATGGAAGCGCCATATTCTATAAACTCTTCCATAATTTCAATTAACTTTATTTCAGAAATGTCCAACATAAAAACGTATATATATCTATGTGATTTAGTGCCATTGTTTAATAATAATGTTTATTTAATGTCTATGATATTACTTACTTTTTTTCACCTGAGTGACTAGGTTAAGAAGTTTAGGGTAGCTTAATATTGGACAAATCTGTCTGGGTCCTATCTATAGTCATTCTGTTTACAAAAGAATTTGAACTGACTATTTTATTGTAGAAATGATATTAAAATGATAATAATAATAAAGCGTGAGCTTTTCTTGTTATGCCTTTCATTTATATCACATATCTGCAGTAAAATTTTATGTTATGGTGCAAGATCAACTTCCTGCATTTGAAAGTAAAATGCTGCAGTAGATGTAATCTTTGATAATCCTATATTTTCCTGCCGTACTGCCAATACCCAACGGAATTTGTGTTATCTGACCAAATAAAATTGATAGATTACCTTGACCAATGTCAAAACTGTGTTTCTTTTTACTCCGGATGATCTAGAAAGGCTGAAACCGGATTTTACCACTTTCGACATATAAAGTAATAAATGACCTCTTTTAACTAAAAAAAAAACCAACATGTATTTCTTTTTAATGTATGACATTTAGAAATTAGGTAATCCGGATAGGGTCACATATACACCATTGCATTGTAAAGTTGGATAACTGTAACGCGATGATGCGATATTGGTGCGATGATGCGATGGCGATTGTGCGATAATGCGATGGCGATGACGCGATAATGCTATGGAGATGATGCGATAGTGCGATGGCGATGACGCGATATAATGCGATGGCGATAATGCGATAGTGCAGTTCATAGTGATTGGTTGTATGACTATGTTAACATTATCTTTGATATATTTTATAATTATCTGGTACAGTAAAATATTTATTTCAAAATACATTTAACAATTAATGTTTATCGGCATAAAATTTTTAAATTCTAACTTTAAAAATATTTATATTTTATTGATCAAACTTGTTATTCAGAGATATGTTTGATCACTTTTTTTTTTCTTTCTTGTTTTAGGTTGGAAAATTCTGATCGCTTCTAGAAAAGATTTTGTTTCGTTCTATTCTGCACATTTAAATTACTCCTTCTCCAGGAACTTCATCATTAGAAAAAAAATATAAATTTTTCAGATTTTCCCACTCTAGATTTACAACCAATATATCTTATATTTCTTTCATTTCTAGAAATAAGAAAAAACGACGCCAAGATAGTTTCAAATTCTAATTTATTTTTTCTTTCTTCCCTCTAGGAATCAAGCATCTGTGCGTGTCACCAGCACATTTTGAAATAAAAAAATCAGGAGCCACGATTTAAATACTGCTCTGTAAGGCTACTGACTCCCATATGAAGCAGAACGCCCAACTTGCTAGTAAATCTTCATAGACGGAAGATGTGGGTCGAGATGTTTTGGAGTCGAGTTGTCTGTTTACGCTAGTCCGGTGTAGCGTGAAATCCGCCAGTCCGTGAAATCTGCCAGTCAAACCGGAAGTCTGGTAAATTTCACGCGGGGATCGTGAAATCTGCCAGTCCCGTGAAATCTGCCAGTTTATACGTTTTATTTAAATGAGAAAACTTAAACACATTAAAAGAAATATTTTCATGTAAGCGTACTGATCACCAAACAGTATATTATAGATCTAGAAAAAAAAAACCCCGTGTCATAGGCGTACAGATGTACGTGCACTCACACGTGTTGCAAAGCAGCAAAGGGTGTCGGACACCTGTAGAGCCGAGGATGATGGATGAATATTTCATAACATTTAATTACAGGTCATTTAGTAACTAAATTATACCTAAACACACTATAACATACTTTACAATAGCTACGAAATAAAAACACCCAAGCTGAATTATAGTCTACCTTTTTTACCTGTACAGGTATGGTAAAAATTGAAGATGTAAATTTTTGATATGTACGAAAAAATATTCGGATGTGTTGCACATCAAAATATGACATGATAAACTGCTAGTACAAATCATTTGTCCTAAATTGGAATAAGGAAAAAATGTAACTGAATTAAGTGTATACCTATTTTTTTTTTCTGAAATATCTTTCCATATACACATGTATAAGATCTGATAATCATACTTTTTTTACTTGAGTATGCAGTCCACATGAATTCATTTTCACTCTGAGTAAGTTTACCTGATTTCACTAATATACAGGTAAGGTAAATTTTACTGGTGTAAAAGTGCGATACTTGAAAACTCAAGCCATGACCCATTGCACACATCCTGACAATTTCATCAAAAGGTTGTCTTTAAAAATAATAAAGTTAGTTTAAATGTATTGGTTCAAGGGTTAAAAAATGTCATACTGGTGCTGTTACTATGATACTTCATAATATTGGTAATTTTCAGTACTGTACACATCAATCTGCAATTTTCTCAAAGTACATACTACTTTACCTACCGGTACTTCAAATGCCTGTATCTCAGTAAGTATATATACATGCCACCCTGGCAAGTAAGGCATCAAAATGTTGGTTGATAGGTGTTTTACGTTAATTGCTTTCAACAATTTTTCAGTTATATGGAAGCAGGAGGTAACTTAAACCTCTTAAACGTAGTGGTGCAACCCAGGAATTGAACCTGAATCGTCTTCGGGAATCTTAAAATCAACATGTATTTTTATTAAAACAATTTCTTGTAAGCAAATTGTACATAAGAACATATTTGTGTAAATGTGAGACAGATGAACACAACAACGACTCTATGCTCCCTCCACCCATCCCGAAATTTTGCTGGGAGCATAAAAATAAAGACAAAGGGTATTCATTATATTATTTGAAATATTCCTGATATCCAAGATGTGATTCAGGGCAACGTTAGTTAGTCTTTAGGTTTTTCTTTAGGTGGGGCCTTTTGTTGACCGATTTCAAGTCTGGGTCATAAACAACAATTGTTTCAAGTATTGTCCAGATCCAACTTAATAGGCCTAATTTCATATGTTGAGTGTTGAGAAACCTCTAAAAACTTATTTAGATGTGTAAAGAAATAAAAAAAAAAAATTTTGACCACAGCTGGATTTGAACCACTACACTCCATATTTTAATTACCAAGTGGTATAGAATGTACCATTGTGAAACCTAGTTTTTAGATATGGTGGCACCATCTGTTGACCAATTTGGATGAAATGTACAAAATTGATAGAGGACCTATAGTACTTCATGTATACCATGTTTCATTAAAATCTTTCATGTGGTATAACAGCAGAAGTTGAAAATGTGAAGAATGTCCCTATACACCCAATTTGGAAGTCTTAAAAAATTCATAGAAAATCCAAAAATTGAGATATTGACAAAATTCTTTCACAGTAATATTCCTTAACATAATTATGATCAAAATAGTCCATAAGAAATCATCATTAGCAATTAAGTGAAAAACATGACACTTTTTTTTCATTGAAATTACTAAGTCCAAAAAAATGTCAAAAAAAATCGTCAAAAATTTGATTTCGGAACAGAACCAAAAATAACAACATTTCTTCTAACATCCCTCTGGATCATTCCTATGCATTCTGTTTATCTCTGTATGCCCCCGGTCTGAAGAAGAAGTTTGTTAAAGGAGGGTACCCTCTCTAACCTACTTTTGCCTGTGGTGGTGCCACCTATTGACGGATCTGGACGAAAAACAACAACACTTGTAGGGGACCATTGAGTACTTCATGCATACCAAGTTTCATCAAATTCTGTTCAGCTGTTCAGAAGAAGAAGTCGAAATTGTGAAAAGTTAACAACGGACGGACGGACGGATGACAGACAACAGACAATGATTGATCACAATACCTCACTTCAGCCTTCGGCTCTGGTGAGCTAAAAAGGGGTCAAAATATGTGATTTTACGAGAATTTAGCTGTGAAATTTGCAAGCACAACCATTTTAAAATGAAATAAGTCCATACATAGCCTTAAATCTGTTATATGGACTATTCCAAATACCTGAGGAATGAAACAAGTAAATTGGATGAATGTTGCAAATTTTTTAAGATGAGAAAAAGGGCCATAATTCTTTTTGCAAGGATTTAGCCATGAAGTTTCCTAGTACACCCACCTTAAAGAGGAAAAAGGTCATGCATAGTACTTAATATCTTATTAGGACTATACCCAATATCAGAACTATGAAATAAGTAAATTCTGATGAATATTGCATTTGTTGTATGTGAAAAGCAGTCTTAACAGCTTATTTTACAAGATTTTAGCCATGAAATTTGCCAGCACACCCACCTTAAAAAGAAATAAACCCATATATAGACTTCAATGTGTCTTATGGATTATTCTCAAAGTGTGAACCAGAACATAGGCACATTCAGATGTATTGTTCCATTGCAATACCAGAATGAGAGGCAAAATATGCAAAGTTGCAAGGATTTAGTCATGAAATTTGCCAGCACACCCACCTTAAAGAGGAATAAGGTCACACGTAGTACTCGAATATCTTATTAAGACTATACCCAATATCAGAACTATGAAATAAGTAAATTCTGATGAATATTGCATTTGTTGTATGTGAAAAGCAGTCTTAACAGCTTATTTTACAAGATTTTAGTCGTGAAATTTGCCAGCACACCCACCTTAAAGAGAAATAAACTCATATATAGATTTCAATGTGTTGTATGGATTATTCTCATAGTGTCAACCAGAACATAGGCACATTCAGATGTATTGTTTCATTGCAATATCAGAAAAGAAGCCAAAAAAATGCGATTTTGAAAGGATTTAGCCATGAGATTTGCCAGCACACCCACCTTAAAGAGGAAAAAGGTCACACATAGTACTCAATATCTTATTAGGACTATACCCAATATCAGAACAATGAAATAAGTAAATTCTAATGAATATTGCATTTGTTGTATGTGAAATGCAGTCTTAACAGCTTATTTTACAAGATTTTAGTCGTGAAATTTACCAGCACACCCACTTTGTATACATGTATCTGTATACACTGCCACCAATAAGAGGTCGATGGGTCACTTAGCTCACCTGAGCTTCTAACTGCTTAAAAATAAAAGCAGGAAGGTATCTATAGACTTCTTTGATCTTTCAATATGCATACATATTCATGAAAAGAATGTGTAAGTTTGATGTTTGGAATTACTGTGGGGTGGGGATCTCAATACCTTTAAAGATATTAGACCATTTATATAAGCATGGGATCAGACATGACCCCATGGTCCTCTACATGCATCAATGAACTTTTCTTGACACAAAATTACCTGCATGGTTTGAGGGTGGAGACTTCAGTAATTGTTTCTAATTAAGATAATTGGCTACTTTTTAAAGAAAAGAGGCTAAAGTGGGTTTAAATTGATAACATGGAACATAAAAACCCCCACTCTACCTTTTCTGTAATCTTGAAATTTTGAAAATGTGAAGAAAATACCCTGCCCCCTTATACATTTTTGCAGTCTTAAAAAATTCATGGAAAATCAAAAAATTAAACTTTTGTCATAATTCTTTCAGAAAAGCATTCCTTTACTATATTCTGGCTAAAATAAGCATTTCGGTGCATTAAAAGTAATACATAGGAAAAATATTGAGGAAAACCATGCTATTGTGATCAAAAGAGCTCACTTAAGCTTTCAGGTCAGGTTAACTACTAAAACAATCAGGAATAGTCTTTTATATATATATATATATATATATTGTGGTTTTTTCTTTCATTGCCAAAGAAATGGTAACCAAGACATCTCCATCTGTCACATTAAATTTTATTTTATCTTATCACTGCCAGTGTAGAGTTAAGTTCCTTTAATGCTCCATCTTCATCTGGACTTTTCTCTTTTTGTATAATCGTTAGTGTAACTATTTCAAGACTCCTGACGATTAATTAACAAATAATTTGTAATCATACTCCTTTCTCTAAACAATTGGATGTACATACCAGATAGATCTACATTAAAAATTCAAACTGCATTTATAAAAATAGATAACTGAACAAATACATTGTATGAGCTGATTCATGCAGTGCTGTGTATTTATTTATTTATCAGAAAATTAGTAGATTTGCTCAGGTATTGAAGTCCAGCGTCTAGATTTACTGTATTTAGCCTAATACTAGAGATAGAACTTTATTAGTAATAGTACATGCAATACTTAGACATTATCAGTGTCATCTTTGCTATAGAGAGTAATAAATAACACAGTACATGAAGGAGACGAAAAAAAAAGGAACCTAAACAATTTTGAGAGTATGAATAGTTTGAATGAAACCTCGAGCGGTAGATAATTAACGTTTTGTATGCGTTTGTATCATCTAAGCTGACTCGTCGTTCAAAGTGAAAGTAGGATATCCATGAGCATTTCATTAAGAAAAAGTATATTTAATAATCGATCATTTTTTGACAGTGCTCAGATTGAATCAGTATTAGAATGCTTTATACTATAAGCAGTAAATGATTCACAATTAACGTAATTTAAAGGAATATATAAACTTTAAATTTGCCTGACTGGCAAATTTCACGGGGGTTGTTGATATGATGCTTGCGCATGCGCACTGGCAAATTTCACGGGGCTGGCGGATTTCGCGCTACACCGGGAAAACAACGTGATACTGATGATGGTTTGAAAAACAATAGATAGGTCTACCGTCTAGATCCACGATTAAAATAAAACGCATATTCAAGAAGCATCACAGGTATTATGTCTCGCATAGTAGGGATATTATAGAACTGAACGACTTGTAATTTAATCTTTTTTGTGAGTAAGATTTGGAGATGGACAGCTTTTCCGAACTCTGAACAGCTGAAACTTTCCGTGAAAGCGAAAGTGATGCGTGCAGCCACAGAAAGAAACGTTTCGAAATAGCAGTTCATACTTAAATACGCCTGCGTTCACCTGCATACGCCGCATCAAAAAGTATACACCTGCAGGTCAATAACATTCTATTTTGTTATAAACTTAATATATGTGATTAAGTATAAAGCATTTTAATGAATATTCAAACTTTGGTTTGGAGTTTGGTTTTGGTTTAATCTCTTTTGAGATTCTTGCACGTGGCCGTTTTATTAATATTATGCTGTCGTTTACTATAGACCCTTTCATGTTAACTGTGGGACTGACGTTATGATATGTTGTGAATATTATTGAGCATATTGTTGAAATTGCCTTCTGTATTAAAATTATAAATCATTTTGTCCAATCAATATATTTTAAAACTTTTTATTTTAATGTATTGCAACTTGCATCATGGATAATGTCTTACAAACAGTAAGCACTAACTGACAAAATATTGTGTGTATATGTGCATATTTTTTTTTTTTTTATTTTTCTTTATTTTAGGTGTATATATGTGCATATTTCTTTATTTTAGGTCAAGTTTACACTCACAATGTGAAGAAGGGATGTGGCAATATCGCTCATAAAAGTAATAGGAGTTGTCTACAATGAGTAAGACAAGTCCATCAGAGCTATATTCTGTCTTTGTAGGTCACCTTGAACCTACTGTGACAAAGGTAAGTTATTTTATCACCTACAAAGCATAGGTAAGATGTAAAGAATAGTCTCTTCCTCTCTGTCATAAGTTAAAAATTCATCCATGTCTCAATAAAATATTCTTACTGATGATTTGCCCATGCATAATGCAAATACTGTAGCAAGAGCTTAATTAACCATTTTATCGTGTCTATACAGAATCTTGGATTATTTATAGATGAATGTTGTTTTGAACAGTAAAGAGAGGGGGTATCGAAAAGATTAAGATGTTAATATTTAGTTACTAAATGATACATGCACATGTATGAAACACAGCCCTCCTATCAAAATCAAAAACAGTTATGGCCAATACCAATAGGCCTGTGCTTTTATATAATTAAACAATAGTACATTGTACTGTTACAGTATTAATGTTGAAAAATTTCATTTTCAAAAGAAGACTCTGAATGCATCATTCGAGTTTCAAGCACATTTTACTGGAATGTACTTTTTTGTCATATAGTCATATAATTTTTTTTAATTGTTTGACATGCCTGAATTGGTTAGGTCACAGGTCTTAGTAAGTTTGCATGACTGAATTGGTAAGGTCTCAGGTCTTAGTAAGTTGGCATGCCTGAATTGGTTAGGTCCTAGGTCTTAGTAAGTTTGCATGACTGAATTGGTTAGGTCTCCAGTCTTAGTAAGTTGGCATGCCTGAATTGGTTAGGTCCCAGGTCTTAGTAAGTTGGCATGTCTGAATTGGTTAAGTCACAGATCTTAGTAAGTTGGCATAACTGAATTGGTTAGGTCCCAGGTCTTAGTAAGTTGGCATGAGTGAATTTGTCAGGTCCCAGCTTTTAGTAAGTTGACATGACTGAATTGGTTAGGTACTAGGTCTTAGTAAGTTGGCATGACTGAATTGGTTAGGTTCTAGGTCTTAGTAAGTTGGCATGACTGCATTGCTTAGGTCTCAGGTCTTAGTAAGTTTGCATGCCTGAATTGGTTATGTCACAGATCCTAGTAATTTTGCATACCTGAATTGGTTATGTCACAGATCTTAGTAAGTTAGGATGACTGAATTGGTTATGTCACAGATCTTAATAAGTTGGCATGAGTGAATTGGTTAGGTCACAGATCTTAGTAAGTTGGCATGACTAAATTGGTTAGGTCCCAGGTCTTGGTTTTCTTTGTTTCTTTAGTTCATTGTGTACCATGTGTGTTCGTCAAATTTTACCTTTATTGATGCATTGTATTACATATTAATTGCTACAAAAATATTCATTCTTACAGGCAGAAATAAAAGAGGTTTTTTCTCAAGTCGGCGAAATTAAAGATCTTTTTATATGTGATTCTCAAAGAGATGGCAGTTACCTTTTTGGGTAAGAACAAAAGGATTTCAAGAATAAGGCAAATTCTAAAATGTGACTTTCATTTAAAGGAATATTCATGAACATATTCAACCTCCTTAACGATATAGAATGTGTTAGATGTTTTTCATCGTAGTTTTCTTAGTTTTAACTTGCCTGGTGGAAAGAAAAATAATCTTTCATTCAGTCAGGACTTCTGACTCAGTGACCTTGACCTTGAACTTTGACTTACTTTTCCAAAATATTTTCTTAGCAGAAGTCTTTTGAACCATAAAGAAAAGGACTTTGTCAAGGTAGCCTGTGCCGTAATTTTTCTTCAGTCTTATCTACTTTCGTTCTAATAATAGTATTATAAATGCGTGTTTATATGAATACAATATTCATTAAGAGAACGGAAAATGTAAATAATGCTCAAGAATGCACTTAATCTCCGTACAAACCGAAGGCTCATTTACAGATATTTATAACATTCAGATTGTGTTATTTAATTAATCGTTGATACTACGAACTTTTTATGTCATTACAGTAACTGTAGAAAGTAGGCGGTGATTTCTCTGAAAATAGAGGGCGAGAAATCGTCGGGTGCTGGCTTTAAATGAGAATCCTGGCTAGGTATGGCCGCAAGTAGTGGCCCTATTTGAATGATAAAGCCACGTTTCCTTACGTTGCGTAAACTTACAGTTTTGATGAACGGAATGGCCGGCATGATTCTATGCATTTCAGCAGCATATATCTAACTTGTATGAACATTAAGTAAATGATCAGCATTAATAACTTACCCTTGATCTGTCGTCTGAAGGCTCCACTCACATTTTTACCCAACCTGTGTCAAATTTGCTGGTTTGTTTATACAGTGTATGTAAACACTAAAATAACTTTATGTATGATGTCAAAAAAAAGTGAAAAAATTTTGCAACCCCTCCCCCATCCAGATAAAAAAAAAACCAAAACAAAACAAAAACAATGGACTGAGAGCTTGCTATATGGCTAAAGAACACACTTTACCATTTATGAGTATTTTTTACTTTCACAATGTATGTTAATTGAGTTTCATATTTCATCCTGTGAGACAGAAGTTCTGCTATTCTTCATCACAACGACAAGCCAAAGGCCATGCTTAGTGTAAAACTTGATAAATAAAGCTAAGTCAGTGTTATTGAAATGAAGGTTAGGCTTTTATAGCTGCAGTATAAATAAATATTTTGTTTTATAGGACAACATCTGAAATATTTATTGTAGATTTGTACGGTATGGCAAACTGGATTATGCTCTGAAGGCGGTGGAGGACTTACATAAATGGCCACTCAGGAATACAAGAATGATTGTGGATTTGGCTAGGGAGACAGTTATGAAGATTGAAAAAGGTAAAGTGTTAGGACTGTGGATTAAGCAAAAAGATAAGTTTTATGTTAGTGTAAGTAGTTTAGTTATTTTTCTCACTAATAAATAAAACATATACATGTACATTTATGGTGTGATCAATCATTTAGATTGGTACATTTTTTTTGTGTTCTGAATAGAATTTTTAGAAGTAATACACTTTATACTGCAGTGTTTTCATTTATAGAGATGAGATCTCTTAAGTTGTGTAAAACTTGAGTTTCTTTAATTGTATAGTTCTGTGTAATTTATTGAGAGTCAGTCATTTATTCATGTATTTTCTACCTTTTTTATATATTATTGAAATAATTTTAATAATGTTGTAAACAGTGACGAAGAAAATGCAAAATATCTAATTCATACAGATGGGTGCAGTCCTAACCTAACATTATGTGAACGTGGGGTTAACTTCACGTGCACTTCCTGCATTCACTTGGGACAGCTGAGCAAAGGCATCTGATCTATGTGAATTTAGCTTCTCACGTTAATTTGATCTTTCATCCAATTTAATGCATTTGATAATGAAATTCGATTGCAATGATTTAAAAAATTTACTGTGAATAAATTATTTAAGTTTTCATGAATTATAGATACTATAACTCATTTACGAGCGCTTATATTTTATATCTTATACATTGTATAGAGAGTTATGTACATGAACATAAATGTTTAACTTGGTCGCGATTCATTTACATTTGCACATCTGCAAATTTATGTTTGATATACATGTAGTATTCGAACATGTTTCAGTAGTTAACATGGGGCATTTTTTCACGTATTTTTGTATTAAATAAATAAGTAAATAAATAATTAAATAAATAAAATTAAATTGTTGACAAAAATTTTCTTCAAGTACTGAAATAGATGTATATGATTAGAGACATATGAATTAACACATTGTGCAATGCAATGCTTTATTTGCTATTACAAGCCCTGTAAGAAGAATGAAAGTGTCATTTAATATGTTATTTAAGTGCCTTCATAAATTTAGGTGTGACGAAGTTCAAATGTGACCAGTATTAACATAATATTTTCTGCTTGCTTTTAATGTTTGCCAAATCTATAATCGAACCAAAATCTTGATGTTGTTTCAAAAAAGCACTGATATCTTGTTGGCTTACTTAAATTATCTCCGACTGCATCAAGGTTTTCCATATACATGTATCAAGAGCGGTCATACCATCATTTCTCAAATGTAAATTCCGTTCTCATATATAAGGTGATATTCTCGATGATTTTATAAGATCCATGCTTATATCATATTTAAACATTCATAACTGTGTCTACTTGTACTACTCCTACACCGCCAAAGAATAAAAGGATCAAGTGAACACAGGGACAGGTTCACTTGCACATGAGGAGTGCACACGACCAGTCCTGCCACTAGGGATGGGAATCACCAAAAATTTTGAATTGCAATATATCACGATTTTTCCTCACAACATCGTGATTATATCGTAATATTTTGACACATTCTGTTTTTCCTTATTTCTGTGTTATTTTTATTACTGCTTGGGCATTAAAGCACAAAAACTCAAATTAAAAATTATAAAAAAATAATGTAATGAAAATAAGACCATACACTTGATTTGCCTCATAATCTTAATCAGGTTCGGATGCCATATTCAATTTGTTATTTTTGTTACTTGCTGGGACAGTAAATTTTGAAACTAGAACATAAATTTTCGAATTTGCATAAATAAAGAAATACTGGTTTTTCCTCTGTCATAGAATTGCACATCCCTACTTGCCACATTAACTTCAGTGGTCCTATGGATTGCTCTCCACATTAATGTGTGTGTTAGTTAGGACTGCACCCATCTGTATATATTTTTAAGAATTTATGCACTGATAAGTTGTTGAGAGATTTTAGCAATCAATTTCTTTAAAGCAGTACTCTAGACAAGTTGTAGCTTCTCTTATATCAGTCGTGGCTTAGTTTTAAAAAGTTTTGGGCGGAATTGGCCAATTGCGATCAGGACTAGATGCATTTTTCCCAAACATAATCATAAACTGAAAATCAATAAAAAGGGAGAAAAAAAAAGAATCAAAACAATTCATGATTGGCACAGATTTTCTCTTAATTCTTATAATTGCATCATTATTTCCTTTAGTGGTGCTCAAAACATGAAATTCTTTCATATTCTCAAATTGGTTTGTTGAAAAGTTTGGTCCATACATGTTAATGATTTTTTAGCTCACCTGAACCAAAGGCTCTGTCTGTCTGTCGTTAACTTTTTCACATTTTCGACTTCTTCTCTGGAACTACATTGCAGATTTGGATCAAACTTTTTATAAATTATGTTCTCAAGGTCCCCTACTAAAATTGTGTTCGGGATCCAGATTCCCTCAGTGGTGGATCCAGAGTGGGCCAAAAGTGCCCAAAACGGTACCCCTCTTCAAACATCTTCTCCTTCAGAATCAGTACATAAATGGGGAAACTAATTGCATTTTAACAATCTATAAAGATTGGTTATCAAGAATTGTGTCCGGGGTTAAGATCCATCAAATAGAATTTTACGCTTTTTTGACGTGTTTCTGGACTTAGTAATTTCAATGCAGAAAAGTGTTATGTTTTTCAGTTAATTGATATTGATGATTTCTTAATGACTATTTTGATCATAATTGTGGTAAGGAATATTGTTGTGAAAGAATTTTGTCAATATCTCAATTTTTGGATTTTTTATGAATGTTTTTTAAGACTTCCAAAAAACAAAAGGGGGGGGGGGGTTGGTTGGCCATTTCTCACATTTTCAACTTTTTCTGCAAAACTGTTCAAAGGATTTTAATAAATCTTGGTAGAAATAAATCATTTATGATCCTCTTCAAATTCTGTTGTTTTTCGTCCAGACTTCTTTACAGATGGCGCCACCATAGTCAAAAGTAGGTCACAAAAGAGTACCCTCCTTTGACAATATTCTTTTTATACCCCCCGCAAACGAAGTTTGGGGGGATATGTAGGAATCACCTTGTCTGTCTGTCTGTCTGTCCGTCTGATTGTCTTGTCTGTCCAGAAAACTTCAACCTTGACCATAACTTTTGAACAAAAAGAGACTGGGTATTCATACTGCACATGTATATTCCTTATGGCAAGACCTTTCTGTTGGTGCCAAAATTTTTAACCTTGTGACCTTGGCTTTGAAATTTGACCTACTTTTTAAAAATATTAACTTTAGCTATAACCTTTGAACCAAAAGAGACTGGGTGTTCATACTACACATGTTTACTCTTTGTGGCAAGATCTTTCTTTTGGTACCAGAATTTTTGACCTTGTGACCTTGGCCTTGTCATTTGACCCACTTTTTAAAAACTTTAACCTTAGCTATAACTTTTGAACCAAAAGAGACTGGTATTCATACTACACATGTATATTCCTTGTGGTAAGACCTTTTTTTTTGGTGCCATAATTTTTAACCTTGTGATGTTGGCTTTGACATTTGACCTACTTTTTAAAAACTTTAACCTTAGCCATAACTTTTGAACCAAAAGGGACTGTGTATTCATACTACACATGTGTATTCCTTGTGATAAGATCTTTCTTTTGGTACCAAAATTTTTGATCTTGTGACCTTGGCCTTGACATTTGACTTACTTTTTAAAAACTTTAACCTTAGCCATTACTTTCGAACCAAAAGAGACTGGGTATTCATACTACACATGTATATTCCTTGTGGTAAGACCTTTCTTTTAGTACCATAATTTTTGACCTTGTGACCTTGGCCTTGACATTTGACTTACTTTTTAAAAACTTTAACTTAGCCATAACTTTTGAAAGAAAAGAGATGGGACCTTCATACTACACATGCGTATTCCTTGTGGCAAGACCTTTCTGTTGATACCAACATTTGCGACCTTGTGAACTTGGTCTTTTGTCCTTGGTCTATGCCCTATTCTGAATTTTGGTGCCGCGGAGGGTTTTTGTCCCGTTAGGACAGTTCTAGTTCATACAGGCTGTATACAGAGACAAACAGAATGCATAGAAATGATTTAGAGGGATGAGTGAAGAGATACTGTCATTTTGGTTCCTTTCCAACATCAAATTTTAGAATTTTTTTCAACATTTGTTTGGACTTTGTGATTTCAATGCAGAAAAGTGTCATATTTCCTAGTTAATTGATAATGATGATTTCTTATGGACTATAAGTATTGTAATCATAATTATGGTAAGGAATGTTACTTTGAAAGAATTTTGTCAATATCTCAATTTTTGGATTTTCTATGAATTTTTAAAGACTTCCAAATGAGGGTGTATAGGAACAATTCTTCATACTTTTAATTTCTGCTGTTATACCACATGAAAGATTTTAATGAAACATTGAATACATGAAGTACTATAGGTCCTCTATCAATTTTGTAAATTTCATCCAAACTGGTTTACAGATAATGCCACCATGTCTAAAAACTAGGTCTTACAATGGTATGCATGTATATAGCACTTGGTAATTAAAAGAGTAGCGGTTCAAATCCACCTGTGGTGAAAATTTTGTTTTTCATTTCTTTACACATCTAAATAAGTTTTTAGATGTTTCTCAACACCTAACATATGAAATTAGGCAATTTTAAGTTGGATCTGGACGATATTTGAAACAATTGTTGTTCATGACCCAGATTTGAAATCAGTCAACAAAAGGCCCCACCTAAAGAAAATGACTAACTTGTTGCCCTGAATCACATCTTGCAGAGACAAAGCAAATGCTTAATATCAAAATCACCAGAATGGATGTGCAAAAAAGTGTTATTTTTTATTCTGGTCTGAAATAAAATTTGACATATTTTCAACATTTGTGTTGACTTAGTCACAGTAATGCAAAAAGAAATGAATTCTTTCTTCCTGCATGACTGATCATCTAGGTATTCTGGTGAGTGATATAGGCCCACTTGGGCCTCTTGTTACTTTTACATGTATATGTAATTAAATTAAATTACAATTATTGCGGATAAAACTCCAAAAAATTACAAAATGTTTAAAAACAAGACATCAGTGTCAAATGAACATGATCTTTGCCTCACTATTTACAATCTGCCCTAAATACATTCAATGAAAGTTGTATATTATATTGAGGATTGATAGTTCTTCTTATTTTCTCTAAAACTAACAATGGCTACAGCTCATTGTCAGGCTTGTGGAATAATTCTGGTGAGGTATTTCTCAGTAATGAATAGAGATGTATTGATACAACTTCTGAGATGTGATACCGGCAAGTATTGCAATATTTAAACAATGATACAGTACATATTGCAATACACTTTCTAGTCAAGGATTCAGGTTACAAGTTTACTGTTCTGTATTCATGAAGAATCAAAAGATAGCTTTTGAGAAAAAAAGATATTTATAGTAACATTAGTAGCAACAAGTCATTTGTCTGACAAAACTTCAGATTTCAAGGAAATGATTGTGAAAATTTTACCTTACCAAGCCAATTTTACCAGAAATGTCAATTGATCAGGTGCATTTTGGAAACGCTACACTTACATTTGTAAAGTCTTGCTTGCATATACAGTAGGATGCAATTCTTGCATGACATAATGTTGCACATACCTTAACAACATGAAATCTGCTATTCTCATGAGCTCTAGACTGCTGACACTTTTAACAACATGAAATCTGCTATTCTCATGAGCTCTAGACTGCTGACACTTTTAACAACATGCTGACACTTTTAACAACATGAAATCTGCTATTCTCATGAGCTCTAGACTACTGACACTTTTAACAACATGAAATCTGCTATTCTCATGAGCTCTGAACTGTTGACACTTTTAACACTGAGTGTTGAGTGCACACATTTGCTTTATGTAAATGTACATAAATGTGTAGAAGAACTTATTAAAACGTTTGGAGAAAGTTCGACATTGTTCATAGATGTAATCAGAGTGATAATGAAATGCTTACCGGTACATATACTGTGCCATGGGAGAGATTAATCTTAGCATATGAAGGTAGAATTAGACCATGCACACACAAAGGAATCAGCGCCATGAGTTGAGCAGCAAGATGTGTGGAGTGTTTTAGCTTAAGTTACAGGACTGTTCGATTGGAGGCACGTGTGCTCAGCTTGTTTATATAGATTTCTGCCCATACATGCTTTGTTCAGTTCCATTTCATGTGCATTGATAATTTTATGCCCTTGGTACAGATATAGCAAAATGAATATTATTGTAGGACTGCACACATCTGTATCTTGCTTGCAGGTAAAAAATTTCAAGTAAATTCACAACATAAAGACATAGTAAGGTATAGATTCATATATCCATACATTGTTTATGATATAATTCAGAGAAGAGAGGAGAGGATACAGTAGTCAGAAACAACATGAAAAAGGTGAAAAGAAAATCTGCAGAGAGTAGTAGTAGTGTGAGAAGCAATGTGAAATCCACCGACTTTCTGCAAGATGTGATGTATCTCAGTAGGGTCAAGGAAGCCTGCATAAGTCTCGGTCTACAGGCAAAACTCAGCTTTTCATCAGATACATGTATGTTTTACTTTGTAATTCCAGTTTTATATCATGATATCACTGCAGTTGAATGAATTATGGTTTAAGATTTAAAAAACCTAAAAAAAACCCTTAACCACTGCTTCAGTAAAATGAAATGTAAACAATCACGTATTTATTTCAAAGATTACTGGAGAAAGGGAACCTGGGAAAATTCATACCCAAGAAAATTTTGTATAAGCAAAAGAAATGGCTACAGATTCTCTTTAGAATTTTCTGAAAAATTAGCACTGATCATATACTTTAACAACAAACATTTGCTAATTTTGTGCATATATTATCAATTCACATTTCTGAATTTCAGCTATATACCTGGTACCTGTCTGTCTGTCTGTTTGTTTGTCTGTTGTCAACTTTAACCTTTGCCACAACTTTTGAACCATAAGAGACAGAGACTTCATATGTGGCATGCATACTCCACTAACAAAGCCCTTTCAAATTTACACCAAGTTCATCAAACACATGACCTCGACCTTACACGACCTTACACATGACCTCGACAAATTACACGAGTTGTACGTATCGTCCAGACACCGTATATTCACTGATATAAGCTCTGCAGAGTATAGACTAGATGGCATTATTATGGACATATCGACCGCTAGACTTTTTCGTCCCGTCAAGTCCGATATTTCTATGGAAAAATCTAATCGCCCTTTCATCAAAATTAAATTTGCAAATAAAGGCATTGATTATTTAAATTTCGGCCAAATTTTAAATCATAAGTCTGTTTTAGAGAAAATACCTCCATATTTCAAAAACAAAGATCCGCCATGTATTTCCTATAGCTACACGCCATCAGTTGCATCCAAAATTTATAATTACAAAGGGTTTCTACAGTGTCTTGATCTTAGCAACTCTGCATGCCATTCTCAACCGTGTGCATGTTCCTCCTCTAATTTCGTATATTCTCCTTGTGGCCATGTCATTACTGGTGATCTCGATATAGTTAAAAACACTAAATTAAGAGAACTTTTACTTAAAGGTCCAAAATACAGAGAACCCAGATCATTCACATGGAGCCAAAATTTTGAGAATATTATGAACTGCTGCGAGGAATATGCCACACGATGGGCAAAAAGAGAGGAAGTACAAGTCGACACTCTTTCGGAATGGATAAAATCTATTGCAGTACTGCTGAGATCAAAAATTAAAAAATTACAAGGTTCTGTAAACACCAGATTCGAATCTATTTTTAAAGATCCTGATGTTGTCAGAGAACTTACCTTCCTCCAAGAACATTATATCATTACACCAGCAGATAAAGCATCTAATAATTATACATTTACTTGTAAGAAATATTACTTTGACAGCCTAGTGAAAGAATTAGGATTAAATTCAGCTCCAGGAAATCCTACTTATACTCTCACGAACTTTTCGGTTTCGGAAGTACTCGAGAATCATAAATCTGTCCTCAATACGTTTGGTATTGACTCAAATAAATTGAATTTAGAACTTCCATATTTGTACTGTATTCCAAAAATGCACAAAACTCCGTACAAACAACGCTTTATCGCTGGTTCCTCGAAGTATTCCACAAAATCTGTATCGATGCTACTCACAAAAATATTATCAAAAATTAAATCTGGCCTTCATAGATATTGCGAAACAGTATATTCCAGAAGTGGAATTAATCAAATGTGGATCCTTAAAAATTCAAAAGAGTTGTTAGAACATCTAAAATCAAAAAGTTTTACTAAAATTCACTCCATCAAGTCTTTTGACTTTTCGAATCTGTACACAACGATCCCTCATCAGAAATTAAAAGACAGATTAGCGGAAATTATTCAAAATGCATTTACTAGTAAAAACGGAAGCCGCAAATTCAAATATATAGTAATAGGCCACGATAAAACTTACTTTGTTAGGGAAAATTCTGATTCCAAAAATAAATACACTGAAACAGCTGTCATTCAGATGTTGAACTTTCTTATCGATAACATTTTTGTGGTGTTTGGAGGTAAGGTTTTTCAACAAATTGTCGGCATTCCAATGGGCACTAACTGTGCTCCGCTTCTGGCTGACATATTCCTTTATTCATACGAAGCTGAGTTCATTCAGTCTTTGCTTTCGCAAGGAAAAAAACAATTGGCTCTTGGCTTCAATTTTACTTACAGATATATAGATGACTTGCTTTCAATTAATAATCCTTCATTCGCGGATTACCTTAGCATCATCTATCCAAGTGAACTGGAGGTCAAAGAAACCACAGAAACTAGTAATTCTACTTCGTATTTAGATATTATGTTGTCTTTCGACATTAATGGTCAATTGAACACCTCACTCTATGACAAACGTGACGATTTCAATTTCGCTATCACAAACTTTCCTTTCATAAGTAGCAACATTCCATCATCGCCCGCATACGGCGTATTCATATCTCAGTTAATACGTTATTCCAGAGCATGTTCAAATTACAATGACTTTATTCTGAGGGCTAAGCGACTTTCAGTTAAGCTGCTCAACCAGGGTTATATATGTGCTAGACTAGCATCGTCACTGAGGAAGTTCTACGGTCGTTACGAGACTCTTATTACTCCATATGATATCTCGTTATCCAGACTTTTAAATGATATTCTGGACTGAGACCGATTCCGATCACTTTACACAGATTTGACACCTTCTATACTAGAAGGTTACCTACTTCGACTTCTCCATATATAGATACATATGGAATTCACACGATTTGACTCTTTCTACGGGGTATATGTGACTGGTGTTGCTAGCAAGCAGGAGATGCTCACTCTCCCCGGGCACCTGATCTCACTCCATCACAGGGGTTCACATATGCTCTTCAAGTAGACATATTTTGTTATTTTCCATTTGTTTTTCATTTTCACTGATTTTGTATGTCCTATGGTTTCATGATTTTTGGACTTGTGGTTTGGATTTATCCATCATCATTACACTTCACCTTTGACCTACATTTCAAAATTTACCTTATTTGCCATAACTTTAGAACCATGAGAGATAGAGACTTTATATTTTGTATGCATACCCACTAATAAAGCCCTTTAAAATTATACCAAAGTCATGGACTTTGTGACCTTTGACCTAAATTTCAAAATTTTAATATCTTATTTGGACTTTGTTGCTGAAGGAGGCATCCATGTTTCACAAACACATCTTGTTCAGTTTACAAAATAGTATTTTAAGGTATCAAGGTACATCGCTAATTTTAGGATAAAGCTAAGTTACAACCAAACATTCAGTAGGCTGTATAGAGTATGTCACATTATAACATGCACATGTATACAGAAAACACAAACTTAAGATGCTTTGAGTAACTAGGAAATGCACTTACCATGAACTGTATTGCATTAAAATTCAACTTCTTACAACATATTTAAAACATCATCATAAAACACTTGATAAGAAATATACAAGCCTTATTAGAGTAAATATACAATTTATTAGAATGATTATACATATAGATAAGAAATAAGCCTTTTGAAGACTTATAACCATTAATCCATTATGGTGTCCAGTTGATTGGTAGCTTTCTGATATTCAGATGGTTCACCGATTAGACAGTGGCCAGAAGAGTGAAATTGATAATCATTATGAACACCAATTTACCTTGAGTGATTTTACAATGTTAAAGGTTGCTGGAGGGTCTCTTGTTACCAACCAATTTCCCAAGGGTTTTAAAAGAAAGGCATCTGGTGTCCATTATCCATTAAGTCATTGGAACAACTTTGGCCTTCTCACAATTTTGTAAAAGTGTCCTGTTTTCTATGCCTAAGTTGTGGAAAATGTGATTGAGGTAATAGACATGGTATGCAATTTCCCTCTCTAAATCAGAGTTCTTGAAAAGTGTCTGATTTATCAGATTGTCCGATAAAATTTACAAAGGTCTGATAAAAATATGAAAAACCTTTCTCTTAAACATACCTTATATCCAGTACAACCTTTTCTTTTTTTCTGTATCCAAATAAAACTGTACAGCAAATTTCTAACATATCTGAACTGGTTTTCTTTCTTTGTCTTGCAAACGTTTTGTGAAATGTTCTTCAACTAAGCAAGCATTTGTTTGAGTTCGATATGATATAGTTGGTTTCGGAATGACCAATAAAAGTAACACAGTATAGAGGGGAGATTTTAAGAAGTGGAGGATGGTGTCATAGGGGAGGATGTTGTCAATGTGGTGGAAGTTAGTTGCACAGGATGATGCTGTCAGACGAGAAGCTGTTGTCATTGCATTCTTGAGGATGGTGGTGTCAGGGGAGAATGGGGAATTCAGAGGGGAGGGCAGGGGTGTCAATGTGGAGGATGGTGTGGAAGACAGTTAGGAAAAAAGGGAAACTAATAGTGAAAAGTAACAATCAGAAGAAGAAAATGGGAAGAATTACAAACAAATTTTTCTAGAATATGAAACTGAATGTGAAAATTTGTAATTTTATAAAATTATGTTGTTGATAAAAAGATCAGATGTCAAAATACCTCATTTTCTTTTAAAATCATAAAATCACAAGAAAATTATTTGGTCTGATAAAAGCTTATTTGGTCTGATAGAATTCACAAAGTTATCGGACTAAATGTCTGACTCTTTCTGAAAGTTTTCATAAAGTATGCTAAATAATATTATTCTTTCCTCACAATTTGGTTATGAATTCTCCCAGGTACAAGTTACCCTGATACTTTTTGGAATACCCCACATGTTACTTGCCATATGATTTCTGATAGTTGGTGTATAATGCTTAGTATGTTTTAGTCGATTAATATGACATTATTAAAACTCTTGTCAGTCACTCATTTGCTGCACAGACTGTAAGTTTGTCTTTTGAGTTTTGCGTTTTTATTGCATTTACCTGGTCAGAATAACCACATTCAAGCTTGTGTGAGTACTGTTAACAGTTTATATGTAGATATGTGTGTTGAAGTGCTATACTTCAGTTTCATCCTATATTAACCATTGCGTGGTGTTGTGACACAGAATTGTTTTAGCATTAACTTGATTCTGCAGTTTTGACTTTAGAAATTAATCTTAATAATTCTGAATTTGATGCAGGTATCTACAGAAAATTTGGACATAAAACTGTGCTAATGAGCATAGGATGTTAATGCAAAAGTTTTCTTTACAAATTTTATGTTGATTCCTGCATCAAGCAAACAAATAAAAAAAGATAAAAGATTCATTTTATGTAATTTCATTTGATATTTGTGAAGAAAAATTAGTACACGTTTAGTCCAACAAACTCTCAGTTTTATGAAGTATTTTGTTTACCTTGATCATTTTCAGGTTGTTAAATGCTTAGTAATATATTGTTTTTTAAAACATTTAAACATTCTTCAAATGACTAAAACTTTGATTTGTTTTGTCGCAGTTGAATAATTTAGCTTCAACCAACAAATAGTTTAGGACTGAAAGCAATGGAGGCAAAGTTAAAGTTACAATTGTTGAAACACAGTTTTGTTATAAATGATGAAATACATGCTGTTAGTGGAATTAAATTTTATTATTGATATTAAAAGTAAAAGGTAGTTCGGGCACTGTCGATGCGTATATACTCTAGATTTTGTTGACGAAGGATCAGAGCTGGGAACATTATTGTTTCACTAATACAAATCAGCCTGTTGTTCTCTGATGTCAGATTCTTGATATGCTTTTATTATCTGATGATATAAATTATTAACTAAAGAGATGTATTTCAAACCTGTTGTGTTAGTAGGTATTAATTTATGTAAATGACCACTGTTTATTTAGACTATGGATTTCAGATAATTTTGTAAGAATAATGTATACAGTAGTTATAAGTGTTCTCTTTCTCTCTGCAAGCATACACACTGTGGAGTACCTCTTTCTCAAATCTGAAAGAAATCAATTCAAAGTGCATGAAGCCGGTGTGGCCTAGTGGATAAGGTGCTTGGCTCGTGATAAAGAGGTCATGGGTTCGACTCCCGCCCTGGGCACACCAGTGTTCTGTCTTTCGGATGAGACAGTAAAAACTGAGGTCCCATGTCATGGTAGGCATGGCATGTAAAAGATCCCTCACTGCTTCGCGTTGGTCCGGTACAAAGGTCTAAATTTGTATGCAACGCATCAGGCAGATGCCATCACCATATATACGTGAAATAATCTTGCAGTGACATTAAACAATAATCAATCAATCAAAGTGAGATGGTACTGTTGCAGAAGAGACAAAAAATCTTATAACGTTAAACTGACTGAGAACAATCTTTGGTAAAAATGCCCATAACATTTCTTGTTTGTTTTGAGCAAGTATTTGATTTCTGTCTGTACTTGCAGTATGAAATTTTATTTGTGTTATTACTATTTCAAAATTTGTAAATTAGGTAACCAGAAAATTGGAACTCCATTGGAGCTCAGTACAGTGTTGGATGATATCTATCGAAGCAACAAAGTTAAGGCAAAGCCTTTGGATGGCTTTATTCAGGAAGAAGGTGGTCCAGAAAGTGTATGTAAAAGTCTGCTGAACAGGTAAGATTAAAATAGTAACCATTGTTAATCATAGCCAAGATAATATTCTGAAGATAGAACGGAATTAATGGGTAGGTCTCATTTCTGTGAAATTACTTGAACGGTTGTTAAAGACATCTCTTCTCAATTATTCATCTTTTACATGAGAAGCATAGCAACATTTTTGTCTCTCAGAATCTGTTGTACCTCAGATTTGACTTTTAAGCAGATCATACTCAGTTTTATTGTGATGGTGTATTGTCCAGCATCCATAAACTTTTTCATTTTTACTTCTTCTCTTAAACCACCTGATAGTGTTTGATCAAACAAACTCTGTAATTTGTAGTAGTTGTTGTTGACCTCTATAAAATGTGTGTTTTTAATCAAATCTGTCAACAGGTGTCCCCAAGAGGATGCCCTCCTACAGAAGGAATGTGGCAATTTAAAAACTAATGGTATCTGAGGGTTCTAGGAGGATGTGAGATTCATTTTGTTTTTGGTTCCATTCAGAAATCAAATTTTTGATGGTTTCTTGGTGCCTTTTTGGTCTTAGTCATTTTTACACATTTTTGTTTTACTTACGGGCGTAAGACCGGACGTATTATGGTATGGTGATGTTTGTACGTCTGTGTGTCTGTCCATCCGTCCGCCATGGAACGCAATAACTTTAGTAAACGTCAGCTGTATTTTCATGAAACTCACAACCAATGCATAAATAGTGTAGAGGAAACCGCCTTTCGATTTTGGACGAATTCCGTTTTGTCGTTCCGGAGTTATGGGACTTGGATTTTATTTTTACCATGAAAAGATGCTATGGAACAGAATAACTAAAGTAAATGTCAGTTGTTTTTCTTGAAACTCATACAGAATGCTTAAAAATGTAGAAGAAGCTGCTTTTCGATATTGAGCAAATTCTGTTTTGTTGTTCTGGAGTTACGGGGCTTGGATTTTATTTTTTTTTGTATGAAAAGATGCTGTGGAAGGCAATAACTTAAGTAAACGTCTGTTGTTTTTCATGAAACTCATACAGAGTGCTTAAATAGGGTAGGTGAAACCGCCTTTTGATTTAGAGCAAATTCTGTTTTGTCATTACAAAGTTATGGTACTTAGATTTTATTTTGTTGCCATAGTAAGGTACTATGGGACACAATAACTTCAGTAAACGTCAGCTTTTTTTATGAAACTCATACAGAATGCTTAAATAGGGTAGGAAAAGCCGTTTTTTGAATTTGAGCAAATTCTGTGTTGTCGTTACGGAGTTATGGAACTTGGATTTTATTTTTACTATGATAAAATGCTATGGAGATGATATGTAATGTGATAACATTTAGTAAACGTCAGTTGTTTTTCATGAAACTTATACAGAATGCTCAGATAGTATAGGGGAAGCCACATTTCAGTTTTGAGCAAATTCCATTTTGTCATTACAGAGTTATGGGACTTTGATCCCTCTTTTTGGATTTCAATATTTCATAAAAGTATTACCAAAGAGACCCAAGTTTGAGGTAATAAAACCATATGTTCACATTGATCCCGCTCAAAGTAAGCGACGGGCGTATTAAGCCACGCTAGGCGTTGCTCTTGTAGTTTATTGTTACAGAGAAGCAATATAGCAATCATTTACTAATATTCATTTTAAAATAACTATTTCAAAAGTTATTTGGAAAGGTTGTGTAAAAATTTGGTTTTCATGGATTGTTATGATTTTTTTTATTGTTGGTATTTGCCAATCCAAACCCCACTGAGGCCAAAACATTTTTTTTTTTCACTTGTTTTCGGCAATAACAAGTTTTTAAGTGTTTTTCAGCACAGAATAAGCCCTGATACATGTAGAAAAAAAAATGACTAAGTCTTTTTTCACACATTTTTGTATAATTTTATTTATTCATTATATTATAGAAGCCATAAAGTATTTAATATCCAACTCTTTTAAGGAAATACATATTTGAAGAGTTATTAGAAAATGTCTTGTGAAAGTTTAATTTTGTTGGTTTTTATGACATTCTTTTATGCTCCCTGAAAAATTTCTGGGGAGCATATAGTTGTCATCATGTCTGTCCGTCCATATATCTCTTAAACCCTGAATATGAATTTTATAGTACAGTAGAGGTGTTTTGTAAATTTTCCACCCACCTCAGTAAGTCTTATCCATGTGTAATTTCAAGATTTACACATTGTATTTCAACAAGGTATTTGAAATAGGCACAAGTTAATTTTTTTGTTTCTGATCTTATGCAATTTCACAGAAACAGTCAGGCTGGTCTGTATAGTATGATACCAGTATTTCTCACAAATGTTCCATGGGACTGGGACTTTAGGATAGGTCATTTCTGCAAAGTGAAGGTCTCTTGGCACATATCCCAAACATTTTGGGAAAGGTCTTATATCTCTTAAACCATTTATCAGAGTTGTATCATATTTCACACAAATGTTCCTTAGTACAGGACTTTTGGACAAAGTTCACTCTAGTTCACATATGAAAGAGGTCTCAAATTTCTTAAACCATCTGAAAGAATTGCATCATGTTTCATTCAAATGTTCCTAGGAATTTGGACTTAGAGACAAAGGTCGCCCAAGGTTATTATGCCCCTAGATCAGTAGATCGGGGGCATATTGTTTTTGTTCTGTTTATCTGTCTGTTGTCAACTTTTAACCTTGGCTATAACTTTTGAACCGTTTGGGTCACCAAGGTCGATGACCTTTTGACCTTGACAATGACCTTCATACTAAGAATATCTTTTTGGACTTTGGTGCCGCCAGGGGCATTAGTGTTTCCCAAACACAGCTTGTTTTTCTTTTTTGTTAACATGTGTGCTTATATCTGGTAATATCATCAACTTCCATGCAATTTAAAGGAATGTAATGGAAAATAGGTTTTTGCTGATGCATCTAATACTTTGCTTATATATGTGTTTGCAGTGATGACACTAATCCAGACTATGGGTTAAAGCGATGTCAGGAATTCGAACAAGCTCTTTGTAATACCATGTCTAGCATATCAACCTTTCTCCGTAAACAAGGATATTCCCCAGATACATTCAGTGATGGATTATCAGAAAAGTTCATACAGGATGTATCCTGCAAAGGGGAACTGAAATATCCTGGAATGCACAGCACTGTAAATAAGAGGGAATGTGATCAACATGTACTGAAATATCCTGGAATGCACAGCACTGTGAATAAAAGGGAATGTGATCAACATGTACTGAATGTGCAAATCAATTGTAGAAGTGATGATGAAATAAAGACTGATGTTAATTCTTTGTTTCAACGAGTTGGAAACAGTGTTAAAGCATATAGTAGAGAGAACAGTTTGGAAGATGCAGAGTGTTGTGTGAAATATCAAGGGGAGTCATCTTCTGATAAAGAATTGTCTGATGATTCTGGTAATTCTTCCAGTAGTTGTACTGCTAGAGATCTAAAAAAATATTACAAAAATCTCATTGCTAATGATATCTCGGAGCTAAAACAAACTGAGGGAAGTGTGAGTATTCATAGTAAGCGGCAAGATGATAGTCATACTGTGAGTCTGACTGAAGACCACACTGGGTATCATCAAATATCACATGTATGTTCAGGCCCAGAAATTACGGGTAATTCTTGCGACAGTACTGAAGAATGTGAACCTCTTAACCACCCAAGTAAGCCACATCAACCAGCAACAAAAGAATTGAACAAATCAAAACATGAGGAAAATGAACAATTATTCAAAAAGCTTTTTTTCCAAAATGTTGCATCATTGGAGACAAAAAGTGATGGAGAATTGAAGTTTGATACTCCTACATCTCTAGATAATAAAACGAAAGAGGTTTTCAAGCACATCAGTCAAGACCAGACACAGACATTTGTGAACAGAAATACAAAATATCAACATTCTGTGGAAGAAAGTGACTGTCAAAAGTCTTCACAAGAGTTGTCATTTCTTAACGATAAAGCGAATCCAAGAGAAAATCCGCTAAAGAAAGGTAAATTTTGCTTGATGAAGGTTATAATTTTGTTCTTGTGGTGACTATCCTCTTTCAAGGAAATTGGTGATGTATTTAAAATATGGTCTATACTTTATTACTTTTTTACAATTTACCATTACAGCATACATTGGTAGAGGGATTGCTTTTGCTCCAAGCATCAAGAGTCGTCTGCTTTGTAATTCTTTTTCTGGACGAGGTAAGATTTTATACCATGTAATGGACAAGCCTAATGCTGTTATATATTAGCTTATCTACTATTCCCTGTGGAAGTCCAAGCTCTGTTAATGGCTGAGTTGCAATTAAGTTGCACACTTTATCATAGAAAGTCAGACAACCGAGTTTCAAAATTGTTGTTTCCAATCAATATCCAAAATTTTACTGATCAGATTTCTATTGTATTTTTTAGACAATTTTTTTTAAACTATTGAATCCTTCCTAGTAAGTGTATCAAAACCTCACAGCTACTTCATGATTATTTCATTTCTTCGTTGATTATTTACATGTACCTGTGATGTCATTTTACACACATGATTTAATTCTATCATATACATGTGTGTTTTCATTGGCCATGTGATGTTCACTCTTTGAATTTGTATTAATGAGGACTTTTTAGTCCATTTTCCAATAATATTTATCAGGTCACTTGTTAAAACATGTTTGAATTTATATATCTATAGCTACTCCAAAAATTATTAAAAAAGTAAATGAAGTGCCATGAAAACGAAATTATAAATGATTTTAGCATCATTCATGTGACATATGGTTAATAAGAAACTCTTGAATCGTTTTATTTTTATGCCCCTGGATCGATAGATCTTGGGCATATATTGTTTTTGTCCAGTCTATTTGTCTGTCAGTTGTCAACTTTAACCTTGGCTATAACTTTTGAACCGTGAGGGATAGAGACTTCATATTTGACATGCATACTCAACTAATGAAGCCCTTTCAAATGACACCAAGGTTGATGACCTTGACAATGACCTTCATGCTAAAAATAACTTTTTGGACTTGGGGCTGTAAATTTTGAACCGTGAGGGATAGATACTTCATATTTGACATGCGCACTCAACTAATGAGGCCCTTTCAAATGACAAAATTTGATGTATTTCATAGGCATTTGAGATGTTGATTGGGTCATTTTGGTCATTATGGTTTATTTGTGTGTTTAGACTTTAGTTACAGTCATCTGATTGCTGAAAATTTGTGCATTGCTATTCCTCTGAATTGCTGGAAAATGACTTTATGAAGTGCTTGAAAAGTGCATTAAAATCACATCTTGAGTTGTATGATCCATGCATGTATTTTAGGACAGGACAATCTACATCCCTATCATTATCAGAGAGATGCATGTTTTAAGTCATACTGGCATATATTTATAGGTCGAGGTTTCCTCAGTCCTCCATAGAGAAGGTGACGATCGGAAAGAATTTCAGCATCAGACTAAAGACAGTTTTAATGTTACATTGTATGAGTTTACCATACAAACATACCAGTCTCTGTGATTAGCTTGCTAAAATCAAAAATGTATTTGAATATTTACAGATGACTTTTATTTTATACTTGATACAATACGATCAGAGTTGCCAAGAGGATTGGTTATACCTAACTATGAATAACTTGATATTATATAGTTAATAATTTTTACTAGTTATTGTTTTGTTACTGTCTTGTTACTCACTGTTGTCTTGGCAATTATGTATACTGCAGTATTAAATCAGAAAGATTTATGTGCATGCACATTGATGGAAGATATCGTTTATGATTCAATGGATAGTTTTAGTTCACTTGAGCTGAAAGCTTTAGTGAGCTTTTTGGATCACCTGTAGTCCGTCGTTCATCTGCCTGTCTCTAAACTTTTAACATTTTCCAGTCTGAATGATAATATTTTATTCATTTTTGACTTTTGGACTATGTCATTTTATATTTTCCAGTGGGTGATTTTTTATGCACTTAAATGGTATTTTAGCCAGAATTAATCAGTGGAATGCTTTTGTTAAAAATTATTTATGACTGCAAAGGGAAAGAGGGAGGTAGGGGTTTGATTTTCACATTTTCAACTTTTTCTTCACTATGTGTACTTCTAAATTGATTTTGAGGAAACTTGGTAGGTATTAAGCAAAAGATTGTCCTGTACATTTCTAGATGTTTTTACAGAAACTAAAGACTCATGGCCATCTACAAGAATTGTTGTTTAATATCATTATGTGCAATGTTTTATATGTCTCAGGTGAGCAATATAGACCTGCTTGCACCTCTTGTGAGTAAAGATTACGTGTTGTGTTTAATTGAAAAAAATAATTATAGGGTATTTAAAATGGATCTGCTTAAATGAAAATTTTGGATTAATCATTAGTTATCAAAAGTTATCAAAGTATCTATGAAATGGTATGATTCTGACCCTTCATCAGTTCACATATTGTATGTTAATTATGTAAGAAGTCTGTGATTTAAAAACTTTCTACATCACCTTTTGTGTTCACTGTTTATCCAATTGTGTTCTCATTAATTGTTATCAATATATTATCACCTATTGTATGTTCTTATTACACCATAAACTTTAAAAATTTCAGCAAAGTCCAAAACCTCTAGGCATTCTAGTTTTCAAGATCTTTACCTAGATTATACAGCGACAGCATACTGTAGATAAATAAAAGTATACATGTATTATCAATGTTGTTGTTTATGTAACTTGTTAAAATATTTATGTATTGTTTATAATAGCAGTTTAGATATACATGTAACTTCTATATATATATATTTGTGTAAATTCATATTTTACCTATACTGACCGGTTAGTGTATTACAAGATTCCATATTCTCATAAACCAGTAAAAACAATGGTATTGAAAGAAAAATATACACATATATTTACCAGAAGGTTTTCAGGCATATAAATAATTATTGTATTACAAATATATTACACAGATAGTAAATTTATCACAGAAGCAAATATGAACAAAGGTATGACTTCTATTATAGATTTACTAATTTTTTACTCTGGCTAAATAAATTTATTTGGAAAGCAGACAAATATTGACTTGATAATATAAATACTGGTAACAATCTATATATATCTTTTTTTTTTGAAATATGGACAGAAAAATAAGTACCAGAAAATAGAAAATCAGATTTACAATATAAGGTTTAAACCAGTAAGTTGGAATGCATTTATTTTTATACACCCTTCATAAAGAGATGTTTTATGGTACAGTGCAATGTGCTTGCTTGAAGTCTAGGTAAAAACCAATTTTATATTGTCAGGACTGTCAAAGTTCAAACTTGATACATACATATTCCTCATGAAGATACCTATTGTATTTCAAAGTCAAGGGTCAGTCAGTGCAATACTTAGTACATGTGCAGAAATTGTTGACCAGAATACAAACTGCAATATTAAAGTTGTTGATTTTTCATTGGATGTTGTTTTTAATGAGATGAAAAGCTTGTGGAAGGGTATGTACATAACATACTGTATCGAAATTTTTTATACCATTATACTGTATTGAAACTTTTTATGCCCCCAGAAGCAAAGATTTTGGGGCATTTAGTTTTTGGCTTGTCTGTTTGTTAGTCTGTTTGTCTGTGACACAAAAACTTTAACATTCCACATAACTTTTCAACTGTAAGAGGTGGCACTTTCATAATTCACATGCATATTCCTTCTGACAAGACCTTTCCCATGATTTAATAATTTTTACCTGGTGACCTTGACTGTGACGTTTGACCTACATTTCCAAAACTTTAACATTGGTTATAACGTTTGAATCGTAAGAGGTAATGCTTTTATATTTCAGATTAGTATATCTTGTAATAAGGCTTTTCTTTTGATATAATAATTGTTTGCCTCATGACATCGACGATGACCATTGACCTATATATCCAAATTGTTAACATTGAATATAAATTTTGAATCGTAACAGCTGTCATATTTCACAAGCATGTTGCTTGTGACAAGACCTTTCTGTTATTACAATAATTTTTGACCTCGTGACCTTGACTCTTGTTTTCTTTGATCTATGATTCAAAAACTTTAACAGTGATTATAACTTTTATAGAGCAAGAGCTAGGCTTTCATATTTCATATGCATATTCCCATGGGATGGGGTGCAATCAAGATATAGGACATTGCAAAATTTGCCTCATTTAGACTTTGTTGCCACTATGGGTATTCATGTTTACAAACACATCTTGTTTTTAAAGATTTCAAAGGAAATCAAAGTATTTGTAAAATTGATGGTTTTGAGATCATTGATTAAAATCATAACAGGACTCTCTTAGAAAATCTTTAAAACATTGTTACTACCGAAATTTAGAGAGGAGTATATTGTAATATTGTCATTGCTCTTGTCATACTTACCATATGAGCTGTTGGAGTATAAGTAAGTAATTTTGACTGCTAGTATTTAGGAGAACAGAGTGAGCCTGAGTCACATTTTTCAGTAAACATATTATTCAGGAACTCGCTTTACTTGATTGTCAGTATTGCTATGATACTGTAGATTTTGTGAACTACTTTATGTTGTTGATGCCACTCTGTGCCTTATGTTCATGGAATAAACACATTGTGTTCATGGATAAACACACTGTGTTCATGGAAATGAACACTTTGAATTTATTTTGAATGTAATCATATGTCAAAGTATTGTTTATATAATGTGTTTGTAAGCCTATTCATTGTTTACTTTTAGAATAGGTACACATGATGGTGCATTTTTATATACCTCCCGTCATAAATCTGACTTTACAGAAGGTTTATTGTTGAAAGTGTGTGTGAACCTGAAGGTTGACGTACACTGCAAAAGATGTAGAATGATGATACTGTGTAATGTCTAAAGTTGTACATGTATTTTGTAAATGAAAATTTATAAGTTGATTGTTGATATACATGTAAATAGTATTGAAAGTTGATAATCTAAGAATTGTACTCGAGCTTGTGTTGTACCAGTATTTTAATGCTGATAGTGTACAAATGTCAAGTTGGCAGGGGATTTCTTAGCATTTCACGACGTATTAAAATTGTTATGCTATAAAGAATCTGGCATAGTAATTGCTTTTTTATAAAAGAACTCCAGTAAATTAGAAAAAAAATTAAGCACATGTATTTGCTAAGCTAAGTACATTTTAATGGTATTATGTACATGTCTAAACAAGTAAATAACATTTCATTTTGAATATCTAAATGAGCTTTACAGTAAAAAAAATTTTAGCACTGTAAACCGTCTTATTAATAGTTACATGTATAGAATAGTGACATGTATATATTCTAGTATATAGAATAGTGCAGAATCTTCAAAAATGATGACATAATTAAATTAGTTTATTTGATAATGGTGCTTTTGAAAGTTTTTGTTAAATGTGTTAATTAATACTTGAATATAAACAAGTTTGGATTAGACCAGTAAAAAATTTAATAATTTTATGTTCACCTAATACTCCACTGTAAATGATGTGTAATTTTAGTAATATCACGGCCATTTATAAATGAGATAATTTTAATGGGCATTAAACAAAAACATACTGAATACAAAGTTCATATTATTCCAGTATGTTTATACTTATAAGTCTTTTGACTTTGATAGTAAAATACTTTGAGCCATGATCTTCTCAGATATTGATATTTCACCATGGCCATTGAATTGAGTCTCTATTGAGTAATATGCTGCTTTTATCTATGTGAGGGTGCTTATTTTGAACTTCTAAAAGTTTAAAAAAGGTTTCAGTAATCATCATAGATCTCATCATGGATACTGTCAAACATGTTCTGAAACTCCTTTGTTCTGATGCCAAGTTTTCAATTCTCATAGGATTTCACTTTTGTGAACTAATGTTGAGAGTCTCGAAAATAAAATTCTACAGTAATGTATTAAATGTGTACTTTGTTCATCGTCCTTTATAGGCAAGTGACTATTGATTATTGGGGAAACCTTGACACAAAGTTCTATTTATTTTGTTCTTTAAATGGTGAAGTATACCTAGTATAGGATATAACTCTTTTCTTGTATAGTTTTTGCTTTTCGAGTTCTCTGACTTTAATATTTGTGTTTTTGTGGTTTTTTTTATTTTGTTTTGTTTTTTTGTTATTGATAGAATAGACTGTTTCTGATTTTCATTTTCTTTAATAAGAAAATCTTTTAAAAACCTTAGTGAAATTGCTTGTCTGGAGGTACGTAATATTAAGGAAATTACTAAGATTAATGATACACACTAAAATGTTTAAAGACAAATTTAAAAGTCACCATTATTGAAATTCCATACAATAAATGAATCTTTAGTGTTTGTTGATATTCACATTATTTTTATGGTCATATTTAAGAATTTCAAACTGTAATGGAAATTTGGAAATAGCCTACTCAAAAAACATCATTCATGTGTAATAGTATATTTTGCTTATAGCACAATGTATATACAACTTGTACAGAGTTTATTTCTGGATATTTTCTCAGTGTGTTGGGCAGATAAATACAATGGTTGATTTAAGTATGTTTTTTTGTTCTCGTTTGTGGTTTTTTTTGCAACAAATTGTCAGTCCTGGAAAAAGGCCTCCTATATTAATTGTCAGTAAAAAACCTACTTTATTTAAGATTCATTTAGAGCTGCTGATAGATCTTTACTTAAGATACCATTTATATCCAGCAGCATATTTTTCTTGAAAATGATAGCTTTTGTTTAGTGGTGTAGTACTTGGTTTGTGGTACCATCTGGGTTTTGACTCTTGGATTGCGCCATTATGTTTAGACTATAGGATTGCACCATGTTTAGACTCTTTGACACCTTCTATACTAGAAGGTTACCTACTTCGACTTCTCCATATATAAATACATATGGAATTTACACGATTTGACTCTTTCTACTGGGTATATGTGACGGGTGTTGCTAGCAAGCAGGAGATGCTCACTCTCCCCGGGCACCTGATCTCACTCCATCACAGGGGTTCACATATGCTCTTCAAGTAGACATATTTTGTTATTATCTATTCGTTTTTCATTTTCACTGTTTTTGTATGTCCTTTGGTTTCATGATTTTTGGACTTGTGGTTTGGATTTATCCATCATCTTTACATTGGATTACACTAATACCGGTATGTTTAGATTCATAAATTGCACCACTATGTTTAGACTCTTGGATTGCACCTCCATGTTTAGACTCTTGGATTGCACCACTATGTTTAGATTCTTGGATTGCACCACTGTGTTGAGACTCATAGATTTCACCACTATGTTTAGATTCTAGGATTACACCACTATGTTTAGACTCTTGAATTAGCCACTATATTTAGACTCCTGGATTGTGCCACTTTGTTTAGACTCTTGAATTGCACCACTATGTTTAGACTCTTGAATTTCACCACTCTGTTTAGACTCTTGAATTGCACCACTATGTTTAGACTCTTGGATTGCACCACTATGCTTAGACTCTGGGATTGCACCACTATGCTTAGACCCTTGGATTGCACCACTATGTTTAGACTCTTGGATTGTGCCACTATGTTTAGACTCTAGGATTGCACTACTACGTTTAGACTTTTGGATTGCACCACTACGTTTAAGTGTATGGTTACCTCCTGCTCACTGCTGTTGTCTCACTGTATAACTGAAACAATGTTCAAAGGGAAGTAGAACACCAATTCACAATAATGTTTTTATATATCCTCTGATGAAGAACATTTTTCAGCTCGTATACAAATTAACATAAACAACAATCGCATAATTCATCATTGTCAATGTTGTAATGTTTGTACATTTTAGGTTTTATAACGCATTTTAACTTCTGATTTTATTAAGATTTTTAGCTTGTTGAAGTTTACTTTTTCATTGAGTAAAAATATTCTTTTATGATCTTTCATTGATATTTGTGTAAATGAAGTTAGATATATCACAATGCCATGAGGTATGTCGTAACATGAATCTATGTAATAAATATCATTTCAAAATAAGATACTGCTATTTTGAAATGACAGTTTTTTTTTCAAGTCTATAGGAAAAGAATAGAGAATCTTTTGAGGAAAATGTTTTAATAAGAAAAGAAATAAATTATAATGTATTTTAAAATTCTCCTGTAACATAGTTATTTTATTATGGTTTTGTCTAAGTGTAAATATTTAAAAAAAGAAGTATCACAATTGTAACAAATACCTGTAAAAAGATGTCTTCTCATTTTTTTTTCTGATCCTGTATTATATACCATTTGTTTGTTGCATTAAATAAAACAAAACTCCATTCCAAAATTACCACAAATTGTGTATTCTTTTAAACAGTAAATGTCACTTTTGCTTATTTTTTTTTCTCAATGTATTTATTATCATTATTTTAATTTTTTTTTTTATTTTATCTGTATACCCCCCTCCAGCAAACAAAGTTTTGGGGGGTATATTGGAATCCCATTGTCTGTCTTTCTGTCCAGAAAACTATAACCTTGACCATAACTTTTGAACCAAAAGAGATGGAGACTTCTTACTACCCATGTGTATTCCTTGTAGCAAGACCTGTCTGTCGGCACCAAAATATTTACCTTGTGGCCTTGATGTTTGACCTGCTTTTAAATAACTTTAACCTTAGCCTTAACTTTTGAATCAAAAGAGATTAGGCCTTCATATTTCACGTGTATTCCTTGTGGCAAGCCCTGTCTGTCGGTACCAAATTTCTTACCCTGTGACCTTGATGTTTGACCTACTTTTGAAAAACTTTAACCTTAGCCATAACATTTGAACAAAAGGCCTTTACACTACACATGTGTATTTCTTGTGGCAAGACCTGTCTGTTGGTACCAAAATTTTTGACCTCATGACCTTACCTTGTTCTTTGCTTGTTCTTTACTTCAAATTTTGTTGCTGTGGGGGGTATTTGTCTCGTTATAGCAGTTCTATTTTTTTGGGGGGGTTTGTGGAACAGTTTTGGCTAAAATATACTTAAATGTTGTATAACATTCAACTTACTTTGTGACAGAACATACTATTTCATACATAACATTTTGTGGAGGCTATTAAAATTTTTTTAAAAAGGAAAAAAGACTTGTTAATATGAATACCTTGTAGTTTTTTCATAGATAGTGATTAGATAAGAGTTTAAACCTTGATGTATTGTATTATTACATTCTGTACAGTTAATTTGCAAAAGATCAATACATTGTGAAACAAGAAAAATTTGCAAAAAAACACAATATACTTCAGATGTATAGAACAATTAATTACATTGTTGACTTCACATTATTTTCATCCTTGTTATTCATTTCCATTATAGAGCATGACATTGATATATCTGTTTTAAAAGTTTTGTATTATGCTTTTGCAGCTTTTAATATTTTGATTTTGTAAAATAAAGTTTTCTAGTTAAAACATGCTTTGAATTTATTTATACGTTATGTTTTTAATGTAGTTCACTATATTTTCTCCTGTATAGATAGGTTCAATTAACAAAAATGTAGTTGCAGATACCAACCGTTGTTGGTCATGTTTGTGGTCGAGCATGATTTTTTAAACTCATATTCCAAGTTTAATATTTTTTTTTTAGAAAATTGCTAATATTTGCATTTCTATAAAAACTTTCGTACATCGTCTAATACCTTACTTATTGCATAAGCATTGCAAAAACATAGGAATTATAATTATTCCTAGTTTGGAGAAATTAACTACATAATTTGGTTAATTTATGAACAAATATTCAGTTATATACCTCAAAGATGGCGGACAACTTCTCACAAGAGAAGTAATTCGTATAAAATTTGATGCTATTGAAACCCATCTATCGTATTAAAATTTGAAAGAAATCTTGGAAATCATTTTAACATTACTTTTATACAAGAATCTGAAAAAGTTATGCACAGAATCTGCATCACTGCGTTACTACATAAGCAAGGAATCAGTCTGAAGGAATAGACGGTTTCGATTTTAATATGATAAAAAGAATTACCATAAATCTCTAGACTACTGACAAACAATCGCATTTACCGGTAAATATAAGAAATTTGGTAATTATAAATCAGCAGAAATGTGTTGTTTGTTCGAGTAGATAGCGGTCTTTGATTTCTCACGTGTGATCTAATTCTTTAAATAAGAAAAGCATTTTTACTGAGATTTGAGTAAATAAAAAATTGTATTGTTTATGAAAGAAACGAAACTCGAAAATGTCCCAAACGCCTCCGACACGTAAAAGGTGTTTTGCTTTTCTGACATGCATACTTATAACAAGGTTATTTACAGGGGTTACTCGTATCTTACACTTTCGTCACTAAATATTCCAGTTCCTCAAGATCTCGCAGATCCTGTTGTATATTATCGAGGTCACTTTGTAATTTCTGGATTCTTTGTCGTCTTTCTTTTGCTAAGATGTGGCTATACGTAAACGACTTCGATAAAGGTCTACTCCCGGAAATGACGTCTATTGTACTAATACGTGATAGAGGACTCGCACTTCTGTCAGCACTCCTCCTAGGATATGTACCTTGATGATAGGTTTGACGGTGTCGTATAGCAGTGGGCTTTTTTGACAATTTTTGCTTTTTGTCAGTTTTGATATCGCTTAAATTCGTAATTTCCACAGTTTCCTCGTCACTTGATTGATTCTTTATTTGTATTCTCCATTTGTCTTTGCGCGAATACTGTGGTTTGTTATATGAAGAGCTGGGTAGTGTTAAGAATTCTACTGAACTAAGTGCACTGCCGTCACTTTCTTGATGAACAACGTCTCTTTTGTAACGTATCCCGTCAACTGAACATTTATCTACTGCACGATACAAACAGTCCTCTTTATCATCCCCTGGTTTCCTCCGTAAGCGCGTGCTTTCGAATCTTTTTCTCGTCTTGGACTGTGGTCTGAAGCTCAACGTTCTTCTCAGATCAGAGAATTTTTTGGAGGCAACCTCTCGAATGCTCATTCGTCTTTCTCTATACACAGGTTGGCGAGGTATGGGCTCTGTCGTCCCATCAGATGTGTCTTCAGAATGACCAATGCAGACTTCTCCTCCGTCAGATATAGAGAATGACCTCTGCCTTGAGAAATACAAAGACCAGTATTGAATGATCATAATCAAATCTTAGTGAATAACTTACATGTATCGTATTGCAACTTCAAAAGTCTAATTGTATAGCTGCTATTATTATTTTATTTAGATTATCATTGGGCCGACTTTAAACCATTTTTGACCAGATTGCAAAGCAATTCTGATCTTACGGGTCTATCGATTGGCGATGTTCGTCTGTCTGTTGACACCTTGGTTAAAGTTTCTGGTTGGAGCAAAATCTCAGCAACTAAGAGGAGTATAAACATAACACTTCACATACATGTTCCTTATGACCATAGCTTTCAAATTATGCCATGACCTTTAACCTAGTGACCTTGACCTTGGACTTTGACCTACTTTATAAAACTTTCATTTTGGCTATATCTTCAGAAACAATAGGGGTAAGAATTTGATACTTCACATATAGGTTCTTTACGACGAGTGCTTTCAATTGATTCCATTACTTTTAACCTTGTGACCTGACCTTGTTTCGAAATTGCTATTCAATCCGGCCATACTGTCTTTAGCGTTTTTTTTTTTCTTCATGGTTGAACCTTTTAATGTGATACCAAGGAAGATTTCTTTGCCAAACTCGGTCAAATGTTTCATAAATGAGTAGAAAATGAAATGGTTTTATTTTGTCCATCCAAATCAACAGTAACTTCTTATTAAATTCTACCTAAAATATTGTATACTTTCTTAATATTATCTGTCCGTTCGTGCGTAGATAATCCATTACGAGCATTAAAACAACATTTGGGATGCCTATACATGTGTATCTATAGTTTATGGGGATTGGAGCAGTTTCTGATAAAGTTAATGAGGTATTCATACTTTGGTGATGAAATTATGCTAAGGAAAAGGGTAAGGCAGAAGTTCTTAAGAATAGAGGAAAACCCTCTAGATTAAAAGGGAAGGAGGTCGGTCAAGGTCGCAGTTGTCTTTTTAAATATTTATTCTTTTAAGTGTACCTGTAATGTGTACCTGAATCAAAGTTTTATGACTGCTCCAGGACTGATCGTACACAAGGGGTATAATACGTTATCGTTAGTGTAATATTTGAAATCTGCGACACGGAGCTTGATTCCGAGGTGGGGATATCACATCCTCTACACCAGCGGACCCCCATTTTGAAATCTGCGGCTCCAGCGGACCTCCATTTTTAAATCTGCGGCACGTAGCTTGATTCCGAGGTGGGGATGACACATCCTCTACACCAGTGGACCTCCATTGCTATGCATACATTTGTATATGAAATATATAGCATGTATAAACCGTGCGGCGGCTTCGCCTAATCCGTTTATACATACCAGGGGCGTAGCCAGGCGTACCTTTGTACGCAAAAACGTCCACTTCATTATCCAAAAAAAAAAAAAAAACCAAAAAAACCCAAAGAGAGAGAGAGAGAGAGATTTTATAATAATGTTAGTCTTCTCCTGAAGAGTTATGTACAAATTTGGTTTATATTAGGCTTGTATAGATCTGTGTATGTTTCTGATACTGTCCCTTGTTGACAAGACCATGGAAAACAAAGGAAAATTTCGGATTTCTGCTCGGTCGCTTAACCCGATGACTTGCGCACCAAGACAAACATACAGAGAGGCAAACCGATGGAAGAAACACCATAAAATGTGTTTATCTATGTCACGGGCCAAAATATCATAGAAAGCCAGATGGGCTGATATCTATGACAAAGCAGCGTCATTGGTCGACAGTCTACGTGCCATTCCAAGACTCGAGTTGCACCCAGGACTGGAGTGTATCGTATGGTAGAAATAGAACTGTGTATGCCCGTGTCATCTGCGGTAGCAGATAGGTCCTTCGGTGTCATGAGACGATTGAAGACGTACCTCAGGTCAACTTTGTCCGGTGAAAGGTTTTCATTGTTAGATTTCTTGTACACATACAGAGAAACCGACATCAACCTCGATGGAATCGTCGATGAATTTTCGGGGAGGAAAATATGAAGACTTGCATTCAAGTAGTCATACACAGAAGTATTTCCAGGATCTGATACACAGACTTGGGTATAACTGTTTTTTCGAACTATTGAAATAAATACAGGCAATATATATATATGTTATATACGTAATGAAGATGAAGGGATTTCCTCTTATCATTGTCATTTTTAACCTTCACAACTACAACACTGTATATTCTGATCTTCCGATTCAAATTTACTGTATCAGACGCTCGCTTGGTCCCGAAACCAGTTAGCCACTCTAACCGACGGCTGTTCAGCTACCACAAATTTGTCAAATATTGAGTGATTTAAAAAGTTTTTGTGTCGTTTTGCATTGTGTTTTCCTGAGGTGGATTCGTCATACAACGGTGTCAGATCTCCTTGTTTCTATAGTCTTCGAGTTTCAAAAAGAGCCAGTCCGCTTTTCGTCCAAAGAACATGGAAAAACAGAACATGGTACATAAAAATAATGAAAAATGTGTTCAGGAGGGTAGAAAATTCCTGTCAAAACTGTCTTAATTTCATCAGCTTCCGGGTGCTTCGCCCCCTGGGCCCCACCAGGGATTCGCTCTGGATCGATCCGTCGGGATCTCAAAGCGGCCCCAAAATCCCTGCATGTTTAGGCGTCCACATCAGAACTACCCTAGCTAGTAGCTACGCCCCTGCGTACCATATATTACATAATATGTTAAGGCAACTATTTTGTACACATCTTCCACAGGGACACAGGTCGCTTGAACCTGGGATCAATTTTCGTATGTATAAATACAGAAGGGATTGAACTCTCTCGATGGTAAAAATCCACCAAAGTTCGATCAACAGTCATTAAACACTATATTCAGTTGACGTATATGCCTCAATAGACAAATAAATTTTCTATAACCTCTGCAAGTTTCAGATCTGTATCTCCCGTAAAAGCGGAGATACACCACCTCAGATATGGTCATGTTCTCGTAAATTCACGTACTGGTCGGACAAAAGCCCGGCGACGGCGTGATTACAGGACAATAGCTTACGAACTACAGCATCAGGCAGGTATTTCCTCCTAAAGTTATCCCAAGCATGTAAAAGTATATGCACTTTCCCCACTCAGGGTCGAAATAAATCCCTATTTTCTTCTTCTATTCACGATAATTCGGCGGCGGTATTTTGAATCCGCCTCTCGATGCCATTTCTGTGTGACGTAGGTGTAGGATAAGGGGAGAACGTGGATTGGTTGAGGTTTGGGGGTGTGTCCATCCAACCTATCCGCTTTCGCCTCTCATCCTACACATAAGGATTGCAACTGCCTTTGGTAGGAAAATTTTACCAAAAAGGTTATTTTTTACCATTTTTAAGGACAAGGATGCAACCCCCTTTCCAGATTGAATAGTGGAAAATAGTAGTCATGGCAGACTGCAATCCCCCTTTCAAAATTTCTAGATCCGCCTATGGTCAGTGTCTAGCTCTATGCGATTCAAGCAAGACTCCTTGACACAAAAGTGCCTTAAAGCAGTGGTATTATATTACAATTTTTGTTTTGTGTTCACAAGTTTGCACCCCTCCTCCCCCACTTTTGAATTGCTTCCTATGGGCCTGTGATTAGATAAAAAATTCCATTTTTGTTTGTGATTTTCTATACGTACATTTCCATCTCTGACATCCGTTTTCGTTGAAATTCTGGCGACGGATCAACGGCCGATTCCGGAAGCTGATACATAATTTCTTCTGTAATCACAGGATAGGGAGCAGTTGGCGCCGATAGCAATGTCTCTAGCCGACAAATCTCTTGTTCTAACTTAAAAAAAGATAAACATTTGTGCTATGCTGCATCATAAAATCTGTATGAAAATATATATATAAAAGCACGAAAAAGGAAATTGTAACAACATTCACTATTGATTAGTATCGGATCAACCTCAATGAAGGTTAATGCAAATCGCTCTAGAAAAAGGGGTCAATATAAAAGCACAGGTAAGCGATAACGATACTAAAACAATTAAAAAATTGCCAAATTTTCGAAGCAATCTGCTTCTTCAGGACACACACATACAAACACTTACATAAATATAAAGACACGAAAAGAAAGATGGAAAATTTGTACATATTTTCCATCTTTCTTCGGGATTCATTAAAGAGGTTCATAAAGCTGAAAGACGTGTTGTAATGGAAAAGAATGTACAAAGCTTTGAAGATGATGTTTTCACTTTTTAAATATTGAAATTCTTTACGTTGGACTTTACCTAATAATAATAACAACAATAATAATAATTATAATAGAATAAATAATAATTACTGAATTGAATGGTATTTAACACGCGTTATTGAAGAGTACATGTATTTTTAATTGTATTTGATAATTTTTAGGTACTGTCAGCGTCTCGTTTGTGTTATGTCATTCTGATGTTTCGGTAAAACCCAAGGTCGTGTAACCCGGTAGATGTGGCACTTAGAAGATTAATCCGTGGAAGTATTCTTTGTATTGTAAATTGATTTACTAAGTAATTATTTTCTTATTCTATTTTTTTTTTCATTATTTAATTGGTTTTTTTTTTTTTTTGTTTTGTTTTTTGGAGTATTTTTCTTTGGTTTTTTTTTTGGGAGGGGGTGGGGGTTGTTGGTTGTTTCTTTCTTTGTTTTTGGTTTTGTGTTTTGGGTTTGTTTTTGTTTTTTTGGGGGGGGGGGGCGGGGGTTGTTTTAGTTTTTTTTTTTTTTTTTTTTGATCGAGTACTAAAATCTTAATCAAGTCATGTTAATAATTTTAAAACGGTTGACGTTAATTTGATGTGATTTTTTTCATTATTAAGTGTAGATTTGGCATGCAGTTTTAAAACAGTAGGTCTACGCGTAACGCATGACGACTGCTTAATCTCAATATTGACAGCTCCAAAGAAATCCACAACTACAATAAATTGCAAATAAATCAATTTCACTAACTGATTTCCAGATATTTTCATTTATGATGGACGGGACATGATTGGAATCTCGTTTGTTCTTTATATGCAGATACATATATAGCGTCAAAAGGTCAAAAGTCTGAAACGACTAGCATTAGCTCTCTATAGTTGGAATATTACTAACGAAAATGTGTAATGTTAAACAAACTAAATTAACAGTAAAGTGCAATGTGAAATCACTTCATCTTCATCAGCGAAGTACTCTCTACCAATTATAAATATAATCTAATTAATCAATCATACCAAGGTGTCTTGGCGCGAAGTTAAATCATAATCAATCAAAGCACTGGGGGTGCGTCACTTTCCTAATCTCCAATGCATACATTGAGATTTCAAAAAGCATCAAAACTAATACTCGTACCGAAATAAATCTTATTCCGGAGCGTTTATTATATAATCATCAAGGATGGTCCTGTGCTATTTTAGATGTTGTAAAAGATCTAAAGAAATTAAAGACTTATGGCCATCTATAAGCATTGTGCAATGTTTTCTATGTCTCAGGTAAACGATGTAGGCCCACTAAGGCCTCTTGTTACTTTTATTATCAATTATGTTACGTGAAGATACACGAATTTTGTTGTTTTTGTTCTGATTGTTTTTATTTTACATTTGAATAAATGTGTTACAATTATTTGATAAATATCTTGTTGCACTGATCTGAATGAAACTTTACAGGAATGAAACACTGTCAACAATATGACCACCATGAAATTTGAAATGCACAAGGTTTAGTTTGAACATCGACTTTGCATATGTGCTCAGTTGAGAGATGTTATCGTATTGGTTTGTCTGGCGTATGAATGAGGGGCAGAAAACACGAGAGGGAGTCGGGGAAAGGGGTTGGAATTGGCGGCAAGGGGACGTGAACGACATCATTTCGCACAAAAACCCGAAGAAAAATCTCTCAGAAAGCAAAAGGTGGAATTCTTGCCCCCTGTCCGCCGTTCAAAATGAATATGCAAATAAATTTTTCAAAAAGCAACAATTCTATTAAGTCTCGTTGAACATATTGAACAGCACGATTCGTCCAACGTTATAAATTCCGCTGAAATGCGAGTCATACTATTAAACTACAACACAGTATAGTATAGGCAGCATTCTGGCAAGCTAAGCGAGCCAGGTAAAAATCAATATGTTTTTATAGAAAATTCAGCTTTACGTTTGCATGATCTGGTATATGGGCATGCTAGTAGCCAAATAATTTATTTTTGTTTCAGTCAAAGCCAGATTTTTATTATTTATTTCCAGTGACTTCTTAACCCCTTAAGAACCTTTAGCGTGTACATCTATGACGTCATCTCACCTCTATCAACTCCCGTTTATACACTCTGTTCTGTACTTCTGCGCGGTAATATATTTCCCGTCTGTCATCTACCACAAATCGCCGAGTCTTGTTTTCCACGAGGATACCAGTCGTAGCTACCACAGGATTACCATTAGCGGTGATAATTGTATAAATCTAGACAAATCCAATGATATTTAAATTAATGCTTGGCACTGTATCTTAATACGAAATAGTGATATAGAAGTTGTTTTCAGAGAAAACATGAATGACGGATAATAACTCCTTGGGAAATAGCTACACAGATAAGTAAAATAAAGCAACATACACCTAAGAAACTTATCTATCAATTGAAATGTTGATATAGCTGAACATGATTCCCTTTAATGATGGATCTTAATTGAACTGACATAAATCTTTCACAGTTATCCTCAATCAAGTTCGTAAATCTTTAATACTAATCAAAAGAAAAAAAAAGAAATATTAATAATAATTAGAAATGTCTGTATACGATCGAATAAATTAATTTCTTATCAGGAATATGTAATCTTGTGTATACTTACTTTCGGAACAAAGAGAAGGCAAAGTGTGACAGAGGTTGAAACAAGCATGAAGGCAGATTCCATTGTGAATGCCAAGGTGGGTTTGTCTGAGAGAATGTTCGAAATGACAACAACTATAGCGCTCATTATGACGACGTTATACACATTCATTCCTATGTAGTTGGAATCGTTGAGGATGGGCACTTTAACGTTCCTGGTTTCCCAAGCCATATAGACACCAAATATGAGGAGCAATCCTTTGAAGGCATAGAACGATCCTAGCCACTTTTCCATGTGTATAGAGTGACATTTTGATATCTGAGATATGTAAATGATATCTGGATCATCGTCGTAGGACTGGAAATTTATAGGAATAAATCGTAGTGAAACATTTATTGTTTAGCAGATGTGACGAGAATAACTACACCATTAAAGTTAGGTAGGTTTTGCATTCTAATGCAACATGTAAGTAACACGAATTTTCATTGGATGATGATATTAAATTTGAGGCATGATAATACTCTATCACATGACTGCGTATCACTATATCCAATCAAAATATATACTACAGAGACACATGTCCTAATTGATTATGCATATTGTCTGTGACTAATCACGATGCATTATCTAGTCACATGCCAAAATAATTATGCACGACGTCATTTCAGCTTTGTATGGCAAATAGTGCAGATGTTTTTATTATTTGTTTTAATTTATTCGTTTTTAAAAGGCATTACAAGAAAAGTTTGTTACTTGAAAGTTTTAATCTGTAAATGAATATCTTAATCAAAATCAATCGGGACTCATTGGAGTGTCAAAGACGAGGGCTAGTCGAACCCGGAACCTTTTGGTAACGAGCCGAGTACTTCATCCATTGAGCCACACCGCCTTCGGCCGTATGACAAACATTGCAATAAAGCAAACACATGAGATGAAAATGAACTAACACTGTAGAAAAAGTGTCCCTTCCATACAGTATCAGAATAGGCATATAATGACATAGAATGCATAGAGATTTTATGCCCGTAATGCGAAAAAGCTTGGTCATTCTTGGTTTACAATTAAATTATATTACTGACAGTATTGAAGCATCAAAGAAAATACTGTAATACACTCGTAATACATATAATAGTTTTCGTTTGAGAAAAAAATCAGATGCAATAAAATATGTATTATATGACGGATGCTACATTAAGATATGAATTATGTCATACTGAACAAAAAATAAATATGCATTTGCAGCTCAAAATAAATTGATCATATACAAAATGTTGTTCAATAGATTAACATGTAGTTGAACTAATTCTACACACAGTGTATTTACCTTAGATAATAAGCACTATTGTAATTAATTTATCAATAGTTACCTCTGTTGTAACATTCATTGTTTTTCTTTGCATAGGATCGACGAAGTACCACAAGATAACTACACCAGAATCAATGACCAGCAAACCGCCTATTATCAGCATCAACTGTTTATCTTTCAAAAGCTACAATTAGACAGATTTTGATGCACGGATATATGCTTTTATCTTTATACAATATTTTCTCTGAAATCGATAAAACCCATAAACTGTCCGTTTGATCAAATTGGTACATAAATCAAGGTGATCTATATCATTTTGATCCTTTTTGAGTATATGCGTGATAAGGGAATTATTTGTTTGTATACTTTTATGCGTTATCTTGTTTACAACAGGAAAAGTGCTATATAACGATAATTCTTTCTCTATCGAAAGATAGTGTTTTGCGTTCCTCATAGATTAGTGTCCCTAGTTGTCCGTGCGAACTATTATGATTAGAATCACAAGGTAGGAGTAACAACTCAACGGATGTCAAGTTTTCATTTATTTATGAACTCTCATTACCTTTGTTTTGATGAGGCCGTGACTAGCCCTTGTAAAAATTTGATGAACTCTGTAGGTTTTTGTGAACATTGCTCCAAATGATAATGAAAATCCTGCGGCAAATATGAAAGCTCGAACCTGAAAGAAATATTGTGAAACAAAACAAATAATAAATAAATACAACGTATTTTTTATTGAATTTCCGTGTTAAATAAACATCAACTAGTTTGGCTTGAGATTCATATCAAAAGTAAGCTTGTCAAATCTTTGAAATTTAGAAAAATATTTTCCTTCGAATATAAAATATAATAGCAAATATTTCTCACCGTACAGAAAAATGTATAAACATGATCATGCACACTCCTGTCATTCACCCCAAGCAGTGTAATACCAATATATACCAATATACAGCCTGCAACTGCTACGTTATTCAGGTTAGGACTGGATAGCTTGATGAACCTAAACTCACAAGAAAAATAGGGAAAACGTTCATACACATACCTAGTTAACCAAACAGAAATATAGAACAAATGTTATTGTAGGTTTAATATTGTATAAAAGAGCCATACTTGGTTTACATAGACTTTATCCAATACACAATGAGTGGGTGTCAAAAGTGTTGCTAACAAATTCCTTTTTATTACAAATATAAGCAAAAAGACTTATACCATAACAAACCCATCTACAAATGTACTTTTATTATACCCTTTTTTCCTGATGTTACGTGACTGTGACACTTTCTACACAGTGTTTATTCACATTCATTTATATATACAGTGCTGAATTATATTGTTTCGTCTGTATGTCAGGGCATTCACGGCAGGTGTGGCTAGCCAAACAGGAGACGCTCACTCCTCCCGGGCACCTGGTCTCACCTCTGAATTTCAGGGGTCCGTGAATGTCCACCGTGGTACATTGTTGTTAGTGCCATAGTCATGTGACACCAATTATTTTCGCATTTTTCATGTGTGTATAATGAGAATCTAGTTTTGCTTCCACCAATATTTTTGGTCCCGGTATAACAATAAACCACAAGCTATGAGTCAAAGCATGAAAGCATAAGCATGCGGTCAATTCAATTCACTGGATACTTTGTGGTAATGACATTAGTATATATATTATCACCGTATTCTTTTGACCTTCAATTGAATTATCATCGTATAGTATAGTTTGAATACGGAAAAGCACCTTACAGACGTATGAAAATATTTTGATAATGCATTTGTGGAACCAACACCATTAGTCAACAAATGTAATACTTATCATTTAATCTGAGTGGTTAAGCAGTTTATGGTACCTACCTTTCCATTCACCACAAAGAAAGAAAATGCAATTTAAAGGACAAATGAAGCAGTGACGAAGAAGTAATGCATGACTACAGCTTTATGATGTATGACACTAATAATGGATCCAGCTCAGTTCAAATCGAAAGGTCCGCAGTTCGAAACCTCTCTGTTTCTTAATATTAGCATTAACTACACCAATTGAGTGACGTTTGTTACCTCAGTTGACCGTCCTAAGTCGATATCGTGACCGCGCAGCACAATTGAATATTTTTGTAATGTTTTTCCGTGTATTTTCTACTATTATCATGTTTTGTGTGCATGTCATCGGTGAATTGTGTCATACAGCTTTGACAGATGTCTTCAGTTTACTCTTTAATATTTACCCTCGGCGATATATATTACAAAATACAAAAGAATATCTTAACAGGGTTTAAATGCAGACATATACAAATACCATGACTAACCTTGATTTCCTATGGTACAAATTAAAGGTAAGGAAACTGACAGCAACTATGATTCCAATGACACAGAAAATAAATACAGCGATGAAGGCGTTTTCATTTATGTCATTTTGTCGAATATACGTCATACTTTGATCTTTTGGAATTTTGTTATCTGTAATTGAGTTATTATTGTTAAGTTCAAAAGTTCACAAATTATATCAGATAAATATTTGAATGTTAATGGATATAAACAAAGACAACTTTGAAAAACAAGCATTCTGAGAGTATTGTTGAAGCAATAAATGTCCCCTACAAATTTTACAATGACTCCATTTATTGGAGGTAGATACTGTAAATACATGTACATATCTTGGAATATATAATGCATAAATGAGTCATATATTAATTGATGGATATTTTCCTAATAATAAGTAAGTACCAGAAGTACTACATTATGTAGTTTGATAATGAGTATTATAACATATATACGTTATAATTTTGTGAACCAGATGCGGATTTCGACAACTTATATTTCTTCAGTGATGTTCATGGCCGAACAATTGGAATTTTAATAAATTCTATATAAATATTTGAAGAGCAGAGTTTAAACCAAAGTGGTCTTTTATGAAACCAGATCTCTAAAACTCTCAATATAACCATGGTGACTACAAATGTAAAGATGATGGATAAATCCAAACCACAAGTCCAAAAATCATGAAACCATAGGACATACAAAATCAGTGAAAATGAAAAACAAATGGAAAATAACAAAATATGTCTACTTGAAGAGCATATGTGAACCCCTGTGATGGAGTGAGATCAGGTGCCCGGGGAGAGTGAGCATCTCCTGCTTGCTAGCAACACCCGTCACATATACCCCGTAGAAAGAGTCAAATCGTGTGAATTCCATATGTATCTATATATGGAGAAGTCGAAGTAGGTAACCTTCTAGTATAGAAGGTGTCAAATCTGTGTAAAATGAATAGGAATCGGTCTCAGTCCAGAATATCATTTAAAAGTCTGGATAACGAGATATCATATGGAGTAATAAGAGTCTCGTAACGACCGTAGAACTTCCTCAGTGACGATGCTAGTCTAGCACATATATAACCCTGGTTGAGCAGCTTAACTGAAAGTCGCCTAGCCCTCAGAACAAAGTCATTGTAATTTGAACATGCTCTGGAATAACGTATTAACTGAGATATGAATACGCCGTATGCGGGCGATGATGGAATGTTGCTACTTATGAAAGGAAAGTTTGTGATAGCGAAATTGAAATCGTCACGTTTGTCATAGAGTGAGGTGTTCAATTGACCATTAATGTCGAAAGACAACATAATATCTTAATACGAAGTAGAATTACTAGTTTCTGTGGTTTCTTTGACCTCCAGTTCACTTGGATAGATGATGCTAAGGTAATCCGCGAATGAAGGATTATTAATTGAAAGCAAGTCATCTATATATCTGTAAGTAAAATTGAAGCCAAGAGCCAATTGTTTTTTTCCTTGCGAAAGCAAAGACTGAATGAACTCAGCTTCGTATGAATAAAGGAATATGTCAGCCAGAAGCGGAGCACAGTTAGTGCCCATTGGAATGCCGACAATTTGTTGAAAAACCTTACCTCCAAACACCACAAAAATGTTATCGATAAGAAAGTTCAACATCTGAATGACAGCTGTTTCAGTGTATTTATTTTTGGAATCAGAAGCTGTGCAATATTTAAAAGTAGTAGTTCTCTGAAACAAATCTCAACTACACTATATACAACAGTGTACTAGAGTTAAATACTTTCAATTTTAACATTCGATTAAAGATTTTTTAAAGGGCCATAACTGAGATAACAGTGTACTGAATTTCAATCAAAATCTAAATATTCTGGAAAAAAAAATATTCAAATGTGTATTGTGACAGACGGACAGAGAAACAGAGCCAAAATCTAACCCATTTCCTCTCTGGTTTCACCGGTATGGGACTAATATAACTTGTTTTTTATTCAGGCTATAGAATTATGTTGACAACTTATATACATGTATTTCAGCCTTTTTATGATAAAATTGTCTGAACACGTTAACATCTTGTATTATTCTTAGTAATAAATAAAATTTTCTGTCTCTGAATATATGATTCATGATATGTTAGTTTCTATGAGTATTATATAATGCTCTAAACGCAAGTAAACACGCTACAAAAACATTACATTTATATGAAATAGAGCCTTTGTCATAAAATATAATACATTTTGTCATATAATACAGTTATATATAGTAAAAATAAATGAACTAGCAAAGAATTATTTGTCTTGCACTATTTTATTTTCAGTTCTTGTTCCATACGTAGTTATTGTATATGACCTATGTCTGGCCTTGTACATCATTTTATTGAAAGGACAATCTACTGGTGTGCGAAATTGACATATACAGCGTCAAGAGATGAGGAAAAGTAACTTATGTATTATCCAGAAAGATATTTAATTAAGTAAATTGAAATAACATAATTACAATTTACTTAATTTATTGTATGCATTATACACATATTTTTGTAATGTAAAATCAGCTGAGTGCTTGACTTGAAATACTGGTGGTGATTTCGATTCCCATATCATGCTAATGTATTCAAGAGAGTCTATTATTTTCTGTTTCCTCGTGATGGTAAATCATAAAAGCGTTATAAAAACCCCAATAGTTCTATCTGTATTAATGGTCATCAGTAGTTTTGATAACATAGATTCACTGAGATAAACATGCAGTGAACTCGTGTAAAGCTGTGCAATAATAAGTTAACTGGGGTAATCTTATGTTCTCGTGAGTGAACAGTAGTTAAACTCATCGAACTTGTCTTTTGACAACTTTTGTTTCATCACATCTTTTCTCTTCTTTTCTAAATTGGTGGTATTTGGTTCCGAAAAAACATTCAGCCAATCTTTTATTATATCAAGCTATATTTTATCAAAGAAGTGAAAAATATCACCCACCATTTTGAGTCAGATCTATAACTTCCTTTTTCCGCACAAATGCAACAATTTAAATATTAGTTAATTGTACTACTATTTACTGCGCACATATAAGGTAATATGACATTTAAGCAAATATTGATAATTAAAAAGACAGTATGGGGTATTGAAATAAAATTGTACACATCTTTCTATGTACCATTAAAAATGTACGGAATGGCAGTAGTGATATAAATGTAATTTGTTAAAAGATGCAACCCCCCATCCCCCATAAAAAAGAAAAAAGAAAACCCACAACACAAAGTCCTCAATCATTATCTGGTAAATGCGTGATCTGTGTCATCAGATAGAATACTTCTTCAAATGAACAAGGGATTATATCATGCCCGCTATACTCATAGATGATTATCTTTTGAGAATACATCATCATTAAAGTCTCAATTGCGTCAGCGTTCAAACGAGGGTATAGCGTGTGTGATGAGAGCCTGACGACTTTCATGGTACTGATGTTATGGTAAATCCCTTACCATACCAGCTGATGGGTTTACACTGTGAGCATCCGAAATCGAGGTGTCCAACGTCAGGATCAAATATAGCAACGATTCTTCTTGTGCCCTCTAGAGAGAAATCAAGATAATAAGAAATGAGTGTACTAACGTATATAGCCTATATCTGAGATAAATGACGTATTTAACATTCTATTGCGCGCGATGCTTCTGATGAATTCACAGCAAACTGTCATAGATAGTGAAATATTGGAATTTGTATTTTTGTTTATCCTTATTTCATAGCTTTGAACAATACCATTGCCTTTTGATACATTTTCTGTATCAATACTTAGATTAGCGGAAATATAGAATGCAGGTCTTTTGCGACTACATATTTTTAAAACTTCATTAAAACGAAATGAGTATATGTGTGAATGTTATTTGGTGGAGTTTTGTTTTGCGTCACACCAAGCAATCTCGCAATCCTATGGTGAGTGTATTTGCCTGATTAATGCACAGACATAAAAACCAGTGCGATACACTTACCCAAAGCACTTGGGGATCTGTTTTATATCACGCCTAACTTAACACTTTCAGTTTTAACTGTCTCATCCGAAAGACAGGTCACCGGACGGATTCTAACCAGGGACCCCTAGGTTACGAGCCAAGCACACAACTAATTGCGATATTTCAGGTTATATATGTGAATAACGTGAAGGTTTAATGCTTAGCATTATACTCTATTTCCAACCAACAGAGACAGGACTTATCGGTCAACTGTTTAATAAGATCCGGAATGTTAATCATAGTTAAAGTTTCGCAAGGAGGCCTTCTGCTATCTATAATTAAGAAGGTGAATAAAAATAAACGAACACGAGTAATAAGAATATGTGCTTGACTTTGAAACGTTTCATTAAGACTGTGTTCTGATCTGGTCAAGGGGTCAAAACTTTTCACATTATAACCAGGTCATGTTTAAATGGAAATAAATAAGCATTCAATGACAGATTTAGATCGAACTATTTTGAAGTGATGTATAAAGAAAGCAACACATACGATTAATTCCATTACCTTGAATTTGAGCTATTTCTGCTATACTTCTTCTGTCTGCTCCTCTAAAGGAAACTGGCCCCTTTAAAAAGATATCAAATGATAAAATTGCTGCCAAATTCCAAAAAGATTCATGAATTAAGCGTGAAAATTACACATTGAAATTGCCTGACTGAAAGATGACGATATATTATTTTGATGTTCTTTTTGATTTTTAAGAACCATTTACAGTGCTTTTTGAAAATGTTTTGTCATTTAATTCCACAACTTTCTGGGTATGATTATACGTCACCGTAAAGCTGTTGGCCCCACCTTTTGGTTATATTTATGCATTCATTTTTCAAATAATAACCTCGATTGCTGCATAATATGCAAAATCGACTAGTGTTATGTCACCGTGGAGATAACAAATTACTATGATGCAAATACAAGGAACGAGGCAAAAAGAAAAATACTTGGGAGAAGTAATCGTATCCTGTTTGCATTGCCACTCTAGTCATGCCTATCAAATATTCAGACAACAAAAATGATGACGTGAATAAAGCGTCTTAATTAAATTGTTGTCATGATATCGAATCCTGTGAAATAATTTATTTGGGACATAATAAATATTTCACAACTGTAAACAAATGTGTAGACTGAAAGTGAATAGAAAGTGTCACTGAAATATCGCTTTAGAACAGGGATATAAAACTATGTAACATTCTCTGCGTATATCATTTTGTTGTTTTTATTCTTAATCTGAACACTGTCTCGACGTTAAGAGATCTCTCACATTTTCATTTTTCTCTTCTAACTATGGTTACCAATTAACATACTATTCACGAAATTTAAATGGTGTAATACGTAGTACAGCAGAACAATTCTCTGTAATAAGATAATTCAACAAAGCAAAAGAAAACAAAAAAACTCAACAACAATGAAACAAAGAAAGCATCTTCTCACCAAGTCATTGTAGTGGTAACCTTAGCATTATTAATACATACAGACAAGCCATTGAAACTGGACTGTGCGATATGATTCATGATTGTCTGTGTTTGCTCTTTCTGATATTTATTCCATGTTTGCTCTGTCGTGGCTAGGCGTAATAGATTGGCTTTAAGAGAAGCAGCTATTGTCCAGACCGTATCATAGGAACTTGTAGCGAACGGGCTGACAGGAAAGGTTCCATTCAGTCGAACATAATCCTCTATAAAGTTGTCTGTAGTCTGAATAGGGACAATGGTGGCATAAAAGGTATAAACTGCTCTACTTATATACAACCAGTAAAGGACATGTATGAGATATATCCAGTTAAAAGTAATATAATTCTTGGCTGAGGGATATCTTTTAGCGCACTGATGACTAATCAAAAGACATATGAGAACTGATAGAGTTATGAATTAATCAGAATAAGAAATAATTAATGAGATCGGAATGGATCGAGCTTACATCTATGATATCTGAAATGCTAGATGTGATTTGAAGAGTTATGGACAATACTTACAATGTTTGCTATAGACATTCGATTAATACTGGAGTTGAAACTAGAGACAGTAAAGTAACGGTTAGTGACTTGACGTAATTGTTCCTGTGAACATAGGCTTTTTATATTTGTCATCCAACGATGTCCTGGAATATCTCCAATCATAATCCAAATATGACGCGGTCCATACATATTCAACTTGAAAGCCTGAAATTTATATAAAATATTAATGGCCTATTTGTTTTCGGCTCTTGATGAAATTACGTTAGCAATAGCATATGATATCAATGATGTTTTCATGTCTCACTATGTGTGATTAAAGTTAACCTTTTCTGAAATTAATCTACGTAAATTGATTGTGACATTTTCGTGTTATCTTATAAACCAATGACAAAACACATCCAATTACCTTAATTGAATATTTGCAATTGGAAAATTTCAGTGAAACAATTCAAAGGCAAAATTGGATTTCAGATTTAACGGAACTATATGCAAAAAGAACATAGCCTTTCATTTGTCGTGTTATAGAGCACCCTTTCAACTTTAGACATACCTCACAAAACACTGTCTCAAATGCATCTTCATTAAATCCGCCGAAGATTATTCTAACATCTGCAGCCTAAAAAGCAAATCCATGTCATATGATACCAATACCTAAGATACAAATCAATGCATTCGATTCTCGAGGAGGTAATCGGTATCAGTACCATGGCAACACATCACCTTGTAATGTGGTATCAGCACTTAAAACAAATTTTGTAATGCATATGAAAAGGATTCAAAATGAAAATGGGAATCTCGATCGCTGAGGGGTCATAGCGTTGTGCCCACCACATTGTAAAATGCTCTTTCTGTCAAGGTTGAGTTCAATTTCAACGAAAATCAATTAAAAGAAAAGCAAACAACCTCGTTTTAAAATGTGTTGCACGTCGGTGAGTTTCTCCATGCACTCTACTATTGTCAAACAGGAAGAGCTCAATGAAATTTTAATATAGTTTTATTAATAATTAAAAATTAATTGCAATACTTTTTTCTCTTTATTTAAATCTATATGTCAATTTTATAATGAGACTAAGATCTTTATATATGTTATGTACGGTAAAATATAAATGAAACTGAGATATATACATGTAGTTAATAAATATCTGTGTGACACCTTTAAAGCTAACAGTTTTGGTCGTATATCGTCATTTGACCTGAAGGACTCGGATGAGATGACAGAAATGTTGTTATTCGTCAGTGATTCCGACAGCCCATTTATTGCCTACAATAATTATGTATTGATATCAAATAAGATGAACACAATTCAACATGAAAACAGTATGTGGTAAACACTAAATACAATAAATATCTGCTACAAGTTTTCCTTAGACTACATTATTAAAGCTATGTGAGGTGTTTTTAAATAATGTAATAATGTGTATATACATTCCGAAGCACTTAGCACATAATTTCATGGTAAGAACGCCATTTCTTGTCGTAATAGGTATATACCAGTTAAAGATCCGCTTATCTCTCCCTTTTAATGGAATAAATAGAATCGAATAGGCCTATATCGCTAACCTGAATACAATTTCCTTAGTTGCAAACTGAAAAAGTGAAAATATTGATCATAATTCTTTTTTTTTCTAAGTTTTTTTCTTTGTTGACAAGCAAACAAATTGAGTAATGCCAAACATTTGAAAACTTGTGGTGGAGAAAAAAGTCAAGAAAACTAAACTTTGAGTCAGTCTGAAGAGGAAGTTTGTAAAAGGGATGTGCCCCCTGGGCCTGTTGTCTCACCCTGGATCCATCCCGTGAAGGAACCGAAACTGTTGTAACGGACCCAGAGTACTTCATACCTACGTAGTTTCATCAAAATCTGTAAAATAATTCTGACGGAGAAGTAGGTATAACAAAGTATATCATTATTCACTAATAGCTTATCCCCCTTTTAAATGTAAATCTAATGTATGAATTCCCAATTTTCAATTACGTTTTAGAAATCCTTAAATATTTCAATAAAAAGCAAGAGACTACGGACAAATATTTGGCGTTTTAAATAGAGAATTTCAATTATGACATATCGAAGTGCAATTTTGTTTTTTTAAGTATTGAGTAGATATCACTGTTTCCCCTTTGGGTTGTTCAAGTCACGTGTATACGGACAAAAAATTTCATTTAAATTTGAGATTTTATAATAAAAGAAACGAATCTCGGAATTTGCCTTTTGCTTAATATTAGAACATATATACGTATTATAATTTTGTGCACCAGATGCGCATTTCGACAATCTATGTCTCTTCATTGATGCTCATGGCCGAATGATTGGAATTCTAATAATATATAAATATTTGAAAAGCAGAGTTAAAACTAAGGTGACCAAAAAGTGAGTGAATGACTCAAACTAAGGACAGTTCTCTGCATGAGGGAGATACTCCTTAGTTCGTGAGTGATTTACAAAATTTCATGACTGAAAATTTAAAGTATATATTTCACGTCAGTACAAAAGCACTAAAACTAGCCTTATGATGTTCTCGGGCACTATCAGTCCCCCAGCAGTGACACTGGCTTAGTGGTTATATTGAATATTAGAACATACATACGTGTTTTGATTTGTACACCAGATGCGCATTTCGACAATTTATGTCTCTACAGTAATGCTCATGGCTTAATGATTGAAATTCTAATAATATATATATATATTTCAAGAGCAGAGTGAAAATCAAAATAGCCGAAAAGTCCATGCCTTGAATAGGAAGATTTGACTTCGTGTTCTTGTCTCCCTCATGTGTTCATACGTGTATATTTATATATTAACTTCCTAGACTTGAAAAATTGCTGCAGGACTTTCGCGACGGGTGTTGCATGCAACCAGGGGACGCTTACTCCTTCCGGGTACCTGGTCTCACCTCGATTTTATTGGGGTTCGCATTTGTCTGAATATGACACTATACACGATAATGTCCTTTTATTCCATGGACTATGAGATTTGGTTTACTCTTCGGTACTTCTTCGTGTTTTATTTGGTAATTGGTCGTATTTATAAGTAAATATATCATACATGAAAATAACTTTATTCTATGGAAATGACAGACTACTTTGTTTTTAAACAAAATTACACAAGGAAAATTAAAGCACAAAGAGAAGACACTTAGTGCATATATTGACATTTCCAAACTATTTTAATTTTCTATTTAACTTTTAAACGATGTGTCACAGAATTTTGTACAAACCAAATCGTATGTTTCTTTGTTCTGATGAATCATACCGACACGTTTCCAGTTAAAGTGCCGAATAAATTGAATTCTGGCTTTATTGTAGGCAGAATCTGTTGGTGCTAACCGGTAGAAAGTTTTATATTTTTCTCTTTCACTCAGTGCTGGTGACGTTGCTGCATATGAAATCTGGAATAGTGTGGTCATTGTACTTAGTATTTAAGCATATAATAACAGATTTATTAATCTAAAGTATGTGTGTTCGCGCTTTTGTATATGTTATCAATAAATGTAAAACTATAGTTGGTCTGATTTCTACATTCACCCAAAAGACCGAAATATTCTAAAAAATTCTATTAACTTTGATTATTATCTTGCTGATATACAATATACATATACATGAATAAAAGCAATCGCTTTACACCGATGAAAATTTGATCCGAAAGTTAGTAGTATAATAATATATCTAATAATTAAAATAATATGGCGCAAAGATGTCCTTTACAAATTTCATATGTTTAATTTCTTTGTATATTTCCGACAGTGAGCGAAAAGCGGCAAGCCAAACCACAAACTTAGAGAGTGCCCCCCTATATCGTCTAGTTCCCATTTTCCCTAAGATAAGAAATGACAGCCAGAATGCAGCCGCTTCAACCAGTATTTCTTACAAGTTTCGATGATAATCAAAGAAAAGTGAAGCACCAGCATGTAAAACAATGTTTATCCTTTTGACATCTGGTCTCAAAATTTCATTCAAGCATGTTTAGAAATGCCAACAAACACCAATTTGAACAGCATAGCTCGCAGACAGTTTACTCGCCAGCCATGTTTAACAGGATTATTTACATGATAAGACTTTACCTTTTTGTTTGAATAACAGTAGAGAGATTCCGAAGGGTATATCAGTGTAGATCGAATCTATTTTATGACTAAAAATAAAACCGTTAATCTTTATTGCATTTTGACTTTAATATCCCTTTTATAAAGATCTTGGCAATCTTGTCATGATACCGAACTCTCCTTTTACACCCTTCCAATGTATCAAAATGGCGAACTGGCGAGCTAACAGTCCGCGAGTTGTGCCATTCGAATTTGTGTTTGTTGGGGCTAAAATGCTTGAATGAAATTTTGATGACAGATATCAAAAGGTAAGACAACGTTTTACACGTTGATGCTTTATTTTCCTTATGTAACATTGGAACTTGTAGGAAAAATTGGTTGACGCGGTCGCATTGTCTGTCATATCTTACTTTAGGAAGAAGGGGAACGAGACGATATAAGGGGTTGGTTGGTTAGTTTTTAAAAAGCACTCTATGTGTAACACAATATCTGTGGCTAAACAAAGTCACTTATCTCTCCCAGTTACACTGTCTCATATTTGATTCACAGTAATCAATGCATGTTTACCGTGAGAGCTGTTTGTGAATGCCACAATGACAAATCCTATTACATTGCATTTTAGATTAGAGAAACAAAGATCCAACGCGAATGCATATATTACTGATCAAAATTCGTGTCAGCTGTCATGAATTTCAGTTTTTCTTTCTATGGACTATAATGTATATTTTGACCCAGCAAACAGTTATATAAAGATGGAAAAATCTTAAAGCTGATTTCTTGAAAATAACACAAGGCTTTTTCTTAATGTTTATGGAAGCTGAGGTAACTTGTGATCAACTTTGCAGCTAAATGCTAACGCATTTGATACCCAAATGTCATATATGTATACAAAAATTCAGATTCAGAATCGCAAACTTTAGTTATTATGTTTGAACAAGGTAATTGCATTCTTTAACCCTTTAACCCCAATTAACTGCACAGAAGCGTCTCCGGAGGTAAGTACAAAATTAAAATAAAGAGTGACCCATATGGACTTAATTTTTGTGATGAGACAGAATGAACCATTCATGCAGTGTTTTATGTTTTCTGTTTGACAATTATGTTGTCTTCAACCGTCTAAAGCGAAAAGCGAAATCTAATTCATCACTTTCACTTCAGTCATTTTTGCAATTTTCTCTAAATAATTAATAATATCGGTGACCATGGATATTGAAGAAGGAAATAGGCATTGCCATTAAGTGAAATGGAAGAAAAAAGATAACGTTTACTTAGTTTGATTGCTTTCATACAATGAATCTTTTGGAAGATTGGATGTAGCGCAGTTCTCTTAAACGCATCAAAGTGATCCCCGCTTCCGGTTATCCTGGGGAGGTTGATAAGTTTTAGACGCTTGGAAAAATATTAAATGCTATTGTGACAAGACCATTAGTATCTGAGACCAGTTAGTTACTTTGACTGTCAGTGCCTTATATTGGTTAAAATTCAATAGAATTATCTGAGGTTAACAGTTGCAATGCGTCGGAATATTATTTAGTTTTGGTAAGCAGGTGTTAAACACACAATTATGAAACAAAGCTATCCAAATGCAGAAAGTATATTCGTACAGCAAAATAAAATCCAATACTTGGGTAAATCGGGGTCTGCAGATGAAGGCTCTGGAACTAACTATGCCCTCTGGTTAATGGCAGGAGAGTTTACTGTTTCGATAGAGAGAGGTGAGAAAATGTGTCAGGATATCTATTGACGAATGTCTAGATTCTTTAGTTTTCTTTTTCAATTACAATGGGCAGCATCATATAGTTAAATCATTCTAGTGTGAGGACTACTCAATATAGAGTGGGACGGGATTAATTTCAATATTATGCAATATATGTGTGCTTCAGTCATTCATCAGAAATACTACTAAATTACAAACGTACGGACAAAACTTTCAATGTTGTAGCAGGTCATATTTCAAAAATGGAGAATCAATGAAAATTATACTTTATAATAAAAATTCAAGTCAACACTTTACCTATGCCGCAGAGTAAATAGACAGAAAAATAGTAAGTATATTGGCCTTTTTATTTAACAACAATCTGTCTTACAGATATCACAAGCTAAGACAAACATTCGACAAATTCTTCAGATCTTATTCAGAACTTCTATCTAAATTTGGAAATATTTCTTTTCAAAACTATTTATCCAATGGAATTTCCCATTCTAATTTTTACAATTATCTCGTATATAAACTAAGGAAAATAAAAGGCTCCGATAACGTTATTTTATCATGTAATAAAATAGTCAAACGTCTTCTAAACAGACAATATGACATTGAGATCATCCAAAAGACTATAGGTCTTGTATTTGGCCCCTCTACAGCCTTATGCAGACTTTAACCTCTTTCAGAGGAGACATGGTCCTGAACCTCGTCCCGTCTGACTGTTAGTCGGGACTCCTACAGATCTAGGGTCTTAGCTCGCTTTCAGACTGGCAGAGCACGGTTTATCATGTTGATGTCGCATATATTTTTATATCATTATGTGTTTTACAATACTTTACGTGTTTATATTTTTATGACCTCTCAATTTGCGATACCTGTTGACCCTTGTTTTTTACATGGAGGATTATTCATAAATTTTTAAATGTACGTCCTTTGATTGTTCTACTGTTACGGTGAGTGGGAAGATTGGCCCGTAAACCGGTTAACCACACCATTTTTCTGGCTTTTGTCAAATTAAATGACCGTTCTAAGTCGGTTACGTAATTGCACTACAATCAAATATTGTATTGTATAACTCCATGGTGACTTCTGCCACATAACTGAGCCAGTAAATCCTCTTTTTTCTTTGTGTCATCAAACACTGCCTAACAGTCTAAGATTGATTATCATTAATGATAAAATGTATGTACTACATTAAGGTTTGTGATTTCTTGATTATCGCTGTAACGATGGTCGATCTCCTAATTCACGTCAATTATTTCATTTTAGTAACATTATTGAAAGAGGGGTAAAGGTATTATGAATAAAGTCAATATTTAACAATGCATTTAGATGTCAAAATGAAGGATTTGAAAAAGAGTATTGTTGTTTTGATTCAACTATTAACGAAATTGGCAGAGTTCATCCATTATTGAAATTTCAATGATATTGATTCTATTACAAATTCAAATGAATATTGTATTATACACTATGACTTCTGACTGCATTACACAACATAATATAATAAGATAATCTGTGTAGTCAGGAATTATGTAATCTCAAAAGTTTTCAGGATTTGCATTAACATTTTGGTGCTTGATTCTCTCAACCCAACGAATCTGGACTTCGAAGTCCGAGTGCTAAACCACGGGGATGTAACATACATTACGTTCACACGAAATCTTGGTCACTTATAGTGATGTAGGAAGGTCCATCAAAGCATTATGCCGAGCGAGCATCTGTAGACATTCTCCGGGGATTCTTGTTTCCTCTACCACCATTAAAACAAAACTAAGTGGTATTGAATAACAACATTTTGTTGAGAACATTTATGGGCACAGATTTGATAGTTCTCCGGTGATGGAAGAGTTTCTTCTTATGCTAGCGGTACTCGATAAACATTGGCCGTCACCATAAAACTAAAGGACTTTTCATTGTTTTCTAAGTTACTCTCAAATTAAATAAACGTATGAGGAAACATTTATTTATCTTACCAGAATCAGATCAAGATTGGGTACTATTTCTGCTAATGTCTTTGTTACATCTGAACATGCACTGCCCATCACCATTGCAATTTCGGGTTTGCGATATATAAAGTCAAAAAGAGTATCCGTACCTACCCCAGGATCACACTGCAAGAAAAAAGGATATAGTGTAATGATATATAGATTATTTTCTGCAATTTTTCTGTACACACTCAGATTATAGTGCATTTTTTGATTCAAAATTTTCAAGATGAAAGTAGGAGTTTATTTCTCTTTTTCGGTGTATATCAAGTTAGAAATTGATTCTTTTGATAATTCACAAAATATGATAAATATGGCGTCACCACACCGGTATTATATAAGGACATAATTGATGTATGTCCGACGCACTTCAGTAAGATATTAAGTAAGATACTCGGATCATAACTGAAAAACTGGTGGCTCTTGGGATTTCAGATTCGACGTTTTGTGTTACGATAGATGAGGAACAAAAAACAAAATGCTGCTTTGAATGTGAAAGTGGTGTAAGTTTAGTATTTGTGCAATGCATCAAATAGATGTATTATTGAATATGAATGTGATATTAAATACGAATCAACCAACCAAACACTCCATAGAAAAAGTCACTGCTTCATTGCCACATAGTATTACCCTTAACTTAAACTCACTCATGAATTATGTTTACGAGCTGCACAAAACAAAGGTTGGTTGCTCGACGACACATTTAATAGAAATATGTCTACATCTAAAACAATTTAATTGCTAGACATAGAAGTGTTATATTTTGTTTTGTTTTAATAGTTTGTTTGTTTTTTTTTGGGGGGGGGGGGGGGGGTTGGAGTGGGGTGGGGAGGGTTTGATTTTTATTTTGGCTTTTTTGCAGTTGAGTATTACTGCTTGTACATTTATCTTATGTATCTTAATAAATTATATGCTTATAACAATAAAGGGAAACAAACATAATATTTAAACATTCGACATTAAATCATCCAAAATGAAATGATTGAACTATTTACATAGTATATAATCATTACTATTTTAGATTCTGAATAAGAAATAAAAAATAGTGGAATATCGATATTCCCAGAATCATGAAAAATTGCCAAAGGAAGTTGCTATTGCTGACTGTAATTGATTATCTAGCGAAAACTAAACTAAATGCAATCAGTAAAATAGATATGTAATTTACCAAATACACAAAACCATATTATAACAAGGCAAGTGGTATATACATGCAACGTAATTGGTAACATTAATGAAACTGAAGATCCTGAATAACGGTCTATAGTCAGCAGCCTAAGTATGATGTAGTGGATAATTTTTATGTCTATCTTTATTCTGCGTCCTCTTTAGATACCAAGACTACATTATAATAAAATATTTTTGTGATGTTTCATTGTGTGCTATTTCTCGTGTTCTCAGCATGTTCGTTTCATCTTTCAACAGGATCAAGACTTTTCCTTTGCCTTACTTCAGTTTCCATTTGCATGGATTGTACATTGTCTTATTGGTCAAAGAATTTTTATCTTCTTTTGTAACATTTGTAATAATACATTTGGCATACCATAATAATTCATGAGAAGTTACTTATTTAACTTATTTGTTCTTAAATATATAAGTCGATATTTCAATATTATGTAGGACTGTCACTAAAGCAAAGTCATGGCGGCATTTTTATCACGATGAACAATGATGAACGCCTAAAATTATATTATGGGTCAGACTTAAGGAAGTAGTAAAAATTTCCGGAAGCATACAGATTACATGACAAAGATCAACTTTATACACTTAAGTGGAATGTTGAGTAGTGTACAGAAAGTGTCACAGTCACAAAATTTCAGGAAACTCACAAAACAGCGATATTTTGATTTTTTTTAAAATATAAACGCAATGATAATCTCCCTATATTTTTGCATCAGTCTTATATGAACTACCTCTCAATACAATTATTTAACAATCATTTAGTTGCAAAGAAATAAAAATCGATTATCTTCAAACCTCTATATTAAATCAATTTATTCACAAGGGTAATAGTAGCATTGTAATTAAAGATTTGGTGATATGGATTTCACTATTCTGAGATTTTATTGCTAGTGAATGTTTACATTGCTCATTGTTTTATTCTTCGAAGATATTTCAATACAAATATTTGAACTTGGAACAGATATTAAATTCTGAAAATTTGTAATACTAGGGTACAGATTCTACAATGTTAAATGAAGGGAAGTATATAAGAACAATATTTATAAGGATGTAGTTAAATTATTTAGATTATAACCATATGATGTTATTATATTTGACAATATGGATTTAACATTATGTCACCGTGTCTATTGAGAGAGTTTTGTCTCGATTTACAATGAGCAGTTTGTCAAATTATGTATAATTAAAAAAAACCGAAGAAATACCGAAGGGTAAACCATATCTCATAGTCCAAGGAGTAAAATATCGTGCATAGTGTCATATTCAGGCAAATGCCTACACCAATAAAATCGAGGTGAGACAAGGTGAAAATCAAGTGGAGTATTAGGCCCACGCATTATTGAATGTAATGTATTGCACCTACGTATTTCTATAGTTACAGATATATAGAGAGAATCATAAAACTTTTATTACATTGTAAATAAAAAAAATCTCAGAATAGACAATTAACAAATAATGAGATTAACCAGATTATGGGCCCAACTTGTCAGATATAGTAAATGGGAAGGCATCTAACTGCCTGATAAAAGAAAACTCACAGACTAGGAAATGACGTAATTCAAAGCTTTGGCCATACAGTCTTTAAAAAATATGTACAATTATTGCATGGCTAGCTAAAACTCCTACACAGCGAAAGAATATATTATAGAGTAAGGGAAAGACATGAACAGAATGAGCGAAAATACGAATGAGAATGAAATATACAAATAGGACAAGGTGTCACTTGTAATTAATTATGTATTTCATAGAAGTAAATTGTGAAGTTTGCGTCGTAATAAGGGCAAACTATATCTTAAGATATAAATTTACATGTGATATCACAATAGCTTTTATATATTGTGTTACACTGAAAGTATCGCAATTCTAAAAGAAGTATCCACTAACATCTAAAGCATTCAGTCTCATTCAAAATGTTAGGATAGACTCGGAAATGAGTTTTACTGCTTCTAGTCAGAGTGCAACGTTGAAAGAAAATTCTAGTAAAAGGACCCATATTGAGATCTGTGGTGTTAATATCCTTCAAGGTATACATTTTCAATTAATATTCTTTGGTCGAAAACATGATTACATTGACCTAAAAACTAAATTTGAGTAACTTAGAAGGGATTCTATTGCCATCCCTCCTCTGTGTCTCCGTCCACTCGACCAACGGCGCTTCATGAAAATATATAGGATTATATAATAATTATTTCATGCTTTAATGTTATAAGTGAATCTGAATACACACATACATCTAAATTCCACATAATACTCTATAACGTGTACATAGGTTTACATTAAGTTTAAAGTTACATTAAGTTTATTTCATTGACATGATGTCGACATCTGTTTCATGCATTTCATTGAAAATTGAATGCTCAAAACCCGAACAAAACAGTGGAACATGAGTTGCGACCTATATCTACTGTGACAGCGTAGAATGTCATCGATGGAGTTCGAACTTACAACTATATGCCGTGCCAAGTATGTTACAAGCTTAGATATGCCGGCTTTGAACGTGATTTTTCATTTGAGGACAAACATGTTAATGGAAATTCACCTGAGCGCTGTCAGATAAGATATTCCATGTAATAATAATGCTAATTTTATATTGTGATGGGGATGTACCTAAAACTATGTTCACGCAAAGACAATTTTCATACTCTATTTCCCTATTATCAAAGGGACTGCAATAATATTATTCAACAAATCACTTGATTACTTTCCTTAAAAGAATATGAGACTGGATGTAATTAACACATCATGATGACAAGAAAATGATGAAAAGCAGACACATTTTCTTTTGTGTAAATTTGATAAAATTCTATACCCTGCACGTAATCAGCAATACAGACTATCTCTACAGACTGCGAAATGTGTGTATGGGAAGCAATGAGAGACTACGGCTAAAGATTGGGAGTAATTTCCATTTGGTGAAATGGATTTGATATAAAATTCAGACAAATGAACTTACATTTTGTGATGAATCAAAAGGCAATGTTGCAACACATATGACATCGAGTTTTGAAGTTATCATTTCACCTCTGTCCTGATTATGGGTGATTTGGGGGTATTGTGTTGATATTCATTTCTTCGTTTGTAAGTTTTATGATATTCATAGCGGATGTGGTCGTACCCAGTTTACAGGAGTCTACGATTATCCACCATTATATACTGTTATTAGTTTCGCAAGACACCAGTTACTTCCGTTTTTAAGTAGTCATTTTTTCATTTTAAGAATTTTCTATAACAACGAAACGTTGAAAATTGCAAGATATTATAACTTACAACGGAAAGCATCTAAAAATTAAAAGATTGAAATAAGGTTTATTGTTTAAGGATGGCATTGTAGTTTAGAGAAATAGTCAAGTGATCAGTCCTGTAGAACGAAAATTAATAGTTTTGATTACGAGGCTTCAAACTATTGAGAAAACTGCGGTGATCTAATCATGGCGTCGAGTGATCTACGACAAATACGTAAGTACTGTTTCTGGTTCATCAGACCGTCATGAGTACTGTTATGACAGAAAAACATGAGGCATGGTCAACCCCCGGCTTATTATTTATTATAGGATAGTGCCTACTTCACAGGTGACTCACATTCAACTACTAATTATAATCAATACTTCCCTAAGGAACAACTATGAAAAATTATCCAATTCTGAAGAACTGAATTCTGAACTTTGAACATGTGCCAACTATCTATTACATTTTTACCATTCTCTTTCCAGAACAAACATTTCAAACATATATATATTTATAGTCTGATATGCACGCCAATATATCACCAGAATATGATTTATGACTGGTTCTTTTACATGACAACGGTAGCTGAACACTCATTGAATAAAACATGCCACGATCCAAATGTTACATGAGCTATCAACGATGGTTGAAAAGATATACGACATGTCTTTTCAATGAAGAGCCGTGCCCTTGCTTGATTTATAATATGGCAAGATACATTTGATAGACATGATAGATGATTTCAAACATACCTTCTATATATAATCTACGAGTATGGATTCTCTTTCAGCGTGTTTACAATGATATGCGTATGATGGAAACTAGAGCAGTATGTTTAAACTGGAGGAGATTTGTCTCTTCACATTCATTGTTTATGCCGAATGCGGATTTGACAGGAATGCAGAGGAAGCTCTCTACCTAAGCATACCTAATCTAATCTTTGATTGGTGTTTGGATATTATTCAATATTTTGTTGTGTATAACGGATTGCAATATGTTTGCACATAGAAACCATGTATTTGATGAATGCAATTCTAAGTTTATCAGTCAACAATAATGTAAGTTAAATGAAATTCACAAGTCAATAGAAAAAAAATAATATCAGAAAATAATAGTGCCACCCACGCAACCCCCCTCCCCCCACCATGAAATTGTATAAAATTTCAAATGAATAAATGAAAACTTTATCGTTTGACACTTTGACTTTTTATCATACCTTTTTCCTGATGCAATGTGGCAGTGCAGTTTCTTATTAGTGTTTGTTCACATTCTTGTATGTATATACAGGGCTGAATTAATTTGTTTCGTCTGTATTTAAGGCATTCCCGGCAGGTGTGGCTAGCCAAACAAGAGACGCTCACTTCTCCCGAACACCTGATTTCACCTCTGAATATCAAGGGTCCGTTAATGTCTACTGTGGAACATTGTTGTTATTACTATAGTCATGTGACGTCAGTTACTTTTGTAATATTTATTACATTATACTGCTTGTTATTTTACAGGAAACATTACCCCAGTAGTTAAATTAAACGAGTTGTACGTATCGTCCAGACAACGTATATATAATGATATAAGCTCTGCAGTATATAGACTAAATGGCATTATTATGGGCATAACGACCGCTAGACGTTTTCGTCCCGTCATGTCAGATATATCTAATCGCCCTTTCATCAAAATTAAATTTGCAAATAAAAGCATTGATTATGTAAATTTTAAATCATACCTCTGTATTAGAGAAAATATCTCCATATTTCAAAAACAAAGATCCGCCATGTATTTCCTATAGCTACACACCTTCGGTTGCATCCAAAATTTATAATTACACACGGTTTTTACAGTGTCTTGATCTTAGCAACTCTGCATGCCATCCTTATCCGTGTGCATGTTCCTCATCTAATTTTATATATTCTCCTTGTGGCCATGTCATTACTGGTGATCTTGATATTGTTAAAAGCACAAAATTAAGAGAACTTTTACTTAAAGGTCCAAATACAGAGAGCCCAGATCATTCACATTGAGCCAAAATTTTGAGAATATTATCAACTCTTGCGAAAAATATGCTACATGATGTACAAAAAGAGAGGGGATATAGGTCGACACTATTTCGGAATGGATAAAATATATTGCAGTTCTGCTGAGATCAAAAATTAAAAAATTACAAGGCTCTGTTAACACCAGATTCCAATCTATTTTTAAAGATCCTGATGTTGTCAGAGAACTTACCTTCCTCCAAGAACATTACATCATTACACCAGCAGATAAAGCTTCTAATAATTATACATTTACTTGTAAGAAATATTACTTCGACAGCCTAGGGAAAGAATTAGGATTAAATTCATCTCCAGGAAATCCTACTTATACTCTCACGAACTTTTCGGTTTCGGAAGTACTTGAGAATTATAAATCTGTCCTCAATACGTTTGGTATTGACACAAATAAATTAAATTTAGAACTTCCATATTTGTACTGCATTCCAAAAATCCAAAAATGCACAAAAATATAAACAACGCTTTATCGCTGGTTCCTCGAAGTGTTCCACAAAATCTGTATCGATGCTACCCAAAAACATATTATCAAAAATTAAATCTGGCCTTCATTGGTGTTGCGAAACAGTATATTCCAGAAGTGGAATTGATCAAATGTGGATCCTTAAAAATTTAAAAGAGTTGTTAGGACATCTAAAATAAAAAATTTACTAAAATTCACTCCATCAAGTATTTTTACTTTCGACTCTTTACACAACTATCCCTCATCAGAAATTAAAAGACAGATTAGCGGAAATTATCTAAAATGCATTTGCTAGTAAACAAGGAAGCCGCAAATTCAGATATATAGTTATAGGCCATGATAAAACTAACTTTGTTAATTCTGATTCCAAAAATAAATATGCAGAAACAGATGTCATCCAGATGTTGAACTTCCTTATCGATAACATTTATGTTGTGTTTGGAGGATACATGTAGGTTTTTCAACAAATTGTCGACATTTCAATGGGTACTAACTGTACCCCGCTTCTGGATGACATATTCCTTGACTCATACGAAGATGAATTCATTCAACAATTAGCTCTTGGCTTCCATTTCAATTACAAACATATAGATGACTTGCTTTCAATTAATAATCCTTCATTCGCGGATTACATTAGCATTATCTATCCAAGTGAACTGGAGGTCAAAGAAACCACATAAAGTAATATTTCTACTTCGTATTTAGATACTATGTTGTCTTTCGACATAATGATCAATTGAACACCTCACTTTATGATAAAAGTGACGATTTCAAATTCGCTATCACAAATTTTCCTTTCATAAGTAGCAACATTCCATCATCGCTTGCATCCGGCGTATTCATATCTCGGTTAATACGTTATTCCAGAGCATGTTCAAATTACAGTGATTTTGTTCTGAGGGCTAGGCGACTTTCAGATAAACTAGTCAACCAGGGTTATATATGTGCTAGACTAACAACGTCACTGAGGAAGTTCTATGGTCGTTACGAGACATTTATTACTCAATATAATATCTTGTTACCCAGACATTTAAACGATATTCTGGACTAAGACCGATTCCGATCATTTTACACAGATTTGAAAGTTACCTACTTTGACTTTTTCATACATAAATATATATAGAATTTACATGATTTGACGCTTTATACCGCGTATATATGACGGCTGTGGCTAGCAAGCAGGAGATGCTCACTCTCCTCGGGCACCTGATCCCACTCCATCTTAGGGGTTCATATATGCTCTTCAAGTAGACATTTTTCGTTATTTTCTGCTTGGTTTTCATTTCACTGATTATGTATGTCCTCTGCTTTCGTGATCTTCGGACTTACGGTTTGGGTTCATCCATCATCTTTACATTTTGAAAACTCCCAGTAGACTTGCAAGTTTAAGTTCAATTCCGCGAAAAAATGGCGAAAAAGAACACACCAGTGTATTTCCCATATCAGGACTTTCACAGGTAGTCCGATTCTATATGATCATAGTAGTAATGTTGAGGGTGAGAGGTCTGACTGGATCACCTCAAATAATTAAGCAACAACAAAAAAGATTAAACAATAATTACGATCCGACATATGATTGTAAGTTGACATCTTCAATAATTTTACTTTGGGCCGTAGACTCTAATTCCAAACAAAATCCTTTGCCAGACCTATTCATTTCTGAAAGGATATTTAAACGTATGTCTGCGAAATGAAAGTCGGTGAAACAATGGGTTCAAACGTATAACCTATACAAAATCTGCTCATGATCCCAACTCCTCGATGCAATATGTATGTATTAAATATATACAAGTACTGTCGGTATTGAAAGACAATAAGCTGATAAGTTTTGAGCAAGACATCAATACAGTGTTCTTGACGATTATACCATAAAAGTAAAATGCTAAGATACAGAACAGTAATGAATAAAGAACATCCATAGACAAAATAGAAACATTGCCGATCCCTTGAAAGAACCAGAGAGTTGCGGTGGAGGAGTGAGAATCCCCTGCTGGCCGGTCACACCATTCGTAATGTTGTAACCGGCCAGCAGGGGATTCTCACTGCTGGTCGGTCACACCATTCGTAATGTCATAGGAGTGTTGGCACTAGCAAACTCGTAGTTATATTAAAGTAGTAACAGTAAAATTGTAGTCAAAATCCATATAATGTCATGACATGTAAAATGGTGTGGTATTCTATTATTACAATATAAAAGGTTTAACAAGGATTACATTTAAACAAGAAAGTCATTAAGAGCGAGGGTAAAAGTTAAGGAGAGTAGTTTTCAAACGTGGTTTTTCGTATGCATGTGACACTGAATTTCGACCCAATAGCTTGCTCAATAAATGAAAGATCTGTAGACTGAAAAAAAGTCTAGCCTATCTGATCAGTTAAGACATATATACATGGCATGCACACACATCTGAGAAAAGAACATTACCGTATGTACATGTATATAGAAAGGTAACGATAGCATAATTGAAATCGTCACGTTTGTAATATAGTGAAGTAGTAAGCTACCGTCTTGTTCAGTGCTTAGTAGAAGATCTAAATACGAAACGCTGTAATTGGGTTCTGTTGGACCTCTAATTCCTAGTATGTTGGAGCATATTGCGAGTTCATATTTACTTGTAAATTAATACAATTTGAATACTTACGTTAATTTGTATTTCTCGAAATTATTCAATGTAGAATGCTTTTCATTCATTATATAGCATTCTATATACATGATTTATATTAAACACAAATAAATAAATATCTGAATTAATGAAATTTATTTCAAAAGATATATATTTCCTCTAATACTAACTCACACCATATGGAATATAACTCTAATCATCAATACATCGAACGTACAGAAATGAGGAGGGAAGCACATCGACTTTTTTATTTCTGAACATTGTATTGCATAAATAAATTTCCAAGACTTGCAGTTTTGATAGCAGTTTAAGATACATTTTCCACAAAACGCAGAAAAACCGTAAAAACTGTGTGTCTTAGAAATCAATAAAATAGCAATTTTGCTATAAAATATTAGATATTGATCTTATGTGGATGTACTCTATTTGTATCAATGATTGGCTAGTAGGACCCGGAAGAATAGGTATTAAGTCCTCTGTGACTGTTAATATATATAGGCACTTTGGCATCAGCAAATGAATCGGCCTGACACAGGGACCATTAAGAGTGATGATTCAAGTTTTTCTTATTATGACTTTTCAGTATAGAATGAAGATTTACTGCAGCTGAGTGTTCAATGTAGTTATCTCCGCTTAAACCTGATATGGCTGATTTATGAAAATCTTGTGATTTACGTCGCTTTTTAGACAAGACTTTGTAATAAATATCTCAAAATGATGATGTGACTGCCCTGATATATCTAGTAACATTATTTTCATAAGTAACAAAAATACGTCTATTTATAATTATATTTTATAAAAGTACCCATTGCATTGACAAAAATCACGATTCTAAATAGTTTAAAAGGTTGTTAACCTCTTGCTTCCATGTCGCGATATAACTGCAATATTGTTGAAAGCGACGTAAAACACTAATCAACCAACCAACCAACCAACGATTCTTAATAATAAAGAAAGTGAATAAATGTATATAAATTTAGTGCACCACATGCACATTTCGACAATATACGTTTCTACAATGATGCTTAATGCCCAATTTGTGGCAATCTAAAGTGTAAATGTTTTAGGATTCAATCTTCCGTTTATGCTCGAAAATTTTTTAGATAAGATGCGTCATAATATTTTACACATCTGTCCTCTTTGGAGAAACATTCAAATATATCGTGGCATCACGAAATTAAATAAATAGTCCGCGAAAGCGATAAGTCAATTACAAAAATGTTGTAAAAGTGAGATCCGAAGAACCAATGTAAGGACAGAACTGTGCATGAGGGAGAAACAACATATCCTACTGCTTTACACCTACCATTCCTTCCACACTTTTCAATTAAAAAAACCCTTTAAAATACTTAGATATCAAACATCTAACACAAAACGCTATCACATGTTCATGTTCCTCATCTAAATCCTTATACAGACCTTCCGTTCACGTCATTACCGGCGAGGTCAATATCGCAGATATTATAATTCTTCGTCAGTGAATTACGCGTGGCCTTAATAGGGAACTCAAATAATTTAATTGACATACAAGTTTTTGTATCAAAATGGATACTCGCAAATGGGCGAAACATGTAGACGTAGAATAACACACTTTGGCAGAATATTGTTAAGGCAGAACTGGAAAGAATACATCACAGATATGTGTTGGTGCCAGCTGACAAAGCTGACAAAATATAGATTTTGTTTGCAAGGCCTGCTATATCAATTGTCTTTTAGAGGAACTTGGTATTAACAAATCTACTGGTAATCCTACCCACACCCGCTGTACACTCCTAATATATAAAATTATTGACAATCATAAATCTATCGTGAGTGCCGTTAACACATGTATTAAAGATAGTGAATTCGCGTTACCCTTCCTATATTGGATTCCAAAAATATACAAAGATCCGTATAAGCATAGGCCCATTGTAGTATCCAGTAAATGCTGCACCAAATCTCTATCAGTCCTCCTTAAAATATTATCTGCAGTCAAGGAGAAACTTCAGACGTACTCCAATGTAATTCATTCTAACAGTAGTGTTAATAAGTTTTGAATATTAAAAAAACTCCAAGGAATTATTGAAAATGTTTAAATTTCAAAATTTGTCCACTGTTAATACATAAAGATTTACCATTTTTTCTACACTTCATACCACGATACCTCGTGATAAAAAGAAAATCAGACTCTTTATCTTTAACTGTAGCATTTTCACCAAAAAGGGTCTACGGAAATATAAATATAATGTGTTAGGATATCCAGACACATACTTTCTGAAAAATCACTCTGAATTTAAATTTAAGTACTCTGAAGATGACAAAACATGCTGGATTTTCTGATTGGCAACATATATGTTATGTTCGGTGACCAGGTCTTCCAGCAGGCCACCGGAATCCCTACGAGCACTAACTTTGTTCCATTGTTAGTGGATTTGTTCCTCTATTCGCATGAAGCTTACTTCATACAAAATCCTGTATGTCAGAATAAGAAACACTTGACATTGTCCTTCAATCTTAGATATATTGATGTACTGTCCATAAATAAAAAGAACTTTGATACATACGTACATACAATATATCCCAATGAACTAGAAATTAAAGAAATTACAGTATCCAATTCATGTCCTTCATATTTAAATTTTTCACTTGATATTGGCCGAGATAATATACTTAGTACTTCAATTTATGACAACCGTGATGATCTTAATTTTCCATTGTTAACTTTCTATATACAAGTAGTAACATTCCTTTATCACATACGTATTCTGCCTTTGTGTCTTCCATTCTTCTCAGTATCGTTCCTTTATTTATCGAGGCAAACTGATGGGAGAAAGATTACTATCACAAGGATATGAGATATCACGCCTTAATTTAACAAGTTTACGGTCGTTATGAAGACCTTATTTACTCATATGATAATTGGTTGTCTGAAATGTTGACTTCCTTATTTCAAAGTAGTTAGACTGTCTGCATTACCAATACTGTTTATTTGTACTGATCATGACATATACCGTTGTGACTACGGCTGTTTCCTATTTCTGTGACTGAGAATAATACTAATTTGCATACACTTATGGCATCGTGGCGGCTCTGACTGGTCAGCAGGGGATGCTTACTTTTCCATGCCACCTGATCCCACCTCTGTTTTAACAGAGGTTGCATTATATGTATGTATGTATGTATGTATGTATGTATGTATGTATTGTCATGTTGTTTGGTCTTCGAGTAATGGTAATTGGATCGGTATTTAAGCGTCCTAACTCGGTATTGTAACTGCACTGTAATCAATGTAAAGATGATGGATAAATCCAAACCACAAGTCCAAAAATCATGAAACCATATGACATACAAAATCAGTGAAAATGAAAAACAAATGGAAAATAACAAAATATGTCTACTTGAAGAGCATATGTGAACCCCTGTGATGGAGTGAGATCAGGTGCCCGGGGAGAGTGAGCATCTCCTGCTTGCTAGGAACACCCGTCACATATACCCCGTAGAAAGAGTCAAATCGTGTGAATTCCATATGTATCTATATATGGAGAAGTCGAAGTAGGTAACCTTCTAGTATAGAAGGTGTCAAATCTGTGTAAAGTGATCGGAATCGGTCTCAGTCCAGAATATCATTTAAAAGTCTGGATAACGAGATATCATATGGAGTAATAAGAGTCTCGTAACGACCGTAGAACTTCCTCAGTGACGATGCTAGTCTAGCACATATATAACCCTGGTTGAGCAGCTTAACTGAAAGTCGACTAGCCCTCAGAACAAAGTCATTGTAATTTGAACATGCTCTGGAATAACGTATTAACTGAGATATGAATACGCCGTATGCGGGCGATGATGGAATGTTGCTACTTATGAAAGGAAAGTTTGTGATAGCGAAATTGAAATCGTCACGTTTGTCATAGAGTGAGGTGTTCAATTGACCATTAATGTCGAAAGACAACATAATATCTAAATACGAAGTAGAATTACTAGTTTCTGTGGTTTCTTTGACCTCCAGTTCACTTGGATAGATGATGCTAAGGTAATCCGCGAATGAAGGATTATTAATTGAAAGCAAGTCATCTATATATCTGTAAGTAAAATTGAAGCCAAGAGCCAATTGTTTTTTTCCTTGCGAAAGCAAAGACTGAATGAACTCAGCTTCGTATGAATAAAGGAATATGTCAGCCAGAAGCGGAGCACAGTTAGTGCCCATTGGAATTCTTTTTGTGATGTCCTTATGTGGTTTTATATCACAATTACACTGCATGCTGTATATGTACGTGGTGACTTCTGTCATACGGCTATCAGTAACTTTTCTTTCCTCCTTTCAGATATTTCCTTAGTTTAGAATATATTCTAAACTTTAGTCACGGTGAATTGGTGAATTGGAAGTATATATTTCGGGCCAGTATAGAAGCACTGAAAACTGTGTTTGTGATAACCTTCGTGAACTATCCGTCCATCAGCCGCGGCATAGGTAATAATAAATATAAAAACATGTATAGGTGTATAATGTAATACATCGTATGCTCATTTCGACAACTTATGTCCCTTCAGTGATGTTCAAGACAGAAACCGTGGAAATCAAAAGTGTATATAGTTGAGTAGCACAAGAGAACCCAATTACCAGATTGGTTAAAGTAAGAGCCAATCTAAGGACAAAGTTTTGCATGACGTAGACACGCTTTAATTCTAGAATAATTTGATAGATTATGAAATGGTTTTGTTGTATTTTATCAGATGAATTGATAAACTTTTAAAGATGTCTTATTTCAACAATTATTGCGGATTAACGCAGAATATAAATTGGTCATTCGATTTGGATGTGAACTTTCTATCAAAGATGTTAAGAAAAGAATGTATGCTGCAAATCAAAATAATCTTATTAATGTATTTTACTTCATTACCTATTCAAAAGTATCGCACTGAATTTTTAATTTGAGTTTCAAATTTTGTTGGTTTTCATTATTTACTACCCAAACCCGCCCACTCTATATTGAAGTACTCAGAGTGATTCCCGACTAAACTCTTGACAGCTATGTAATAAATCTACACCATAAATTAGGTATAGAAGTGTAAAAATAAAACATTGGATCTATATTTGAATCAAAAACGAAAAACACAAACTAAACACCATTTGTACTACAATAGCAAATTGTGTGTTCCATGAATATGACCTCTTTATCTGAAATAGTATTAGAATGATGGAATATTGATAACTTTATTTGACGATATTAGACTTTGTATCACATTAATTATTCAAAATACCCTGTGCGCAGTGCAACGGTATTTTCATATAAAGGCTGGAGATCCCCGGAAACTCAACTCAGTATGAAGGTGTGATACATTAAGTCCATGTGAGACATGTATTATCTTATCTGTTGCTCGCAGTTTTGAATCCCATCGGACCATATTAGTTTTAAATCTGATTGCTTTATTTTAAAAAGCAGAAGTAAATGATTCTGGGTTTTGATGATGTGGTGAAGGCAGGAAAAGACATATTTCTTTATAAATGTGATAGTTACCTCCTCACAACTTTTCTTGCACTTGACGCAAAAGATTTCTGTGTAAAGCGTGGGTATCTTATCCCCGACAGATAATTGGCACTTCCAAGAATAAAGGAAATAGCCATTATCATTATATGTCTCCTTTTTTATTTATTTATCTTCAGAGAACAAGAAAATGTCAAACACTACTTTTGTAGTGGGATGTTTGTTGAAATGTGCATATGATTCTCTAAAATAATACATGTATATATATCTCCTATTTTTGATTATCTCATTTTCCCGCAAAACACTTATTGTTCCTCAATCTTATCTTTCCTTTGTATAATGAAACAGCATTTCAAATGCAAAATAAAACTTCAAGTGATACAATGACATCATATGCCTTAACAATGTGAAAATTTTGATGGTAATGTCGTGGCATTAGACTCACTGTATCTGTTATTGGATTTGTAATTAAATTCAACTGAATCTGAAATAGAATCTTTGTTGTATGTATTTCTTTGTACGGATTTGATAGAATTAAAGTTGGAAATGGACGTAAAAATGGTTGGAAATATGTATTTATTTCTTTTGTATGAGCATTTGAACACATTTTACTGTGTGAATTGCAGAAATCAACTTCAAATATGGCTAAAACTTAGATGAATCTTTTTCTTCAGGTGTAAACAAGAGGATTTTAGGCTGCAGAAGTTGTTTCATTATTTTTGTAATGTGTTATATGTTCTAGTATATTATTTATATCCATGTATTGTATAGCTCCATGGTGACTTCTGCCACATAACTGAGCCAGTAACTCCTCTTTTTCTTTTTAATCCATCCTGTATGTTTCACAGTTTAAAGTGCAAATGTAAAATGATACCTACATTAGTACAACAACATAGACGTTTCCTTTTTTTGTACAACACACAAGGATCGTGTGATTATGACATACTAAATGCGAATAATGTGTCCTCTACAGATAAAGCAACAAAGAAAAAATTAAAAATCTATATTCGATTAAAAACTTCACAATATGTTTAATTACATGATCTTTAGATGTATAGGTAGGTACAGTGTTCACTAAAAGGACTTATTCATTGCCCGAACACTATTGAAAGAAGTTACAATTAGCCTAATTAATCTAGATAAAATTTTAAATGCAGTTTCAGACATTTCTGTACAATCATTGTTGAATGATATTAAATAGAGTACTGACTTGAATAAAAAATCTCAAATGAAATTTACATATTTTAATATTCCGTTTTGTGCTGTTGTTTTACAGTATTTCTCTGTCCAATTTTATAATTCGTTCGAATTGTTTATATTCATGTATTGTATATCTCCATGTTGACTTCTGCCACATATCTGAGCCAGTATTTCCTCTTTTTTCTTACCTAACATATCGTGATACAGCGATAAATTTATGGTTATGACTTTTTCATCTACCGCCATGAAACGTCAGAGAAGAGAGCGGAAAAGAAGCTACTGGATTTCAGTTGAAATTGAAGAAACATAGAGATAAAGTTTTACCACTTGTATTATCTCTTGTATTGTCATAAAATATGTCTACTAATATTTAATTCAGGCTAGTCATATTACTGTTGCACTAGCTGGATTAAACTAGTGCTAAAACGTTTTGGTGCATACTGTAGGTGTATTTGGTTTTGGCTATTACCTAATATAAGTATTACAGTTATCTATGCGATATTCAAAGGGTATCAATAAATTTCTTCATGAAATAATTCGTGTCAAGTATGTATTTTTGTGCATACATACCTTGGAATCATTATAGAGTATGGTGAGCTTGTAACCATTTAAGTAATCCATATCATTTACGTGTTTTTCGGCCACTTGTGATGCTACTTTTTCCGACAATCCATATGATAATGTCCTGCCTTCTGATAACAGCTTTAATTCGCAACCCTCAATATCAAAAAGACCGCCAATATATATTTCTTTTGAGTATTCACTTCTTTTATACATCTGTGCATTACAATCTGCCGTGCATTGCGATTTTGACGTTGGATTGAAGCTAAGCGTTACGTCCAGAAACGTCAGAATTATTGTGGTGATAAATCCATCATTATGATAAAACGAGGATATACAAGGTAATACAGAAAAGCAAAACATCCGAATAAATGAAAGTATGAGCATTCTATATATTTGTAAAATTCCCTAGAACAGCTATAATACAAAGGCATTCTAACATCTTATGTCCACATGGCCTCCAGTATATATATTTTTAAAAATTGTTAGTATGTCATTTAAAAACCAATATATCAGCTTTACATCATTAATGATAACAACTGGTCTATCGAATGTGCTTCCCTTGTATTTTCGTTAGTAACATCTTAAAGTGGTGCGGCTAGGATCTGCTGGTATTGAAGCATTGATTTATATAATGTTGATGTAGTTGGCGGGAAAACAAATGGGAAAGCCAGGAAATTCTCATTTTAACGTCGTTTTTAGATGTTAGAGCACACAAACATTCATTCTCCCTTATCGCTGCTATCACTAACATTGGAAAATTTGATTGCATAGACTAGCATGTGTGATTTTCTTTATAATAGATGATATGTTAAGGACCTTAAATAGATAGTTTTATCTAAAGTAAATTGACATTAATGCAAATATTGCCCCTGCCTGACAGATATAAAAGCACTTAAATTAGGAAATCGATTAAATATCAGCATCGAACATTTTGTCTATTTGTCTTTTTGATCATATAAATTGCATAATTTTATCAGTGTTGTTTAGAAACCAAACCAACTAAATTATAAATGCCATAAAATATATGTCAGTAAGTAAATCTTAAGATGTCAAGCAGTTGGGGATAAAATGCCTAACGTCACAATGTCTGAGTTTGGGAATTGGACTATTATCGACAAAGCGACAATGTCTTATTTTGGTAAACATTAAGCTTACGGCTTGAAATGCAACAGTAGATAGCATTCGACCGGAAATAAGAAGATACTAAACGTCCTTTTCTACAGTAGGTAATGTCCAATTCCATAGAGGACATTTTGCTTAATTTGACTCCATTTGTGATGCCGGGAAATAGATAAATTAAAAGTGCGAAGTTTTGAAACGTAAGGAATTATACCCCTGCTTATATACAGCATAATCTGTTTTACTGTTACAAATGTTACATCTTTGAAGGACCAGTATTTATCAATATGTTATTGGGATTCCTATGGGCAATAACTGCGCTCCCCTTATATCAGATTTATTTCTATATTGTTATGAGAGGGACTTCATTCATTTATTCAAACCTCGAAACATTTCGACATTATTGATAAGTTCAATGTCACCCCTAGATATGTAGATAATATTTCAGTAATCGATAACCCAGAGTTTGAAAAATATATCACTGATATTTATCCACCTGACCTGCAATTAAACAAAGCCAATACTTCTAATTAGGAAAAACCTTTCTTGCACTTAAATATCTAAATTATTAACAAAAATATCCATACAAACATATATGATGAACGACTTTGGATTTCCTATTGTAAATTTCCCTTATTTAGATGGTGATATCCCTAGACTCCCATCATATGGTATTTATATTAGCCTATTGTTTCAATTTGCTAGAGTCTGCACTAGCGTTTTGGATTTTCACGTGAAAAATAAAAAAAAAACTTTAAATCTTTTGACTCAGGTTTATAGATGTCATAAAATTTCAAAAAGTTTTGTTTAATTTGACAGATTTTATTCAGACATATTACCTAAATTCGGAAATGTAATTTTTTAACTGTACGTATCCAGCGGAATTTCTCATCCCAATTTCTACATTGATCTGGTGTACTTTTAAGGAGGATCATAACTTCTCGAAAAAACCATATCGTCGGGTTCTAAAAATAATTAAACACCTTCGACACTAACGGCATGACCCCAGATCATCTCAAAGACCACAGGTCTTGTATTTGACCCCTGTACAAACCTATACAGACTTTATTTGAGCGTTGCATGCTAACAGGGCGGTGAGGACTCTATGACGGACTTTGTCCAACCTATTCAAAGGAGACAAGGTCCTGAGCCTCGTTCCTTCAGACTGTTATTCGGAACTCCTGAGCTCGCTTATTGGGGGGGGGGGGGGGGGGGGTAAAGAATGGTTGACTTATGCTAATGTCGGCTGATATATCTCTGATACTCGGATATTAATCCATGAATCGTGTTGTGCTAAAATTTTTATGACGACTTCTCCTGAGAAACCTGTTGATACCTAGTCTCTATAGGAAAGGATTATTAATTTTGTTAAATGTGCGTCCTTTGATTGTACCGTTTTCGCCGTAATTTTGCCGTACTTGTGCCGATATCTGAATTCAAGTTACACATATGTTGGACTGTTATTTGCACATTTTGCTTAATATATCCAATTTGTGAGATTAAGGCGAAAAGTTTTTATAAGAAAAGAAATCTAATGTAGACTGTGGTAGTGCGTGTATAAGTAACCAACGTAGAAGCACCGAAGGTCTAAAAATATCTGGTTGTCCAATGCATAAAAGGACAATATTGTGTATAGTGTCATATAAAACAAGTATCCTCATCAGCATACGATTATTAAAAAAAAATTAACAGTCAGTCAACCCTGTCCAAACACTAATTTGTCTGTCCAATATCTTGGTAAATATACACTATTTATATATGTTAACATTTATTATTCAGCATTATTGATATCGTTTTATGCCCGAAATATATATGTGGGAATGTGTCTTATAAAATCAATTACATCTGCATTATTGTATTTATTCTTCTAGCTTTTGCCTAGGGATGGAAGTGTGTTCCGATCATTTCCAATGATGTTAAAATGATCAGCAGCTTCGGGAGATTATTTTTGTGTGTAAAATAGCATGTTGCTTCTCTCATATGATAAGCCTGGGTTCAATATTAGATATGTCAAACGTTGATCGTATATGTTAAACGTGGAAATAATTTAAATGTTTCTGCACAGATTAACATTCTATTCCAACAAAGTTGTTGTGGTGAGAAATTATCAATTTTTGAGTTGTATCATATTAACTCTATTGTATATTCTTTCTATGTATTTGCGTTTTTCATATTTTTTATTTAAATTTGTGGTTAGTGTGGTTTATTTTCAATCTTGTAAAATATATCATTTGTGTACAATTAAGCCGTGATTAAGGTGTAAACTAGTAATTTAAGTGCTAAACACTTTTTGCGTTTTTGCATTTGATTTTTATGTATTTCCTATTAAAATTTGTTATTTTTAATCAAAATCCTCTAAACACTTCAATGCCTTCAGCTTCACCACTGTATGAATTATGCATTATTCATTAAAAAAATTGATGCAATATGATTTGATTCTAACAAGTCTCTGATTAACACATCTGTTATATATTCAACTTTCTATCAAAGGTAAAAATGAACAAGTTTGTTCTTGTTTTGCTTATTTGTTTGTTTTGTTTGGGTGGGGGGTTGTTTGTTATGTCGGGTTTTTTTTTGGGGGGGGGGGGGTTCTTGTCTTATTCCGGAGACAATTAATGTCAATCGTACAAGACAATGTAAGTGCCACTCCGACATAGAATCAGAAGCTGTTTACATTGTGTTACAGTACGATCTGTCCGCCATTAAGAACGGCAGATTTTAATTCTGATTCTCTAATACATTTACGAGTAGTTGTTAAGACAAGCAGGCTAGAATTTCATCAAACCTTCTGAAAGTAGAGTGCATTCGATCTTCTACGAGTATGATTGCGTCCTGCGCTTGTACTCTTTTATATCAATCAACCTCTTGGCATGAAGATAATCAGGAAGACATTTACATTTATAGTCAGCATATAATCATGTATAGTAGAACATATATCCTGTTTGTATTATGATTACAGAGCATGGACAATACATTCATTTACATATACGAAAAGATTGAAACACATTCTGTTCATCCTCTTATACGTAATCGAAATGTATACATGTACTTCAGATTGTGATAAAAAGTTTGTTAATTATTCTAAAACTACGGAATATCTCCCCAATGTATAACTCCCTAGATAGGTTATTTGGCTGCTATTTTGAGGTTAAATTGGTAATAAGTTTTGCTCTTCGAAAATGTATATTTTCGATTTCTACAGTTTAGGTATTGAGCATTTCTGAAGAGACAAATGTTGAAGAAATACGGATGTGCCACACCAAAATTTATACACATATATATGTTCTAATATATATGATCTGACGGCAAGTCATGCTAGTAGGAATAATTTCTATTTATATGTGTTTTTCATTTGAGCAAATGAAAAATAAGCACGAAAATATATTGCAAATCAATGATAGATAATAAACTTATTGGCTCGATTTATTCCAGGAATTACGAATCTCCGTCATTGCTACTCATGATTAATTTACAGCTCAAAATCACACCCTCGTTCAATAATGCTAAGGTAAATATTCTATTAGGTAAATAGGAAGTAGAGTTTTCCATGTTTAACAATTCATTTTTAATATTAGGTTTAATTATTAGGTTGAGATTTGACTACCTGTACGTGTACGCCAACGTGTAAATACACGTTTCTTTACAAGTATTTTTACACGTTTATCTTGTTGAGATTTCGCATCCGAATATTTTGCGTGTACGCCAACGTCTTCTTACAAGTACAAGTTGATATACACGTATTTCACACGTTCGTGTTGTCACTGGTTTGAGGAACGGACGGAGAGGACTGGATAATTATACGGGCAAAGACCGAAGGAGCTTGCTGTCTTAAGTGCGTGGTACACGGATATTGATGATGTCATACTCTTTAACACCACCTACACGTACACGTACTCGTACCTTTTAAAAATCTCAACTCTCTAATGGAAAAACATGGCATCATAGAGTCTGATTACTTCATATCTTCATGTATCAATTGCTTAGTAAAGTAAAATTCAGCAATGATTCCATGTATCATATTTCACGTAATTTACAATATATCGGGTCGGTTAAAATGTAAACTAATAGGTAGTGAAAGATATAGAGGGACAGATCATATATTAATAGTTCTTCATTTGTTTTAACACTTCAAATTTGAAGTGTCGTGTTCATTTTCTGCTACCGGTGGGGTCTTAAAAATTGTGTGTTTATGGTAACCGTCATAAAGAATTAATAAGTAGGGTAGGTAGACATTTTTATTACGTAAGTTTGAATTTAAAGGTACACGCGCACGATTGGACAGCGATTGTGTTTACAATTTTATCTGATAATAGATTGATGAAGTCACAGAAAGATGCCCGAAATCTATCGATCAAGAAATAAGGCAGCATGTACCATATAAATACTGTTAAATAAAAATAAATAAACACCAGACCCGATCCATGTTTTGATTTCTCCATGTTTACAAAACATATGTTGCCTTATCTTCTTGATTCTGAGTAACTTGCTGTGACTTTATATTATTGAGCTTTATGTATTATGGATATAAATGTCTAAATACATTTGTGAAAAAAGACTAACTAATATATGTGTATCTCGGCCTTCATATTCATGTTTGACATAAGTCGGATGTCACACTATAACTATACTAGCTTACTTGAGCATGTGGCTACCCTGGTATGATTTTCTGTGGCTATCTGAGATCAATGGCTAGATTTTCTGAGGAGGTCATTAAGGACGTTATTCACAAAGAAACTTAAGCCTAGGTGTCTGACTTGAGACCTATAATAGCATGATGTGTGGTAATTCTAAGAATTAGTTGAAAGTTTTTGTGAATAGTATGTCTTATATACTTTCACAGAGAGACTTTTGACTAATTCTTAGAATTAAGACACATACTATTATAATCTCAAATCTTATGTTTAGACATGAGTTTCTTTGTGAATAACATAATTATTTTGAACAACTCAGTTTGCAAATAATTCGTTCGCATGGCTGATTCTGATGGCTGAACTCTTTTACTAGTAGGATACGTACTGTAAATTACGGATGTTTCTGTGTCAAGTGTACGGCTGTTTCTTTAATTAATGTATTGCTCAGAATGTAATGTACTTGTGTGGTTTCTTGCCATAAGGACGCATAGTGACAACTTTGTAACCTTTGTCAGGCGCACTCTGTAGTCCAATATACTGTGTGTAAGGAAATGCGCCGAACACAACACCCATAGGGGCTTTACATTGGTCATTGGTCAAGATTTACTCATTTTTATCACGACTTAACGATATTTTTTGAAGAGAATTCGGGCAAAACGAACTTTGTTTCAAACATATCAAACGTATCTTGATGTTTTTTGACACTGATAATCTGCTGTTCATCCCTATACGTGTTGTATGACACTGATAATCCGCTGTCCATCCCTTTATGTGTTTTATGACACTGAAAATCCGCTGTCCACCCCTATATGTGTTTTATGACACTGATAATCCGCTGTTCAACCCTATACGTGTTTTTTGACACTGATAATCCGCTTCTCATACCTATATGTGTTTTATGACACTAATAATCCGTTGTTCATCCCTATAGATGTTGTATGACAATGATGATCCACTGTCCATCCTTATACGTGTTGTATGACACTGATGATCGCCTGTCTATCCCTATAGGTGTTGTATGACACTGATGATCCACTGTCCATCCCTTTACATGTTTCATGACTCTGATGATCCACTGTTCATTCCTATACGTGTTGTATGACACTGTTAATTCTCTGTTCATCCCTATACGTGTTGTATGACACTGATGATCCGGTGTCCATCCCTATACGTGTTGTATGACACTGATAATCCGCTGTTCATTCCTATACGAGTTGTATGACACTGATAATCCGTTGTTCATCCCTATACGTGTTGTATGACACTGGTGATCCGCTGTCCATCCCTATTCGTGTTGTATGACACTGATGATCCGCTGTCCATCCCTATACGTGTTATATGACACTGATAATCCGGTGTCCATCCCTATACGTGTTGTATCACACTGATGATCCGCTGTTCATTGCTATACTTGATTTATGACACTGATAATCCGCTGTTAATCACCATACGTGTTTTATGACACTGATAATCCACTGTCCATCGCTATACGTGTTTTATGACAATGATAATCCACTGTTCATCCTTATAGGTGTTGTATGACACTGATTATCCGCTGTTCATTCCTATACGAGTTCTATGACACTGATAATCCGTTGTTCATCCCTATACGTGTTGTATGACACTGATGATCCGCTGTCCATCCCTATTCGTGTTGTATGACACTGATGATCCGCTGTCCATCCCTATACGTGTTGTATAACACTGATAATCCGGTGTCCATCCCAATACCTGTTGTATCACACCGATGATCCGCTGTTCATTGCTGTACTTGATTTATGACACTGATATCCCGCTGTTCATCCCTATACGTGTTTTATGACACTCATAATCCGCTGTTAATCATCATACGTGTTTTATGACACTGATAATCAGCTGTCCATCCCTATACGTCTTGTATGACACTAATGATCCGTTGTCCATCCCTATACGTGTTTTATGACACTGATAATCCACTGTTCATCCTTATACGTGTTGTATGACACTGATGATCCGCTGTCCATTCCTATACGTAATTTATGACACTTACAATCCGCTGTCCATCCCTATACGTGTTGTATGACACTAATGATCCGCTGTCCATCCCTATACGTGTTTTATGACACTGACAATCCACTGTTCATCCTTATACGTGTTGTATGACACTGATAATCCGCTGTTTATCCCTATACGTGTTGTATGACACTGATGATCCGGTGTCCATCCCTATACGTGTTGTATGACACTGATGATCCGCTGTCTATCCCTATACGTGTTTTATGACACTGATAATCCGCTGTTAATCACTATACGTGTTTTATGACACTGATAATCCGCTGTCCATCGCTATACGTGTTTTATGACACTGATAATCCGCTGTTTATCCCTATACGTGTTTTATGACACTGATAATCAGCTGTCCATCCCTATACGTTTTGCATGACACTAATGATCCGCTGTCCATCCCTATACGTGTTTTATGACACTGATAATCCACTGTTCATCCTTATACGTGTTGTATGACACTGATGATCCGCCGTCCATCCCTATACGTAAATTTATGACACTTATAATCCGCTATCCATCCCCATAAGTGCTGTATGACGCTGATGATCGCCTGTCCATTCCTATACGTGTTGTATGACACTGCTGATCCACTGTCCATCCTTATACGTGTTTTATGACACTGATAATCCGTTGTTCATCGCTATACGTGTTGTATGACACTGATGATCCGGTGTCCATCCCTCTACGTGTTGTATGACACTGATGATCCGCTGTCTATTCCTATACCTGTTTTATGACACTGGTAATCCGCAGTTCATTCCTATACGACTTGTAGGACACTAATGATCCGCTGTTCATCCATATACGTGTTTCATGACACTGATAATCCGCTGTCTATCCCTATACGTGTTTTAAGACACTGGTGATCGGCTGTCCATCCCTATACGTGTTCTATGACACTGATAATCCGCTGTTCATCTATATACGTGTTGTATGACACTGAAAATCCGCTGTCCACCCCTATATGTGTTTTATGACACTCATAATCCTTTGTCAATCACTATACGTGTTTTATGACACTGATGATTGGCTGTTTATCCCTATACGTGTTGTATGACGCTGATCTTCCGCTGTTCATCCCTATACGTGTTGTATAACACTGATAATCCGCTATCCATCCCTATACGTGTTATATGAAACTAATGATCCTCTTTTATTCCTACACGTGTTTTATGACACTGATGATCCGCTGTGTATCCCTATACGTGTTGTATGACACTGATGATCAGCTGTCCATCCCTATACGTTTGCATGTCACTGATAATCCGCTGTCCATCCCTATACGTGTTTCATGACACTGATGATCGGCTGTTCATCCCAATACGTGTTTCATGACACTGATAATCAGCTGTTCATCCATATACGTGTTCTATGACACTGATGATCCGCTGCTCATCCCTATACGTGTTTTATGACACTGATAATCCGCTATCCATCCCTATACGTGTTGTATAACACTGATAATCCGTTGTTCATCCTTATATGTGTTTTATGACAATGATAATCCGCTATCCATCCCTATACGTGTTGTATGACAATGATGATCCGCTGCTCATCCCTATACGTGTTTTATGACAATGATGATCTGCTGTTCATCCTTATTCGTGTTGTATGGCGCTGATGATCCGTTGTTCATTCCTATACGTGTTGTAAGACACTCATAATCCGCTATCCATCCCTATACGTGTTGTATGACACTGATGATCCGCTGTTCATCCCTATACGTGTTGTATGACACTGATGATCCGCTGTTCATTCCTATACGTGTTTTATGACACTGATAATCCGCTATCCATCCCTATACGTGTTGTATGACAATGATGATCCGCTGATCATCCCTATACGTGTTGTATGACACTGATAATCCGCTATCCATCCGTATACGTGTTGTATGACACTGATGATCCGCTGATCATCCCTATACGTGTTGTATGACACTGATGATCCGCTGTTCATTACTATACGTGTTTTATGATACTGATAATCCGCTATCCATCCCTATACGTGTTGTATGACACTGATAATCCGCTATCCATCCCTATACGTGTTGTATGACAATGATGATCCACTGCTCATCCCTATATGTGTTGTATGACACTGATAATCCGCTATCCATCCCTATACGTGTTGTATGACACTGATGATCCGCTGCTCATTCCTATACGTGTTGTATGACACTGATGATCTGCTGTTCATTCCTATACGTGTTGTATGACACTGATAATCCGCTATTCATCCCTATACGTGTTGTATGACAATGATGATCCGCTGCTCTTCCTTATACGTATTGTATGACACTGATAATCCGCTATCCATCCCTATACGTGTTTTATGACACTGGTAATCCGCTGTTCATCCCTATACGTGTTTTATGACAATGATGATCTGCTGTATATCCTTATTCGTGTTGTATGGCACTGATGATCCGTTGTTCATCCCTATACGTGTTGTATGACACTCATAATTAGCTATCCATCTCTATACGTGTTGTACGACACTGATAATCCGCTGTTCATTCCTATACGTGTTTTATGACAATGATGATCCGCTGCTCATCCCTATACGTGTTGTATGACACTGATGATCCGCTGTTCATTCCTATATGTGTTTTATGACACTGATAATCCGCTACCCATCCCTATACGTGTTGTATGACACTGATAATCCGCTATCCATCCCTATACGTGTTGTATGACAATGATGATCCGCTATCCATCCCTATATGTGTTGTATGACACTGATAATCCGCTATCCATCCCTATACGTGTTGTATGACACTGATGATCCGCTGCTCATTCCTATACGTGTTGTACGACACTGATGATCCGCTGTTCATTCCTATACGTGTTGTGTGACAATGATAATCCGCTGCTCATCCCTATACGTGTTGTATGACACTGATAATCCGCTATCCATCCCTATACGTGTTGTATGACACTGATGATCCGCTATCCATCCCTATACGTGTTGTATGACAATGATGATCCGCTGTTCATTCCTATACGTGTTTTATGACACTGATAATCCGCTATCCATCCCTATACGTGTTGTATGACACTGATGATCCGCTGGTACTCGCTGCTAATGAGCATGTCCGTGGTAATTTGTGTCGTATCGTATCGTAACTGCACTATAGTCAAATATTTTGGTGATGTCCATATTTGTTTCTTGGGGTTTTTTCATATCATTTCATTTAATACTGTGTATTTCCATGGTGACCTCCGCTATTCATCCCTATACGTGTTGTATGACAATGATGATCCGCTGATCATCCCTATACGTGTTGTATGACACTGATAAACCGCTATCCATCCCTATACGTGTTGTATGACACTGATGATCCGCTGCTCATTCCTATATGTGTTGTATGACACTGATGATCCGCTGTTCATTCCTATACGTGTTGTATGACACTGATAATCCGCTATTCATCCCTATACGTGTTGTATGACAATGATGATCCGCTGCTCATCCCTATACGTGTTGTATGACACTGATAATCCGCTATCCATCCCTATACGTGTTTTATGACACTGGTAATCCGCTGCTCATCCCTATACGTGTTTTATGACAATGATGATCTGCTGTTCATCCTTATTCGTGTTGTATGGCGCTGATGATTCGTTGTTCATCCCTATACGTGTTGTATGACACTCATAATTAGCTATCCATCTCTATACGTGTTGTACGACACTGATAATCCGCTGTTTATCCCTATACGTGTTGTATGACACTGATGATCCGCTGTTCATTCCTATATGTGTTTTATGACACTGATAATCCGCTATCCATCCCTATACGTGTTGTATGACACTGATAATCCGCTATCCATCCCTATACGTGTTGTATGACAATGATGATCCGCTGCTCATCCCTATATGTGTTGTATGACACTGATAATCCGCTATCCATCCCTATATATACGTGTTGTATGACACTGATGATCCGCTGCCCATTCCTATACGTGTTGTATGACACTGATGATCCGCTGTTCATTCCTATACGTGTTGTATGACACTGATAATCCGCTATCCATCCCTATACGTGTTGTATGACAATGATGTTCCGCTGCTCATCCCTATACGTGTTGTATGACACTGATAATCCGCTATCCATCCCTATACGTGTTGTATGACACTGATGATCCGCTATCCATCCCTATACGTGTTGTATGACAATGATGATCCGCTGTTCATTCCTATACGTGTTTTATGACACTGATAATCCGCTATCCATCCCTATACGTGTTGTATGACACTGATGATCCGCTGGTAATCGCTGCTAATGAGCATGTTTATGGTAATTTGTGTCGTATCGTATCGTAACTGCACTATAGTCAAATATTTTGGTGATGTCCATATTTGTTTCTTGGGGTTTTTTCATATCATTACATTTAATACTGTGTATTTCCATGGTGACCTCTGTGATACGGCTGAGTCAGTGTTTTTGTTTTCCTTCTTTCACTTGATAATCCCTATTATCTATACTTTATATTTACTTAATAAGGAGAATGCTAATAGTTTACCAAATTTATACTAAATGCCATTTTTTTTATCTATTAATATCATCTAGGGTGAAATTTATTGTTTCTTGGAGCCACCTTTTCGTTCATTTCGGTTTAAACTGTTCTTCAAATATTTATATATGATTAGAATTCCAATCATTCAGCCATGAGTATCACTGAAAGGACATCAATTGACGAAATGCGCAATCTCATCTGGTGCACAAAATTATAACACGTACATATGTCCTAAATCAATTATAAATTCAAATGAAAAATTATGTTACTTACATCAGATCACAAAATAAAAACATATAGATCTAGATATAGTAGGTGATGGATATTGTTAAATGGTTTTTGTAAGAAAAAAGCAATCATTTAGAAACGCCGAGTCATCCATATTGCGGCATGGCGACCTAGGATGAAAGTGAACCATATTGCAAATTATTTCCATAAAATATTCTTACATCGCTACATCACTCATAAAAGTTAACTAGGAGAGCAGCACTGACCTTATCAATATCACCTATACCTTTAACCGTCCGGGAACTTGCTTGGATCAGGATGGCAAAGGAGGTCAGACTTCGTCTTCTTTTTCGTGTGAACAATTCGGGGATCAATAGATAAATGGACAAGAGCAGCATGGATAGCCAGTTCAAACTGGTTTGCGACGTTAAGAGTTGTCTTTCTTGGTTTTTGTATAGTTAAAGTTCAGAAGCGGCAAAATACAAATGATGTGCAGTCAATGTAAACGTCGGATTTATCTCCGTGATAACTGATCTTTGAAGGATAACATTAATTTTTTTCAACACATTACACACATCCTTTGCGTCTGTGTATAAGTGGGAAAATATCTATAAATTGGAAGGAATCGAGACAAACCTTCGACAAATTACGTATATTTTACGTTATGATACGCAGAATATTAAGCTCAATAAAACAGCTAATAGCGTTGTAAGTCAGTCTGTAAGGTGTTTGTCTAATGATGTCCCGTCTACGTGTCCAAAAGATGGTTCATCAGTATCTTTTGAGATATCAAAAGTCGAAGGCCCAAGTTACAGTAGATGTGGCACGTATTTCTTTACATTTCATCAGGATGATGCCATGATATAATTGTCACGTTAAGTAAAACATGGATGATGATGATGATGATGATGATGATGATGATGATGATGATGATTAAGAAGAAGAAGAAGAAGAACAAACATAACGCATAAGACACATGAAACCGTTCTGTTAAATCATCTTAAAAGACTTCGGGCATACACAAATATAACCACCTAGTTCCTGTGACATCGAAAGGCCTACGTTCACCATCGATCATCTAAAGGCAACCCATTAATCATCGGGCGGATCTAGGAAAACATTCGTCAGATGATCAGATGGGAACCGGCAGACATTATTGACACCGGCCGGATATCGGAAGTGCTCTGACATGCGCATACAAATAGGTCAGATTTGGTTGAACGCGTTCTGAGCTTTCCAATAATTAGAAAATTTGTCAGATTAGCTTTTGAAATACTTTTGAAATCAGCCATTATTTCTTCGTTCATATAAAAGGAATATACTTTATATATATTCCTATAGATAAATACGCTTCTTTGAAATGCACAATTTCAAGAGTTCACCCCTTCTATTGTTATGTTGTTCAAAAGTAATTTGAACTGATAGTATCTAACTTCAAATTTATGCGAGGATATTTTGCAGAAAATACGCTTCAGGTTTTCGTTCACACACTGTGGTAAACCCGCGTGGTTACAGAAATTGGAAATACAAGTAGTGAAAATTAATTTTCGAACTTATGTATGCTTATATAAATTTCACAGAAAATTTGATACAAAATATTCATGCGCATTAGTAAGTATGTTCGATAAGCGGTTTACGTTAAGAAAGTAAATGGCTGATTTTGGCCACTTGCTCAATGGAATTTTCATACAGGAAACGTCATTTTAAGTAAAAGTATTTTATATTTTATAGACAAATACGTTAATTATGATTTTCTTTCTATGTTGCATCATTTGTTTTCATTGCCAAAATACCGTCGTTAATTTGAACGCGCCAAGTAAAGATATATTATATTATAAAGTTGACAAGTGTGACAACTATTGTTATATTGGGTCAAATATGACGGATCCCACTAGTTGGTGTATGTTCATTTCAGTACTTAAGGATAGGGTCTACTTCTATTAATCTATCATCCAATTGCGCAAGAGTGTTTTGTATGCAGGTTGATTGGGGTCTCAGGTACATTTTTGTCTCACAAACAAATTACAAACAAAGAAGCCTGATATATTACCATGTACATATGATGATGGATACAGTAAAATTCAATTGTAAAAATGGCAATAACTTCTTTTTCTTCTGCAATAAACAAACAATATTGGTAATATGATCAAACAGTAAAGCATACAATTTCCATACGGATAACGGCTGATGGTGGGAGTGACACTATATAAATATTACATATTTACGGGATTCACATTGGTTGACAATATTTCCTAGAGTTGATAAGTCTGGCAAATATCATGGATATTAGTAATATATCTGTAGTTGTCCTTGATCGTCGAATTATTAGGAAACAGAACATTTAAATGCAAAATCCGAGTAACATTCGAAATCTCTAACCGATTAATCAACCAATCAAATTATATGAACCTAAATAAGGTTTAGAAATAAATTTTGGGCATAGGTACGCTGTGACCTTGACCTAAAGGTATGATTTTTTATTAGGCTATAAAACTTGAGTACACTCGTGTATTGTTTGAAACGGATCCATTCAACGAGTGATTCCTACATAACCCAAAAAACCTTTGCTGTCAGGGGATATGTAGTACAATATTGTAATAATCTGTTGATGGACACCATATGTCTTACCTCAGTAAGATTCGTGGTTATAACGTTATTGTTTGTATGATGAGACTAACAAAATAAATATTCTATTTCTACAATGACGTACTTGTTTAAGATTTTCACCCCAAAGATTCATGTAAGATTTTTAAGGTAACAGCCCATTTTTAATTAGGATTTAAAGTAAGTATGCCGTGTTCATTGTTATCTAATTTCGAAGTTTATATGTCAAGCTATATGTTTCATTTTGGGGTGTTTCCTATTATTTTCAATGTAAAATACAAAGTAATTTTCAGAACTACATTGTAAATACATGTGAATGTAAGCTGTTTCACTTTGAACTGGTTTTTATGATTGATTGATTGATTGATTTTTGTTTAAAGTCACACTACGAATATTCCACGTATATGGTGACGGCATCTGCCTGATGCGGAGCATACAAATTTTGACTTTTGCAACGGAGCCATCCAAAGCAGTTCATACCACGACACGGGGCCTCGGTTTCATTGTCTCATCCGAAAGACAGGACACCGGCATGACCAGAGCGGGACTCGAACCCCGGCCTCCCGATCAGGAGGCGGGCTCGATGCCACTAGGCCACGCCGGCTTAATTGGTTTTTAATGTATATAAGGGAACACAATAATGAATATCAAAACATATATACATGTATAAAATTTGGAGCACCATATGGGCAATTCTTCAGTTATGCTCAAAGTTTAAACTGTGGAAATCGAAAAATAAATATTTGAAGAGCACACTTATCCAATTGACCTAAAAGTAACCCATATAAGGACAGAGCTATGCATGCGAGAGATATTCATTAGTCTTAGAATATTTTTACCACGCAATTGTTTGAAGTAATCTCAGTAATTTAAAGTATAACAAAACAATTTAATTTCATTTGTATACCATAGATTGCTTATTTCCTCTCAGGCCATAGGAACTTTTGATTAATGAGGAATGTTTCATTTTAGCTCTACTAAACATATGCTAATAAAAGCATACCTTCTAGCTCGTCTCTTTGGATGTCTATATTTAAAAATGACATACAGGGAGGTTAAATAGAAAATAAGATCTTTATAATTAAATACAATGTGTTTTAGAATGGCCTAGTTCTTTCAGTCTAGGGATGTTCAAATTTTCCTACATATCACACAAAACAACTTGTGCATTTTATCATGACACATATCCTAGTTCCTCCTAGTTCCAATAATAGGAAAGATGGCAGAAATCGTAAGAGATGATTGCTATTAAAGAAATTAATAGACTCCAATTCCCATCATTGCTGAAGTGCATGACCTTACAAAACCCCGATGAACATAATAAAGAATGTAATTTACCTACCACATATAGTTTTACAGGATTCGATGTAGGTGTCACTGATGGTATGCAAAAGAGCAGCTAAGAGCGAAATTAGTTGGTGTTCACTGAAGCGCAATACTGAGGTCAAGGTCATAAAATTCCCCACCAATTTTAACAAATTTATAAATTTGTACAAACCAACTAAGTTTTACAATGTTTCATTTATCATTAATGATATGCAAGTGGTCAAGCTAAACGCGAGTTCATGATGCCAGAAAGACGGATTTTGCCATTTTAGGGACCGGGGTTGCTGTGCAATTCCGTAAGAAATGAAATAGCAGACGGGATCGTAATTGTCAACAAAGGAAACTAAATACAGAACTTCTTGATGTTGTCATATTTAAATCGTGAAATAATATCAATTTAATGGAAAGATGAGTTACTCAAATGTAACCTAGAGAGAGCTGTACTTAGTTTCTTAGATAAAAAAGTATCATGGTATCCAATATGGAAGGAGGATGTTTATTAACACCTTTATTAGATCAGAGCGACTTTCGAAAATGTATTAAAAAAGATCTGGTTCAGTTACCCCATGAGAAATTAGTTTAAAAGTTTAAAAGCCGTTTGTTGCAATGACGGTATGTTCCTTTTTTCTGCAAGCTGTCGAATATCTATCTAGAAACATGATATAAACATTGAATTAGATACTTAGATATAATGCTTTCAAATAATAATAATAATAGTAAAATAGATAAATAAAAATACAACGGGAAAATCAATATAGATTTGATTTATATTATTACAATAGATAATTTAAAAAATCAAATCCAGATATGGCTCTAAATTAAGTCGTCCAGTTGTATGTGTAAGCCTTATTACTTGGAGATTATTTATTTTATTCACGTTATCCCTGATGTTAAACTTATCCAATGAGAAAGTATAATCTACATGTAGGTATTGAACGTGTTTGCCGTTGAAAAACGCTTTCCATAGATTCTGTTACATAAGAATGCATAAACAAATCAGTCAGAAGTAGGACGAATCAAAGATGCCAAAATTCTCTATATTTTCTTTGAGGATTATGCTTATATTTCGTATTATCTTCTTCACATATATTTGAGTTTAAACACAAGAAAATGTTCTTTTTTCTTCCATACAGAATAAGTTAAACTATCATATTATTCTAGAGAATGACATAGTGACGTCGCCTGCAAAACATCGCAAGAGTAGAAGATGATCAATCTTGTTAATTCGATGCACGACTTGTTCATATAGCATTCCCTTCCGGAATACTTGTAAATAAGATAGATTAGACAACTCTGAAACCTCACACTGATATTAAAGACTGCAATGAAGGTAAAGGGGGAAACAGTCTCCAAGAGAAGTCCGAGAAAAAAGCCATCTATATCCCTGTCATTGTGACAGACGCTGGATTGCAAATGAGCAATAGAAGGATTACCATGGATGAAATCCTTAATACTGAAATACGACTGAAGAACTCGTCTGACATAAGGTTGAATTGACCTATAGAATTGTCCCTGATTCTCCTGCCTGTAGGACTTATTCTTTACAAAGGTCTTCCTAATATTTGTTATTTGAAAAAACTGTTAATCCTTGTTCTCTATATGGAAGATTATTTATCAGATTTTGTATTGAATGTCCTTTGATTGTGGGGGCCCGTAAACAGGTAAAACACACGAACTGACTGACGTTTGTTACTTAAATTGACCGTCCTAAGTCGGTACCGTAACTACAGCAAAATCGAATATTTTTGTAATGTCAGTTTCTGTGTTTACTTGACTATTATCATGTTTAATGTACGTGGTCTTCTCTTCTATAAAATTCATAAAATCAAGTTAAGATTTGAAATGTCAATACAAATGGGAATAAATATGAAAACACAGAACACTGACACCACCAACAACACATATTTTCATAGTGTGTGATTATATTACAACTGAAGTCTGTGTAGTATACCAAAACAGAAATCCAGAAAAAATAAAACACAAAACAATTTACAAAATTGTAATAAAGACAATGTACAAAGAGAACACATAAAAGGTTATTGGACAATAGCTTGAATATCAAATTAACCTATTTCAATGTGAAGGCAGTAGATTTACGCACCACGGACATTCAATTAAGAACGACTATTGGATTTAGGAAATGGATAAGCTCTGTTATCGGAAACTGTTTGTCTAGCTGACATTGACACTGACGCTTTACAACGGAATTGTCTATGACATTATTGTAAAATAAGACCGTGATTGTCAAATGGTAGGCCTTCGATACAAAGACCTATTATCGTGCACATAATGTCCCGAGTATTTTGTCAGAATATTTTAAACGATTTTATATATATGGAAGACATTTTCTTTATATACCGTGTATATATATAACACATTAATACTAACTGTGTTTAAATTAGAATAAAATGTGATGTAAATATACATTTCATAACATAAAAGGCACTTATAAAGTAAGCATTTTCTATTTGATTAGGTATATCTGCCAAAACTATCAGTAAGACCAAACCATACATTAGACTTAAAGCATATTACAATGTTCACACGATTTTCATGTGGGCTGTGTAGGAAGTATCAATAAAAATTTCGAGATTTCGCTCTGATTGGACTTGATGATTTTGTGTATGTGTTAGGCACAGGAGGTATGCGCGTGTTAATTCTGAATAGCGTCTTGTTTCTCTTTTAACAATATGAACAATAATAAAGTATTCATAAAACAAAGTAATTATTCAGAGACTACCTTGGCTACAAGATTGTCTAAACAGTATATATCTATTAGCCTCAGCGGATATCTCATCCACTGGATTGATATGATCCATATATCTTCCTAGACTCGCATAAAAAGTGTGATAAAGCCTTTTCATTACAGACAGTGTGTTATGTGGCACATATTTATAACTTTTATAGACAATTTTGTTATACAAACAAACATCAGAATTTCCAGTTTGAACCCAGTTGATGCCTCGGTGTCATTTAAAAGGTTTAAAAACTTTTTTAAAAACTTAAGGATTTAAGGATGCTACATTTTATAAAAGATTTTAAAATAAGCATGAATGAGACTTGATAAGACACAGGTATTAAATTTGTCGTTTATATACTGATTATTTTAATTCAAATAGAGGCTCAGAATAAATACAATAAACGCCTTTCTATCTCCCAACTATATGCATAAACACTCGCAATAACGTTCTAACAAATATTCTCCATGTCAAAGGACACACAAACCAATAACGATGTTGAATCAGAATCGGAGTTTGAAAATCGCGTGTTCAATACAATGGTGAATGATCAGCTGAAAACAGGATACCGACGTTCTATACCATGGTATAAACAAGATATCATATTTGCTGCTTTAAATAAAAGTAAGTATCACATAAACAATATCTGCAGATAATCTACAAAAGACCAGTGTAAGTAGGGTCATTCTATATATTTGCCAGTAAACTTCTACACGTCGGCATATTGTTGTCTTTTGTTTGTTTTATTGTTACAGTTAAAACTCCATAAACCAGAACAGAGATGACTGACCGTCTGATGTGGACATCTTAACTACTGTGTAGTCAATTAATTATAATGTCTTCGATGTATTTGCTTAACCTTTATTTGACTCTGTATTGTTTGAGAAGGATTGTGCCATGTGCTGGTGTCATTAATTTATCCTTTCTTTCCTATTTTACATTCATTTGTAAATTAGCCACCACATTTGTTGTAATCTTAAAACCGTTTTACCTTTTATATAAAGAGGACTCTTTGTTTTTATGAACCCGACAAGCGATTGAATATAAACAAAAATATTATTTCAGTATAAGGAATTATTTTGTACACAACCGCATCTAGATGATTGTATAAAGACAATATGAATTTATGAAGTTATCAAATGTATTGGGAAATTTTGGAAAATGATCGATGCCATCCCATAGGTATATCATCTCGCTTATTGTAAAATTGCAGGTGTCAATTGTTGTCAGAAGCGGTTGAATAACGATCCCTCAGCTGTGTTAAATATCTATATTTTAATGAAATCTTACTGACCATAATCCATACAACACCAATATCAAATTTGGGAATTATAGATACAGCATCTTATCTAGAATTAATAATACTTTTCTGCATAATTAACTAGTTCGTATCTACTTCATAACTGAATTCCACAGATCCTCTGTTTCAAAACTGACTTTCATGCATCGTTCAACTAATCATCTTCTGTTTTAAGTAAGCTCTGATCCTTTAAACAGCGCCTACTAGACATAACTTAAAAGGGCAATGTTTCTTTGAATTCAAGAATAACAACCAGATCCCCAGAAGAATCAATACACAAGCAATTCAAAATTCATTCATGGTTTTATCCTGAAAACACATTAATGATGACACAATTCGTATCTTCAATATAAGATGCACTGATCTTCATCTTGGCCTGAAAGCCTTTTGATGTCATATAAGCATAAGAAAAAGTATAGGTCAGCATAGTCGTATATCTGTCCTCCTGGTAACAATGATTAGAGGTCTTGTACTGTATTCTATGTCAAGGTCACGTGTCATACAACAAATGTAAATGTATTTTATTATTCTTGTACATAGTTTATCCTATTAAAAAAAAGAAAATATCTGAGGCAGATTTCATAAGAGGCATTGCGGGAAGATGAGCAAAGGGTGGGGTTGTTGAATATGGCAAATCGTCAGAATGGTGTAAAAGTGTAGGGTATTTGATAAAGTTGAAAAGAACAGAAGAAATTGCCATTTTTCTGCATTTGTTGACCCATTTGTCATGAAAAGGCTCGATAAAATACTAAATGTCTATGTTTAGTGCCAGTAAACATAAACTCAATCGAAAAAAAAATCAAGTACAGTGATCGCCTCTTGCTAGTATACTACACCAGTCACAAATATTTTATAGAAGCCTTCTGTGTTCGTGTTAATTTGCTAGTTCGGTACAAGGATGCCATTGTCGATTGTGTTCCAGGCAGAATACCATTTGACAAACAAATATATTGTACAGGATCTAGTCTATCAGCTCTCCATAGCAACATACTGTTTGCAATTAAAGAGAATTTACAGAAGTATTTTTATATAATTTCCCCTGATCAGTTTTGGACATGGAAAACTCTTTACAAAATTAAAGGTTCAGAATTTGTTAACTACATACAATCTTGTATTCTTTACACACATTTTATATCATAAAAACATATTCTCTAAAATATTGATAAATTATAAAGTCCCAGGTTGGAAATTCAGATTGGACTCACCATCTGTGTCCTGTTTTGATACACTAAATATCATGAAATTTCATGTTACGATAGACTAACTGGTAAAACCAAAACCATACATTATTTCAAGTGTTGAAAACTTACATTGATGCTTTATGTTATTATTATGTAAACTGATTAGTTTTCAATTTAAGTCTTTTTCGTTAACGCCCAATTCCACAAACTCACACAAGTGCTGAAATACAGTTTTTCATTCACAAGTGGCTGTAATGTTGTTAAAGAAATTTATGTTAAGAGGATGAAAATGCTACATTTACGCCTTAACAGGCTTACCCGTGAATATAGGATCTTAGCAGTCATAATAGTGGATTAAACAGTCGACCCTTGTGTGACAGATTGATCCCACAAGTCCTTCAACATTTCAATAATTCACCTTACACGAATGAGATGGTAGGAGATCTGATTTAAACTACAAGAAAAAAAACTATTTGATTACACAGCAATCATGATGCCGGTACATTTAGGATAGATGGTCAATCAAGGAATACAGAATCCTTTTATTGGTTGTTGTAAACCGGTGTATGAAATTTACTTTCGCATTTATCCCTCACACAATGCACCCATTTATGTGTCATCTCTGTTTTCTAATTTGGGTATTCTTGGTGGGTATGGCATGTTAGTTGAAAACCTTTACTCTTCCCGGACACCTTGTCTTACCTTCTGATTTTTCGCCATGGTTGTTGTATGTTCCACATTCAGATTTAACAATAACTACATAAAGATTACTTAATGTACACACATTTTTACAGTAATCTCGTATCCTTTATAAATACTTAATATATGAATTGTTTCATCAGTGTATGGTCACTAGGCCATTTAGAGAAATAGTGAAAAATAATGAAAAGGAATACAATAACATTCAAGTACATATACACGAGTATATATGTAGTGCACCCTATGCGCGCATTTTGACAACTATGTCTTGTCAGTAATGTTCAAGGCGTATACTGTGGAAATCCAAAAGCGTAAATATTTGAAGAGCACACTAATATATATATCTCAGAGCCAAATATACATCACCTCAATAAGAATGTTATGAGTTGTTTCTCTTTGTTTTTGTACATATAAATTGTGGTTTTAGGATCTTTTGCATTGCGAGCTTTAAACATTCAAACATTCCAACTTTTAGACAAAATCTTTAAAGATTCATTTATTAAGCTTACAATTTCTTAGATATAAAAATGAGATTAATTCTTAAAACAGTGAATTCATAACGTATTACAGTATACATTTTCTTTAACAAGTAAACCTGATCTACAGTTTGACTCAGGCATTTCCAATGTATTGAAGTCACAGTGTGAAGCATTTCTTATTAGAATCATGATGAATAACATGTCACTCTAAATTGTTAACAAAGACAAACCATTTTAAAAAACAGTTATTCTTTCCGAACATCGTATCACGAAATGCTGTAAGAGTATTGTTAGATAGAAATAGCTTCAGCATCAATCATCCTCTACGTAATGTTGACACAATCTACGATCCCAATCACTGTTTCAACAAAGTCATTACAGCTCCTGATTTCTCCAAGTTATTTAACCATTTTGACCAAATGTTACCGAACTGTGGCAATATTTTGCTGATTTCAGCCCTGTAAATAATCGCACTGAATTGCAACGAGGCATATTTATATAGATCATTGTAGCATTTATTCACTCTCTTGGGTTTGAGCGTTATCTAGACTATGGAATTAATTTATTCCCAATACATGTTTTGGAGCTTGATTTATCATATAGTAATAGAGTAATTTTACAAATTCTTCATCATGTAAATTTAATTGCAATATGCAGATGTAATAGTAAAGTAAGACTTTAGAAGAAGAAAGAGTATTTGGTTTTGTCAGTGTAACCTTTTTCTGAATAGTCATTGTTATTCTTTTTGTTGTTGTGTTGTTTAATCTCAAAAGATTTTGAGCTAACGACTCATCTGTCGAGTTTATTATAATGACACCTGTTTTTGGTAGAAGTACGATAAACTCTTTTTAGTGGCCATTACCAGAATGAAAACCTCCGAAAAAGAAAAAGTATATAATCAACCCAGAGTCGCCTTTCCAGTTAGCAATCTTACGTTCGAGTTTAATGGAATAGTATGTATAACTTAAAGAAGTCCAATAAGTTATATTGCAAGACAGTTTTGATCACAAAAATAGGACAATGTTGCATTGTTGATGATCCGATCTGCAAACAAAAGTTTCTATAAAAAAAATTATAAATAGATAAGAGAATGCAAAATGAAAAAAAAAATAACTAGACAAAATATATTTTGAAAAACAAAGCGACTCCATAAACAAAAACTGTGAGCGACATTTATAGTATAGTGTGCATAGAATAGGCTGGTAAAATTGTCAACAAATCGTTGGCATCACCATATGCAGTAACTGTGCCAACTGCTGGCCAATATGTTTCTACATACTTAAGGAGCAAACTTTAAACAAAACCATCCTTAGCGCCAAACAAAGGAAGTTGGCTCAGAAATTCAACTGCCTGTTCAGATATGTATATGATATTTTAAAGAAACAATTGTTGTACCTCAGATAATCTTAGTAAGATTAGTAAGAACAAAAAATGACAGATTCAACTGAATATATTTTTGTACAAGGCAAATTTATCGAAATCTATGATTGCCTTTGATAAATATTAGACCATACATACGTTATAATTTTGTACACCATTTGCACATTTCGACAACTTGTGTCTTTCCAGCGATGGCCGAATAAGTGGAATTCTAATGATATCTAAATATTTGAGGAGCATGGTAAAAATCAGAGTGAGCGTCAAATGCGAGCCAAAGAATCATTCTAAGAACCGATCTGAGCTACATCAGCTCCATTATCTTTACAACTATGGCATAGTAATGTACGTTTAATAGACTATGACATAGTAATGTACGTTTAATAAACTATGACATAGTAATGTACGTTTAATAAACCATGGCATAGTAATATACGTTTATCCAACTATGGCATAGTACTACACGTTTAATAAACTATGACATAGTAATGTACGTTTAATACACTATGGAAAAGTAATGCACGTTTAATAAATTATGACATAGTAATGCACATTTAATAAACTATGAGATATTAATGTACGTTTAATAAACTATTACATATTAATGTACGTTTAATAAACTATCGCATAGTAATGCACGTTTAATAAATTATGATATACTAATGCACGTTTAATAAACTATGACGTAGTAATGTACGTTTAATAACTATGACATATTAATGTCATTTACTAAACTATGACATAGTAATGTACGTTTAATAAACTATGATATAGTAATGTACATTTAATGAACTATGGCATAGTAATATACGTTTAAAAACTATGACATAGTAATGTACGTTTAATAAATTATGACATAGTAATGCACGTTTAATAAACTATGACATAGTAATGCACGTTTAATAAACTATGGCATAGTAATGTACGTTTAATAAACTATGACATAGTAATGTACGTTTAATAAACTATGACATAGTAATGTACGTTTAATAAACTATGACATAGTAATGCACGTTTAATAAACTATGACATAGTAATGTACGTTTAATAAACTATGACATAGTACTGTACGTTTAATAAACTATGACACAGTAATGCACGTTTTATAAACTATGACATAGTAATGTACGTTTAATAAACTATGACATAGTAATGAACGTTTAATAAACTATGACATAGTAATGCACGTTTAATAAACTATGAGATAATAATGTACGTTTAATAAACTATGATATAGTAATGTACGTTTAATAAACTATGACATAGTAATGAACGTTTAATAAACTATGACATAGTAATGCACGTTTAATAAACTATGAGATAATAATGTACGTTTAATAAACTATGATATAGTAATGTACGTTTAATAAACTATGACATAGTACTGTACGTTTAATAAACTATGAAATAGTAATGCACGTTTAATAAATATGACATAGTATTGTACGTTTAATAGACTATGACATAGTAATGTACGTTTAATAAACTATGACATAGTGATGTACGTTTAATAATCTATGACATAGTAATGTACGTTAAATAAAATATGACACAGTAATGAACGTTAGATAACTTACAGTGTATGACATAATAATGTAATAATAAGGACAGGAGGCAATGCCCTATATTTACCACCATACCCACATTATGTATTTGTTATTAGACTAGCACTGATTTCCATCAATGAACGTTGCTTTAGGTGATACCCTGCGAAAATAATAACTTTGAGTTTAACCATCACCACTAATTATTTTCAGACCTACAGATCACCATTTTCTCTCTGTATAATTTGATCTTGTACAAGGCATAACATACAGTTGGAAACTCATGAGAGTTACCCTTCTTAGGATAAGTTATAATCAACATTAATAGTAATAGTAGGCAGACATGTATACAATGTACATTATTTCATTTAAAATCAAATTTGTAAAATACAGGATGAATCAAATTTTAGTTTTAAATTACGTTTTCATTTAATCAAAAGCTGCTCTAGACAATAGTGAAAGAAGTGAGGTTTCCACACCTGAATGATCGGATAACCACGTTTTGCGTCAAGTGTCGACCGATGTCCACCAAGAACCATTCTTGATATAACTTTATAAGGGAATGCAAGGAATGTCCGGAAATCCTAGTCAGTCACTCTCCACAACACCAGAGGTCACACTGCTAGATTCCATCAGCAATACTGCCACATTAAAAGTTACCAGGACTCCTTCTTCCCTGCCGGAATCGTCATATGGAACTCCCTACCAGCATCCATAGTGACAGCTGATTCACTCGAGGCATTCAAGGCCCGTATCAGCCAGCACTCCTTTTAAACCTTGCACTCCTGATTTTATCCTGTTTTTAATTGAGAGCCTCCCATGGCATGTTTTTAACTCATGTGCGAGAATGCCCCACAAGGAGCCCGGCACATTAATGGCAGAAGAAGAAGACAGAAGAAGAAGAATCACGTAATAATAGAAAAACATTAAACATCGGTAGGCTGCAATTTTGTCAGATTTTCAACATGTGATATTGTAGTCAAATCTAAGAATTCTTGTGCCAATAAAAATGAGTAAATTTGATTCTTGAAGTCATTATGGTAATTTTCTTAGCTATTCCATTATTAAAGAATAAATTTTCTTTAAAACGAAAAAAAAAAAAAAAAAAAAAAAACCCAAAAAACAAAAAAAAAAAAAAAACCAAAACAAAACAAAAAAACAAAAAAAAAAACCCAAAACAAAACAAAACAAAACAAAAACAAAAAAAAAAACCAAACAAAAAACAAAAACAAAAACAAAAACAAAAAAAAAAACCCAATACAATTAGCGTCAGGTAAAAGCTAATGTGTATAAATAAATCTACAAGTATGTAATTTGTAGACTGTTTAAGATTTTCAAAAATAAATCTTGCGCTTGCTAAGAAAGAAAGATTACTCTTGTTTGACTGGCCTTGAATATCACTGAAGAGTGAAACTGATTGATTGATTATTGTTTTACATCACTCCATGCTTATTTCACGTATATGGTGACGGCATTTTCTTGATGCATTGCACAGACATAGATACCTTTGCAACGGACCCGCCCGAAGCAGTGAGGGATCTATTACGTGCCACGCCTACCGTGTCACGGGACCTCGGTCTCATCCGCAAGACAGAACACCGGTGTGCCCAAGGCGGGAATCAAACCCGGGGTCTCTAAGTTACGAGTCGAGCACCTCATCCACTAGGCCACACCGGCTTCTGGAGAGACAGAAATTGTCGGATGTGTCAATATGGTGAACTAAATAAATGTTCTCATCTTTTATAAATAGTACTTGCATTTTTGACTTCCATTTTCTTATTTCTTTTGTTCACCTTGAGGTTGTTGTTTACATTAAATTTACTTAAAAAGAATGAAAATAACGTTTTAAAGCATTCACATTTTCCTTTAAACAATGCCATATCCATTCCTTTAAGGACCCTTAATACAAATCTGAATATTTTAACCGTACGTCAATAGACGTCTCAAATAAACAATTTCGGACGTCGATTTTTTTTTTTCTTCTTTTTTGTGTCTATTTCTACGATGTTAAAAAAATCTACGTTCTACAACCATAGCGGTGCCTGAATGATCGACTACATTACGTAGAGTGAACGAATTAGTAATGGGTATATAGTGAACATTTCGAAATGTCGAAATCATTTTTCACACCAATCATCAATAATAGACTGGCAATGCCTATCTAAATCTTAAAATATCTTTTAAAAAAGTTTTTATTTAAAATATATCTTCGCGCAGCTATAGCAAGCAAGAGCAGGTAACTCCAGTCTAGCATCAATAAATGTGAATATCTATTTGTCCCAACAAGGAATGAAGCTAATCCCACCACATCGTAAATTTTATCCCCTCCTCCCTAATTTAACAATGACAAATGCAAGGAGATCTACGGAAAACCTAGAAAACAAAGCGATTAACTTAACAGGATGAAACGAATTTCGAAAATTTGCAAACTTCCACAGACATACTGGATCATAATTTACAAAGGCGTAGACTGAAATTATAGACATATGCAATAAATACCAAACCACAGTCAATAATGAGCTAGCCGTCCGTGATAAAGAAACCAGGTTACAAACCCAGGGTAAAAGACGACTGAGTTTGTACAACACATAATCATTATTTGCAGGGCTATCTAGATAAGTTTAATCAAATAGAAATTTTTAAAGTAGGCCGAGTTTTGCCTTTCGTTAGCGAAAATATAAATGCTTGAAGAGAATGTTGGACGCAGATTTTAAAAGACGGGAAGGAGATATGATAATCTCTGTACGTAACTATCTAAAACAAAAACACCGACTCTGAATGTCATTATTAATGTTTGTTATTTAATTTTTAAGATCATTTTAAAGTTATGTCCAGTGTTGGATTCATAGGGGGCGGAGGCACCCCCCCCCCAAATCACAGACAGACAGACTGAATAATTAAATAATTATATACGCAGCAGACTAGTGTGAATTCGATGATCATACATCTGCTTGACTTCTCCAGGTCAATCAATGTAGCACTTCATGCAGATGCTACTTTACTGTCCATTTCAAGATTTTTACGAGAGAAAAGACAAGAGATGATGGTGGATTTTGCGATGCAACTGAGTCATATTTATAAGAAATCAGATCTGACTCGGCTGTATGACAAATTCCTTCATCCATAAAACTAGAGAAAAAAAGGTATGAAAAAGGGCGAGAATAATATCGCTAAAGGTTCCATTACACTGTAGCTGCGGTATTGACCTAGAAAAATGAAACTGCGCGATTCTTAGGCTCTAAAATCGTCTTGTTGCAGGAGCTTTGCCTCCTACCCCCCCCCCCCCCCCTTCTCGCTCCACCAGGAGCCGCCGTTGAATAGATGGGGACATAAGCAATTCCCAGACCTCGATCTTAATCCACTCCTGATGTATTAAGCATTATTAAATTTAATGAGAACTCAGACATTGAAGAGTGTTTGACGCTTTAGATGAAATATTACAAGTGTTAAGAAACAAATCTCGGGTAATTGACAATTTTTAAAACAAATATTTAATTGAATTCGAAGAATGTATTCTATCATTGTTGTCATAACTATTTAATGATTTTTTCTTGCTGGTCGAAGTTAATAACTATCACAATCCAAAACAAAAAAGGTATTGTTAATGAGATGTAAAAATACTGAGGTATACATCTTGTGAACAATCTTAGTAAAAAATTCAGTTCTGTTCTGAACAATATATTTGTAGTATCTAATGGCCAAATACGTTAAATGATGCTCAAGTTGGGCTTTCAAAAGGGGGATTCGAGCAGTAGACGCTATAAAGGCATTAAGAGGTATTTTTGATGAATTTCTTGCTGTCCGCAGACACATCGTTAGTTTAAAATGGCAGCAATTTTAAGACACAGCGAACACTAGTGTTATAAACACGAGGTATAGAAATCGTTGATTCATTTGTTTATTTAGATATTGTAGTCACATGACACATAAAATAGTAATCGTATAGATACCCAAAACAATATACTAATAATGCTACCAAATGTGAGAACAGTGTGAGATGTTTAGACCTCTGCAACAGACCCACCTGCAGCGGTGAGAGATTAACGGACCCACCTGCAGCAGTGAGAGATTAACGGACCCACCTGCAGCAGTGAGAGATTAACGGACCCATCTGAAGCAGTGAGAGATTAACGGACCCATCTGAGCAGTGAGGAATCTTTCACATGTTGCGTCTACCATAACAGCGCATCAAAGGACCTCTTTTTTACTGTCTCATCCGGGAAACAGGACGCTATGGCATGACCAGTATAATTTGGACCCAGTAAATTTCGGCCACAAATCGAGTACCTGCCTACTGATCTACGTCGCCTCCCAGAAGGAGTACATGATTAAGCCATCCGGGAAACTTTAGTCCCAACAGTACATTCCATGTAGTATGTCTACTACAAAGAGAGGTATAGTATTACATACAGTGGGCGTGTTTCCCATTCATAAAACGTAGAATTTAATATGACACCTAGTTCAGGTTCATCTTTCAGACAAAACTATTTAGAGGTACTGTATAAAAGACACGTGCCAGTTACACACACACACACACACACAAACAGAAATATCGTGCATATGTTGACACTATTTTTTTATTTTAAGCCTCGGTAAACAGCCCTACTTCGTTTTTATCGTTTTTAGAATCTGTGCGTAAACATGTATCTTAAAAATCGAGCATTAACAGGCAGCAAGGGCGGATTTAGAATAAATGTGGGGGCACAGCCGGTCCGCTCGCCTGCTCTTTTTCTCCATATATTTTTTTCTTAACACTAGATCGGCTTCTGCTAACGTTTTACTAATACAAATACCATAGGGAGTTACTGTAATATTATATAAATTCTCTGTTACCGTACATATGATTGCAAGCGATTTTAAACAAAGTTAACTTGTATTTTAATGGGTGAAGTACAAAGAAAATTAGTAAGATATTTAACATGATTTTGAAGTGTTTGATAATACAGAAACGAGATGTGTAAGGGGCTGCGTGGAAAGCACGAATAAACAATTCGGACTGAACTCAAACCCTCAAGAAGAAAAATATAGTACAGCACTGATTTTGCCATTTAGTGTGGTCAGGCAGTTTGTATAATGCCATCCGTCTTTGATCCACATATGGTATTATCCGGGGGAAGTACCTCAGTTTAAATTGAATTGAAATCAAACCGTTTATGAAGAAATGTAATACAATCATGCCATTTGCTGTAGACAAGCAATTTACAAATTGCTTTATTCGCTGCCATCCGTTCATGCAACACCATTCTGATTATTTATAGTGCTATATTGACAGCCATTATGTGCCTACCTTTACTACTTACACAGGATGTCATATCGGTCCACTTTATATGAATAAACGGTTTTATATATTGTATGATAATGTTTCTTTCTTGTTTTGTTATCTTTGCAAAAGATCCATGTGAATCCATACAGAAATACCGTCCAAAGCTGAATATCAACACGCTCTGTTGTATGGGTACCTATTGTATCATTAGTGTAACAAAATTTGAATAATCCTGTGGAATTAGAGGATTAAATATGATAGAGAGTGTTAATTTAAAAATGCTAAAACACCGCTTCCGGCAAATATGTACACTATCGGTACTTTCTGTTTCTGGCGACTTTTGTCATATAGTTGAGTAAGATGTCTTCTTCATTTTTTCCTCCATAGTTTCTAATATTATCTTACATATAACCTTTCTTGAACCATTCTGGTTAACCCCCCACCCCCACCCTCCGTCCCCTTTTACATTCTGATTTCTGAACTTGTCATTATAATGCTGTAAAAATATTCATTGAGGATTGTCGAGATTCCTTATTACAGTATAGATACGAGTTATTGTTAACAGGCATTGTCGGGTACAGCCAGTACGCACCGCACTAATTCTGTAATTCATTTGTCCGAGATATCCATTGGTGAGTGACCGTTAAATGACGAAGGATATTCCTCCCACAGAGATCTTATCGGTATAAAGAACAATGGAATTTTTTTCAAGCTTAATTCTGGTGTTAAATACCAAATACTGAATGACAAGTAGAGTTCTGTTGTGTTACATTCATGTATTTACTGGAGGATTGTGCAATATTAATACATGACTGGGGGTTTTGTCCGTCTATATATTCGATGAATTAAGAAGTAAAAATAAGTATTGTCAAGGCGAAATTATTAGGGTAACGGTTAACGGCAAACGCTTAAGGATTAGATCACTTGGATTACTTATTGATTTTTGTGCCTTGTCGCGCTTCGTCCCTATATTTCAAAAACTAATGGTCACCATGTTCAATATGAAGTATTTTGGAATAAGAACATAATTAGAATTTCATGATCCCAGCTGCACTGGGCTCTTACGAGCAAAAAAGACCAGTCTTTAAAAATAGTCTACTACTGTACATCTGGAAGATGAACAATAAGCATAGTTATAATTAATATGATTTCTCTATCAAACTAATAGATACATAACCCATAGGGAAAGGTGTTCACACTTGAGGATAGGGCCTATATGGTTATAATGTAAGATCTTCGAAAATCTTTCTGCTTTGTGATAATATACTGTGTGTGTCATGATAAAGCTTTCTATCTACTTTATGAGTCTTTGACCCTGTATCACAATGTCTAGTTTTATCTTGTGTCATGACAAAGCTTTCTATCTACATTATGAGTCTTGCACCCTGTTTCACAATGTCTAGTTTTATCTTGTGTCATGACAAAGCTTTCTATCTACATTATGAGTCTTGCGCCCTGTATCACAATGTCTAGTTTTATCTTGTGTCATGACAAAGCTTTCTATCTACATTATGAGTCTTGCACCCTGTTTCACAAAGTCTAGTTTTATCTTGTGTCATGACAAAGCTTTCTATCTACATTATGAGTCTTGCGCCCTGTATCACAATGTCTAGTTTTATCTTGTGTCATGACAAAGCTTTCTATCTACATTATGAGTCTTGCGCCCTGTATCACAATGTCTAGTTTTATCTTGTGTCATGACAAAGCTTTCTATCTACATTATGAGTCTTGCGCCCTGTATCACAATGTCTAGTTTTATCTTGTGTCATGACAAAGCTTTCTATCTACACTATGAGTCTTTGACCCTGTATCACAATGTCTAGTTTTATCTTGTGTCATGACAAAGCTTTCTATCTACATTATGCGTCTTTGACCCTGTATCGCAATGTCTAGTTTTATCTTGTGTCATGACAAAGCTTTCTATCTACATTATGAGTCTTGCGCCCTGTTTCACAATGTCTAGTTTTATCTTGTGTCATGACAAAGCTTTCTATCTACATTATGAGTCTTTGACCCTGTATCACAATGTCTAGTTTTATCTTGTGTCATGACAAAGCTTTCTATCTACATTATGAGTTTTGCGCCCTGTATCACAATGTCTAGTTTTATCTTGTGTCATGACAATGCTTTCTATCTACATTATGAGTCTTTGACCCTGTATCACAATGTCTAGTTTTATCTTGTGTCATGACAATGCTTTCTATCTACATTATGAGTCTTTGACCCTGTATCACAATGTCTAGTTTTATCTTGTGTCATGACAAAGCTTTCTATCTACATTATGAGTCTTTGACCCTGTATCACAATGTCTAGTTTTATCTTGTGTCATGACAAAGCTTTCTATCTACATTATGAGTCTTTGACCCTGTATCACAATGTCTAGTTTTATCTTGTGTCATGACAAAGCTTTCTATCTACATTATGAGTCTATGACCCTGTATCACAATCTTATGAAATGTAAAATAAACCCTCATATAATATTGTGAGAATTCATGGCCTGGGGACATAGTCCAGGATCTATGGCGAGACCCACTTGGTTACACTTAGAGACACTATAAAGAATTTCAAAAAATGAGTCTGTTTATTGGAAATCAACTATTTGATGACAGACGATGAAGCTCTCTATGAAAATTATGCCCCTGGTCCAGAAGGCATGGGGTTTAATACTAGAAAATTGTTCAGACTCCTTTTTCATTGTAGTTATATATTACACTGCTGATCATAATCATAAGAGTCCTCGAAACAAAACAGAAACTATGATTCATAATCCGTCCTCAATATTATACTCAGGTTATTGATGGTATCAGTATGCATCTTGTCCCTCCACCTTGCAGAATTCTGTCTTCTGTCAATACAAAGCTTAAGGAAATCAATACCAAGTCGTTCAAGTATGAACAGATGATATCATATATTGCTTTTTCCATATGCATTGTCTTAACACTCAATTTACTCGATCACAGCAATATCTTTTCGGAATTAGATATATAACTTCTACTAGCTGCGGCTTTATCTGAAAACACGACAAAATTCTTCATTTCGTCATTTGTGTGCAGAGTATGACATCAGATCTCGCCGAACGCGACTTTGCTTATTCGTGACGAGGTTGCCTCGTGTTTTTGTGGGCCGGCCATCCTTTGATATAAGTTTGGGAAAGTTGCATGCGTTTCTGCGGTACAGTAAGACCACACCCCCAGGATTTTACACCAATGATAAAATTACTGTCCGCGCCACTCACTTTGTAAACCAAAAAATCTGGATTTTCACTTATTTATCTTTAAAATAGTTTTACAAAATTAATATCAATCGACAGATCTTGTTTAGTCGTAACTTTTGGTGTATGTTGTATGTTTCTACGAAGAAGCATTCGTATTTTATAGGGAAAAATCATTTTAGATAGGGCATTTTCTATGTTAATTTTGACGTGACGTCGCCGATGTTTAACATTGAGTCTATGGGAAACTTGGCGACGTCACGTCAAAATTTAACATGGAAATCGCCCTATCTAAAATTGATTTTTTTCTATAAAATATGAATGCTTCTTCATACAAACATATAGCATACACCAAAAGTTACGACTAAACAAGATCTATCGAACGGTTTTGCCTTTTTGAAATAATTCTGAAGATGAAAAACTGAAAATCCAGATTTTCCGATTTCCAGAGTGGGTGGCGCGGACAGGATTTTATTCACTGCGAAGAGAATATGTACGTGTCACCTCTCTGACCCAGTTTGATAGATATATGTAAATGTAGTACGTTACAGCAGAGAAGTATTATTTTCTGGGGATGGGTGTTACCTTACAATTCTTTAATATTTGACGCGCTTTCTTCATAAGCAAAATTAATATTCGGTTGCCTAAGTGACTTTTGGTTAATAGCCAATCGGAACAACATTTTTTACAAAAAAAATATATCTTTTTTGCGTACAAAAATGGTCGAGTTGTTATATTACGACTGAATGATAGTGTGACGTAAGTCCTACTAAAACTTTCAGAATACAGAATGCTACGCTAAGAAGGACCAATTATATTCTACAATTGTTTCTTCTGGCAATGCAAGACGATAAACCATAATTAGTGTTTATAAATTCAAACATGAGAATAAAAAGATTACCCACCAGCACGGCCACACCACTACCAAAATTAACCATTGAAGGGTTGGTTACCTCAGCAAACCTCCAGTTGCGTATAGATTGGTTATGTTTTGTTGTTAAAAATAAATAGTGGATTGATTGATTAATTATTGTTTCACGTCACTCCATGACTATTTCACGTACAGATTCAGATTCAGATTCTTTATTTCTCGTTAACCAATGAATACATTAGTATTGAGACAACATATATACAAATATACACAATATGAATGAATAAAGTGTTCAGACATAGTTACAGGTTAATATATATGTAAACAAATTTCAGAAATAGTAAATGCTACCAAGTCAAGTTTCGGGAGCTAAGCTTTTGAATATAATCTTAATAGAATTACAAAGTTTTCGTAGGACAATGCCATTTTTTATTGTATTAAGGATGTTAATTTTAATGAGTTTGGATTTATTCTGTAATATCTATCAATGAAACGGCATCTGTTATGTATATGATATGTGCAGTTAAAAAGGTAATGGAATTCATCACCAATTTCATTGGAATTGCATAAAAAACATTTACGAAAATGTCTGTCAATCCCATGTTATCTGCCAGTTTCAATCGGCAAACGGTGATTACTGGTACGGAATTTACACAAATTTATACGATTATTATCACCAAGGATATCTCAGTAATTTTCAAAACAAAATTCATCTTTAAACATTCGATAAAATATACCTTTACTCGAGTTATATATATATCACTTTTCCAAGTCTGTTGGTATTGGTCTTTCAATCTTTGCTTAATTGCAAAATGTAGCCATTTACAATTGATAACAGTATAGTCAAAACAGGAAAATGTGTTACTAAAACCACACAAATCAAGAATATTTTTTGTGCTAGATAACCATTTCTCATCCATCATAGATTTCTGAATGGTGACGGTATCTACCTGATGCATTGCATAGAAATTTACACCTCTGTAACGGACCCTCCCGAGGAAGTGGAGAATCTTTTACGTGCCACGCCTACCGTGACATGGGACCTCTGTTTCTACTGTCCAATTTGAAAGACAGGTCACCGATGTGCCTACGGCGGAAGTCGAACCCGGGACCTTTCGGTCACCTTATCCACTGAGCCCACCGACTTAAAACATATAGTAGATGATATGGCTAGTAATTTTAAAAGTACATTTCCATACTAAATGCAGGCAAATCTGTACGTCTGATAAACTCGCTATTGCCATGCCTTATGTACTTGAATGGGCTAAATGAACCAAAATAAACTATTAGCTGAAAAGGAAGCGATACTGGAGATTTATATGTCTGTGGTCGATCATCATGGTCTTTATATGCCTGCTAATTATCAGTCACATGGCTGTACAATACAAATTTTAAAACATTATTCTGTTTTTAAAATTCTTTGCAGTTTTATCAAATATCCCATTCCGGCCCACACTTTGGTGCTAGCACCAAATTGTTTCTTGTATGTTCATAATACATGTACGCTCGTTCTTTACAGAAATGTGTCAGCTGCTGTAGTGTCACGAATGCAAAGTCGCGTTGCGCGAGTTCTGACGTCATACTATATACAAATGACGAAATGAGAATATTGTCGTGTTTGCAGATAAAACGGCAGCTAGCACAAGTTATAGACCTTATTTGGAAAAGATATCGCTATGATCGAGCAAGTTAAATGTTCATTTATTGTATTATACGTTACAAAATCGCTCTGCAAATGCTTATTAGTCAACAAAGGCTTGTGCATCCCGATACCGGCTGGTATCGCTAAAATTCCAACTTTTGATGAACAAAGTCTCTCTGACCCTCTCTCACAAACCGCAGATATCAAAAGTGGGAGAAGGGCAGATAATCTCGGTCTAACTACCACCAGTCAGAGGTACTGCAGGTCACACGACAACCAGTCATACGTAATGCAGGTCACACCAACGCCAATCATATGTAATGCTGGCCACAGCACCGCTGGTCATACGCAGGTCTCACTACCACCAGTCGTACGTCTGTACGTAATGCAGGTCACCCCACCACTGATCATACGTAACACAGGTCATACCACCACCGGTCACACGCAATGCAGGTCACACCACCAGTATCCATACGCAATGCAGGTCACACCTCCAGTATCCATACGCAATGCAGGTCACATGATTATCAGTAAAACGTAATGTAGATCACACGAAAACCAGCGATACGTAATGTAGGTCACACGATAAGCAGCCATACCTAATGAAGGTCGCACGAATACTAGACATACGTATTGCAGGTCACTCCACTACTAAGTATACGTAATGTAAGTCACAACATACAGTCATACTTAAGGCAGGCCACATTATCACCAGCCATACGTATTGCAGGTCACATCCCAATGGTTACACGTAATGCAGGTCACACCACCACCGATCATACTTAATGCTAGTACAACCAATACCAGTCATACGTATTGCAGGTCATACCACAACCAGTCATACGTAATGCTGGTCACACCACCAGCCATACGTATTACAGGTAACGCGATCAACATTCAAACTTATGAAGTTCATACCATCACCAATCATACGTAATGCAGGTCACACCACCACTAGTAATACGTAATGCAGGTCATACCACAACCAGTCATACGTAATGCTGGTCACACCATCACCAGTCATACGTAATGCAGGTTATACCACAACCAGTCATACGTAATGCTGGTCACACCACCACTAGTAATACGTAATGCAGGTCATACCACAACCAGTCGTACGTAATGCTGGTCACACCACCACCGGTCATAGGTAATGCAGGTTATACCACCACCAGCCATACTCAAAGCAGGTCACACCACCACCAGCCATACATAATGCAGTAACACCACCACCGGTCATAGGTAATGCAGCTCACTAGATAACCAGCCATACGTAATGCAGGTCACACGAACACCATTTATACGTAAGGCCACTGACCATAAGTAATGCTGGTCACATCACCACTGGTCATATGTAATGCAGGTCTCAATTCCACTAGTCATAATTAATGCACGTAACCCCACCATCGGCGATACGTAATGCAGATAACACCACCACCACTCATACGTACCGGTAATGCTGGACACATCACCACCGGTCATAAGTAATGCTGGACACACCACCACCGGTCATAAGTAATGCTGGACACACCACCACCGGTCATACGTAATGCTGGACACATCACCACCGGTCATTCTTAATGCTGGTCGCACCACCACTGGTCATATGTAATGCATTACACACGACCATTGGTGATGTGACCAGAGGCATAAAGATTACAGGCACGTGTCTATCCGTATGATATATAAATACATATTATAGTGTAATGAAATACAATAAATGTAAATACAGAAAGATCACATTATGAATGAGCCTTCACAGCATAAAGTGAAACACTATTTGTTTACATTTTTTTCTTATACTAGTACTTCATAAAAACAAAGGGGCTTTCAGTGGCGGATCCAGGATTTCCGAAAAAAAGGGGAGGGGGGGTTGGGCCCCGCCCCTCTTACACCGCAACTGGTTTTGAGCATGAGTGATTCATGTCACACGTAGGTAGGTCTCCACGTTTAATTGACTTCCTTCGCCTCTGTACTTGTTGGAATTCAATCTTGTGTCTTAAGATCTTCTGATAAACTCGTCATTTCGATATGAACAAAAGGTATTGGATATAAAAAGGGTAGATGGGTAAAGCATATAATCATTTTATTACATTCTTTATCTTAACTTCGATGAATTTTACTTGTCGCTTGGTAAGTACACGGACGTTATTAAAAATTTATAGTCAATGTATCAATAAGTACCATATAAATGACAGCTCCAGAAAATGTCATTGTATCCACCATTGTTTCTTCCCTTATAAAGTATTACGTGCTCTTTTCCACGCAGGTGTCGACTATAAATGCTATTTTATGGCAGGAATTCAATATCAAACATCATACTTGGTACACGTAATTCTGGGTCGTTTATGATTCACATCTATATTAAGAAATACGTGTTACCAATGTCAGTACCTTCTATTTTGCAATGAGATTTTTAATGTGCGTACGAATTGTCAACGAGATTCTTCTTAGATAATAAAACGACTTCGTGACAGCACACTCTACTAAAACAAACTTGATCACGATAAATAAAAGTCCATGTGGAACAAGGATGTGTAACTAGATATCCGAAAACTTCAAGGGATACTAAATCAAGAACATGCCATATAGACCATCTAGACTAACACACTAGACGCAGACTCAACGCTTGGCATGTACTAAAGTGTCTAGGATGGAATACCGATTGTGCCGCTGTATTTTATAGTTTTGTCACTATTTGCACCCATGTGGACTGACAGAACGCTGAAAACAATGTAAATCAAACTAAAGAGTTTTTCAACCAAATATTGAAATTAAGCACGATTCCGAGTGTTGTTATTTACATGGAGTACTTTATCTATAGACATATTTTACGTGAACTGCGGGACTGACGTTTTTAGTGGCGAAATTATCACTGTTCCCACAAAATAACGTAAGGCATAAGCAATGTTTAACGTTTTCTATCCATGCATTATTCATTTTTTGTTCCTGCTACACACACGTACAACACACACACACACACCTACACACACACACACACACACACAAGAAAAGTAAATAGTAAACCCTTTCACTATCACTGCGGGACTGACGTTTTGGTTGGCAAAATCCTTACTTTTATTGCAAAATGACGTCAGAGATATCAGTTTGTATTATGACGTATATCTACAGTATTGACAGCAATTTAAGCATGTATTTATAAAACAGATCACAATGAAAAGGAAGACAAATTGAATGTAAATAGATACGTAAGACATTCCATATCATAATATTACATAATATAAAATTTTAATTAAGATTTTGAGGCAGTTCTGAATCAAAGGCAGTTCTTAGCAATGGTGTAAGCATCGATCAGAATTTGCTTGTCAAAATATTAAGTTCACATCAATTTAAAAAATCGATCATTGTCAAGTTTCAAAGTCTTTACACGTACAAAGGTGTGGGAGAAGGGGGTCCTTCCCACTTTTTACGCCACTGAATCAACCTACTATAATCAGGGACGTATATAACTTGTCCCTGCTGTAATAGTACACACGAAAAGGTGTTCAGGTTCACGTGTTCTATTTTTTCTTCCATTCTATTCTATTGTTATTGATATTTTTATTTATTTATTTATTTATTTATTTATTTATTATTTATTTATTTATTTTATTTTGTTTTGTTTTGTTTTGTTTTGTTTTGTTTTGTTTTATTTTATTTTATTTTTCTTATCATTATGATTTCTTTTTTTTTTTTTTTTTGCTTTGCTTTACTTTTTATAATATTCTGAAAAGTTGCGCCCCCCCCCTCTTTTCTTTACCTAGCTACGTCACTAATATGCTATAGCAATAGCATCAGTGGCAGTTGCCTTCCGATTGGTTAATGAGAAAATCCATGGAACATGCCCCTTAATTCTATCTTAGCCAGTTTTTTCATTCGGCATTCAGCAGTTCCTGGCTCTCTTCCTGAATTAATTATATTTCGTTACTATGACCTAACATCGACACCATCGAAGTCTAGAATGTAGCCAAACTACTAAATTATACATCTCAGTCAGGCACGTCTTCGGAATACCAAGACTAATAAAGTCGCTTATTACATATTCATTAGACAACATGCAGTGCTTGTCCGATTTGGTGCATTGGAAGGGCAATAGCCAAGATCAAAGAAGTCATGTTCAGACGCTGTAAATTAATTCAAACAATATTGATCTATGGCCTCTTTTATTCGTAAGAATCCATACAAAAAACATACATGTGTTTTGTCTTCATATTTTGTATATAATTATATACAGCAACTTAATGAAGTCACCCGCCCTTGGCTCGTAGATCAGGATATTTGGGTTCATTTACCGAAATGTTCTGTCATACTTTTGAGACTGGAATCATCATCGCTTATGATTGTTGTAAGAGATAACAATATGTGAGAAAACCATAATTCTATATTAGATCTATATCAAAGTCGAAACATTACCAAAGAATTACAAGTAATCTAAAACGCTAAGCATATGCAAAGGAAATTCACCGTAATGTTTACTGGGAATTCTTTTCCTTATTTTTTGATGCAACCGTTGTTGTTAGAGATGTTGAGATCATGTTACATCTTTATCACACTTCCTCCTCTACGCGACAAACTAGGAAGTTTTCATGCATCTGCTACATACTTATACCGTAGACGGAGCTAGAAAATTTTCAAAAAAAGGGGGAAGGGGTTGCAGTCTCCCATGACTAATATTTTGCACTATTCGGTCTGGAAAGTGGGGGTTGCAGCCCTAAAAAAGGTCGAAAATGACCTTTTGGGGGGTAAAATTATCCGACAAAAGGGGGTTGCAACCCCAACATCCCTTCCCCTCTTAATCCGCCAATCTTGTAAACTATACCTTGCTAGTCACTTCGAGGAATAACAGTGTATGTAGTTTGTTTGAGTAATTTGTAGTTACGACTAAGGCCAATCTTTACATTCGAACATCTTTTATCTCATGATCTCACGAATTGAAAAAATTATTGCGATTTTTCGGGTGCACGAAACTGGTGGCCCGGACATTAGGTCCAAAGATTAGAGGGTTACACACAAGTATGTCACATTGCCAGGGAATTTTCTTTTTAAAAACCTGTGAAGTTAACACAGCAAATCTTATAAACATATATGTCATACCACCTTTCCTCTTTTTCAATTATGAACTTATGTTCCTATATTTTACTTTATCTACATGTAATCCGCACTATATACAATTTATACACATGTGTATAAAGCAGAGTCATATTTAAGTAAAATAAATTAATATATGAAGAGAATTTTAAAAATGCCAGAAATACCTTTAAATGTGAGCAAAACGTAGCGTAGATGTCTGAGGTTACATTGACATCCGATACGTCTTAATGCGGTTACTGTGTAATGCGTCTGTTTTTTTTAAACTAAGGGATCCCTCCGAATTTTATTAATGTTAAATTGTGATTTAGTACCAACTTAATAATTTCTTCTGGAACAAAGGATATTAATTACAAATAACAATAAAGCTTTCGAATTTCATCCCCATAACAATTAGGTACAGGTGTAAAGGTTATTTCACAAATATAACTTGAGTGGTCGCATTTCACTACATTTACACCCTATATACAATATACCTTTCAATATAATAACTGAAATTGTATCTATTAAACAAATTTTCTATAATATAAACTTGAACAGTTGGTGATTAAGTGCCCAGACCATTCCTCCACCACTTACCGCTGTGTACCACCACAATGGAGGAACACTCTTCATTATTCATACACAGTAATATGACATTTTTTTATGTTCTTTTGATTTTTACTCACGTCACACAAAGTTTATTCCACTTTTATGACAACAGCATCTGCCTTGTGCATCACATAGACATTTAGATCTATGAACGGACCCATCGGAAGTTGCGTCAACGTGTTTGTGAAATGGAACCTCGGTTTTTACTATATCTTATCCAAAAAGAAACAAGATTCTGAAGAACCGTGACTCGATCCCAAAGCCTCTCTTTCACGAGCCAAGCACGCTACTCAATGTACTGTTCCGTCTTTTATTTCTAGAGAGAACATCCTCTTGTTATCATCTGGGATATTGTTGAGAAAATAATAATGCAAGATTTATTTATGAAATATCAAAATCTATTACGAGAAATAATAGAAGACTTGGGCTTTGAAGATTCTGGTACGGGAGAAATATCTTGTTAGAGGTTAGTGTGAGGGGAGTGTACTGTACAACTGATTGAACATATGACCATGGCGAAAACATCAGATATAATGCTGTAAATTTACATCATCAAACTAGATGTCATGCTTTACACCAGAGACACTACAAATAATGATAAAGGCCTCTTATACATGATGCCACCGTCGAAAAAAAATAATATAATAGGGCCCATTTTATTACAGAACTACGACAAATCGTAAATTTCGGACACATGAAATAAATATGTTTATTTTAATATTCTGAAATAAATGCTGTTTATGTATAAACTTAGCAAAAAATAAAGAAACGTGTTGTAAAATAATTGCTATTTGTAGTAAGTTCATTGGAAAAAAACGTAATCCTGAATCCGTATATTGTTTTAAAATGCCAAGCGCGGATCCAGAAATATTATCGAGAGGGGTCCGCCCCGATGAATTTTCCAAAAGGGGTTCCACCCAAAGTTTTTGTCTGTAAAAGTAACTTATTTTACAAAGAAAAATAATAAGAAAAGTAATTTTCGCCGAAACTCAGTATGGGTTCAGTCTCTCCGTCCACCCCTCTGGATCCTCGCATGTATGCTTCACAAAATCTGTTAATGTTTGGTTATCTCAAACGTAAACATTGAAAGGCATAGGAGTGATCAAAGAAATCAGGAATCGAAATTGCGAGATTACGATTTATAAATCCCACACTTATCTTGATCATACAAGGTCGCTCCACATAAACATGCGACGTGGTCAATAATTCAGCTCTCGGGAAATGGTATTTTAAGATACAAAGACCACAACCGCCACTCAATGAAGTCATATGCAGCTGGATATCTTATGTTTGTTTTGTGTAATAGGAAAACAATCTGCGAAGAAAAGAGATGGCGATATTGACTAGGATTTCATTCCCTACTCCAGGCCGCTTGTAATTAACTGTCTCACACCAAACGCGATACCTGAACGGGGACAATCAATATATACCACGAGATTTGTATCGATATTTCATCAATAATTCGAGTATTAACAATGACTTGCTTTAAACGCGAATTTATGGAGACATGTCCGTGCTTGCCTCCCGGCGTCTTGTTAACGATTTGGTATTAATGCTTAAATTTGTGTAATTATTAACCTTACATGTCCATTATGCCTAGAATTTTTAAAATTTTAATCGACCTTTTGAATATAAACCCTGGCTTTGTTTGTTTACTTTATATAAAGTTTAACGTCATTCCAAAATTATATGAGTTTTATGAATGAAGTCGGTGCCGGATGATTGTGGAATGGAGCACACCAACCAAATTTGGAAGGTTCGCTATCAGGTCTTTCAAACTTCGGCAGGTACGCTGCCAGACCTTTCCATTTTCGGTAGGTTCGCTATCAGACCTTTTTAACTTGACCCGACTTGGAGATGAACCAAGAAGTTATAATGAGCTCTAGTACAACTATTGAATACTCTGTTATCGAGACTTCAGCTACAAAATTCCACACTCCCATAAGTTATTTCCCTAAAGTGTGTGAGGTCCTTATGTCGTTATGTGGCTGACAGATTGTGAATCACAATCACACATAAAGCTGGTGCAGTTCATTGGAGGAGGAGCTTTTCTTGCGACCAAGAGGTCTCGAATTCGAGTCTCGCCATAGGCACACTGGTGTTCTGTCTTTCGGATAAGAAAGTAAAACCGAGGTGCCGTGTCAGGGTAAGCGTGACACATATAAGATCCGTCCCTGGGTATGGGGTACGTTATAAAGGTATAACTTTCTATTCAATGTATCAGGTAGATGTCGTCACCGTATACACGCAGTGATTGCGGAGTGATGTTAACAATAAAATCAGTAATCAATCAATCAATAGCACATATGTGCTTTTTATTTAAAATGCATTTACCTCCTATATTGCTTTTCTTGTTTCACATGGAAGAGCTAATACAGAAGAGAATTTAATAGGAAGGCATTGAAACAAACACAAAAAGAAGGGTCTGCCCCACCTTGACCAGTGGAACAGAAGCATAATAAACATCCGATGGTCAAATTAAGGACTGCTCAAGTTTAAACAGGTTAGGGGCAACCTCTCATTTGAGAGATAAATCACTCAAATGAGTAACTTTCATTGTTTTCAGTAATCAATTTCAAGGAATAAACAGAAGTAAAGAAGTACTGAAAAATGAAAGTTTCAAAATTTTGACTTAAACTTAAAAGGGCACATCTTTATAATATACTGAACATAAAATACAAAAGAAGTTGTATATTTGTGCAGCTGTAAACTCCAAAACAGTAAGTTAAAAATGTCATCTATATTCAGTATCTTGTAAACATGTGCCCTTTTGAATTCCAAATCCTAATTCCAAAATTTTAGTACTTGTTTTCTTCTGTTCATTTCTTGAAATTGATTACTGAAAAGAGAGATAGTTACTCATTTGAGTGATTATCTCTCAAATAACAGGTTTCCCCCAACCTGTTAAAAATTACTGACACCCCATGGATTACTTTAGATTTTGACAATCTCTTTATACTTACGGACATGGTCTGATAAACGCCGGTAGATATTACTTGATATCAACACAGAGCAATTAATTTTCATAAGTCCAGATTGTAAACCACGCAACAAACACTTCTGAACCCCTCAAAACAAAATAACAGACAAGAAAACATACGGCATCCAATCAGTTCGATAACCCGCACAAGTGATTTAAAAAACATAAATGACCAAAAGACAACAAAGCGAAAATGATAAAAGTCCATCCAATTTCTTTTATTACTATTCAGTAAATTTGAAATAAGATGGCCAAACATATTTAACAACTTAATACGAAAAGGTAACACATAGCTTGCTATGGTTGTCATTCAATATCATTGAAATAAAACGTATCAAATGTACACATAAATAATACAATAAATAAAACATACAAGTTTAACTGTATGGGACCCGAATGCCGTGCTCGCAGAGGGGAAGATTCTGGTCATTACGTCACATTGGTAGTCCATGGTTCCAACGTGATTCACGGGCATTCGGAACTCCCTCGTACTTTTTCCATTGCACGTAGGCATGAGTAAAGAAGGAACCGTTCCGACAGGGTTCACGCGGATATGCTTAGCTTTTCTGATTTCCGCACTGGCCATTCGAATTCATTAACCACCGGCATTCCTGTCTCTGTCTCAAACACATACAGCAAAGCATAACACAAAAAAGAACTCCGCTTTTCCTTCAGTGTCAATGGTCGTACATCAACAAGGGCGTGGTAATTTTTAAATAACTGCATAGATATAATAAAAGCTATAATGACGTCAATAGTATAGTGTCCTCTAGATGTTAATATAAAGAACATGCCTAGAATATTCAATGTCCAGCACAGGAGACGAAATGTTTTCCATGTTTTAGGAGTATATTCACAAATAAATAAATTACAGATGGTTAACATGACTGTATGACCGCTAAATATATAATCCCCACACGTCCTATTTCCTACGATCGCCATACCAAGACGGGCCCATATAAGGTACGCTCGGTGAGTCTTATTCATCATGCTTGCTTCCGGGTATACATCACATTCTTTATGCACATCCGGTACTGGGACCGAAGTCACGTAAATGCAAACACTTCTCAATAAATACATAGTTCCGAGTAAGATGAAAATCCTACGCATGGCAACCACTCTGAATCTGTGAAAAATCATAAGAACACACCATGTTACTGCTAAAATGAGTAAACACAATTCTGCGACCGTGCTCCCCCATGGGAGATACGGGACACTATCCAGAATCACATCGGGTAGTGGAGGATAATGCTTCCTGTCCGGTAACCTGTCGTTCACGATTACTATTGTAAAACAAGACGTAATATGTGCAATAAACAGGTACAAGAAACTGAAGAATAATTTCCATATATCTAATTCGTTCACCATATTTCTCCTTTCTAGAATCTGTCTCACAGTTGTTAAGTGAAACTCACCAATCTGATTATGCCTCGCGGTAAACGCGGCAAATATTTGACTAACTTTATTTTGTATTGTTTATTCCATTCCCTGACTACGACGCCTATACAAGAAATTAAATGGAACAAGAACTCGTCGCCGGGTAGATCAATATACACGTTATGTGCTTAATCCAGTTTGTGACCTCTATACTGTACAAATATTCACGGTTCCTTGATCCTCAACAGTTCGTAGTTGGCATTTAAAGTACATGTACGCATTTCCCGCCTGATTACCTGTCCACTGAGAGGGTTAATCTCCTCTAATTACACGTGTATGTACTATCCCTATTGTTGTCTTTAGAAATTAATCAACATAGATCCGTCCGTACATGAGTATAATTGTTCAGAATGAGTAATTTGCAGTTTTGCTTGAATTTCTCGCACCAGTTTTAAGAGGATACCATCAAACGTCCGAAGTTTTGGAAGGACGACTTATTCTGTCTGACGCACGAGACTAATTTTACAAGTGTCGTGCTTTTCAACGTAAGAATTAGGAAGATGGGTATTTCGCAATATTTCATGATATGCTTTCTATTGTTGGGGTGATTTCATAACCGATCATTGACAAGCTGTCGTGAGTTTAGAGTAAATATACTCTGGAAAGATTTTATGTGAGGTCGTAAATTATTTTACCAACAATGTGGAATAATCATAGTAAACTTACACGTGTACCATCCAAATGTCTATTTTCAGTTATTTGTAGAATATAAGATCTGAACTATCTTCCTAATTCACGGGTTTCTACATCAATGTAATAGACATATAATTGTATGCGTGTCTTGACGACACTGAAGAGGCAGGCTTGATGTAATGATGAAGCGCTGGGCTTATGGTGCAGATGGCCCAGGTTCGATTCCCGGATAGCACTGCTGTGTTTAAGGGGTTGGTTACCTCCTGCTTTCACGTCGAGATGTAACTGGAAAATTGTGGAAAGTGACGTAAGACAACAATCAAGCAACCAAATAAAGACACTATATGAAATACATTCATCCTGCATTAAACTATGGAATTCAACTGATTTTTTTTTCAACATTTTTTTCTGGCATTTATTTATCAGAAAAACGATATTTGATATCAGTGATATTAAAATTCAGTACTGGAAAAATTGATAGTAAAACCATATAACACAGAGTGTTCCACGTCTGTGCTGGTCGTATAAGGTCATTCTATATTAGTCATTTAACTCAATGACATATCATTTCAGTATGTTTTAGGAGCGAATTCCAAGTATGTAACAGAATATCAAAGGCCAATGAAAAGGAAATCTTTACTTACGTCAATAAGAAGTCAAAGATTGTCTTTTGTGTGGAAAGATTTAAAGCATTCCCCCTACTATGCACGCGCCTATTAAAAGGAGAAAATCAACGAAATCGGTTTTGGAATTTAAATGCCAAATATATATATATTATTTATATATATACTTTTACTTCAATGACCATAGTAAAGAAAATCTATAATTGCGTCGATAAAACATTAGAGTTTGCCTTTTGTACTAAAAGATAAAAAGATTTTAAAAAGAATTCGATTTGGTCATACATGCATAGTAGTTAAGACCTTTAATCAACCTAACCCTTTTATAATTGGATATTTCACATTTAAGGATCTAACATGATTGATTATTGCTTTGCGTTATTCCACGATTATTTCACGTATAATAGTAATGACATCAGCCTGACGCATTGCACAGAAATTTAGACCTTTGCAAAAGTCTCATCCAAAACAGTGAGGGATCTTTTACGTGCCACGCCTACTGTGAAACGGGATCTCGGTCTTTAATGTCTCGTCCGAAAGACAATATGTACACCGGTGTTCCCACGGCGGGTGTCGAACCCGGGACCTCTCGGTCATTAACCAAACACGCCATTCTCTAAATTACACCAGCTTCAGGATCTAGCATTTTCTGTTCTAAAAGTGCTGAACATTGGGGATCCAACTAATTTTCAATTGTATATGTATCCTTTATCTTACTCCACTGGATCTAATCAATGTTCTAAATGCATTTCGCGCAACTTTGACACAATTTAAACATTTCATTACACTTCGACGTCATGACGGAAGGGCACATATGACATCATACACAGTGTCTAGTGAATCACGATTTGAAAAAAAAGTCATGCACATCAGACATTGTGTATCTTTATTCAGAAAAGAAAAACTACAACAGACGCCTTATACACCTGTTTATAACTAGATTTTAAATAATGTTTGATTTGAATGTTTGTTTAATTCCGCGTTGACATGTTGATACTCTGGTATGTTGCAACTCAATTCAAAGCTATTTAATAAGCATCATGCGCGGATCCAGAAATTTTTGTCAGAGGGGGTCCAACCAAAAAAGGTAAATTTTCCTCTTAGACGAGGGGGTCCAACCCCAAAAATGCCCAAATATTACCTTTTTTTGGAAAAATTTTCGGATTCCAGGGGGTTCCAGACCCCCCTAACCCCCCCCCCCCCTCTGTATCCGCGCATGAGCATAGATAAAACCACCTATTCTTGTAGCATTTAAAGAAATCAATACTTATTCTCTTTATCACACATTGTGTTCTAGAAATATTATATACATAAATGAGAAAATTAAAGATTGCAATATACATTTTTGAAAATTCTCTCTCTCATAAATAAATAAATAAATATATATATATATATATATATATATATATATATATATATATATATATATATATATATATATATATATATATATATATATATATATATATATATATGTATATATATATATATATATATCTGATACCTGATATATTTCCGGATATGAAATGAACGCAGTTTTTTGAAAATTATGTAAGTTTCAAGGTAGAGAAAGATGAAAGATATGTGAAAACACATGTAATACACATACATGTATTCAGTCTTCATTGTATATTCCTTTTTTAAAATACGACATGAATCTAGTTTCATGAACAGATTTGCAATATGGCAGATCAGATTACTTTTCTGACCAACTTATATACACGAACTCGTGACACAAGATACACAAAAGTTTCTTAAATAAAATATTAATGAAAAATCGAGCATCTAATTTCGCGAATTGTTATTAATTGCACAGTAAGTTCTCTGTTTGAAGTTCGGTACATATTTTCAACTGACAAATTGCACAAGGAAGGAGCATGGCTAGCGTTGAAAAGGTAAACATATAGACGTAATCATAATATTTAAATTGATACCTGTTTCGATATTGACTAAAACTGGTCAGTATGTGTAGAGACCTGGCCTCTATTCCCGTCATCGTGAAAGCGGTGAAATCAAACAGATATTTAGCAGAAAGTTGGAATGCGTTTCAAGATCTTATCTCATCTGAAAAAGATTCTCGAGTGGCTTATCGTCAAGTTCTCGGCGCCATGTAAGTTAGAGAACATCGTTCAAAGTCTTAAATACGGTGTAGAATGACCCAAAAGAAGACGTGTGGGTTTGAGGTGATATTCGTATTAGATTGTCAACAAGCTAATTTATTAGTTTATTAGTTTTAAGCCCAACAAGAGGGAGATATCTTCGTTTATGACACTTTTATGTGTGTTTATTACATCACTGTTGTAACTTGGATGATAGATTCCCCATACACATTTCCCAGAGAACTGAGAAGGAAGTGTACTACATAATGATAACAGCCCTGACAAAAATGAAGAATTTATCAAAAGTTGTCCTTAATTTACGGTATTTGTGACTAAAAGTTACTAGTCTAAAAGTGCCCTGTAGATTTATTGTCACACGTTTATTGCAAGTTCTTACGTGTGCATTATTTTCAATAGTCCAGAAAAAGTGTTTTAGTATCAAATGTAAATCAGAGTGCATCGCTCAAGGAAGAATCTTAATTAGGCACTAGGAGGTTCCGGTTTCACTCCATACACTGAACTTGTGACCAACACCACAGAAAGCAACACTTTTGCTTCATGCATATACTTACTCTTTTTTATCAGTAGCAAATGTCGGTTACACAGATACATTTGTGACAAATGTAACGATTTCAACTTAAATGTAACAAATTATCCATTCCTGAGTAGCAACATCCAGTCTTCGTCTGCCTAAGGCGTTTTAATTTTACGATTCACACACTCTGCTACGGAAACGTTTTGGTATCTGGTGTTGTTATGTTGTAAGTAGGTATCATGACAAAAATAATATTGACTTTCCTTGATAACGTAATGTTGACTTTGAAAGTCGTCATGATGCGATAAAGTAATAGTTAGTTGCAAAGATTTAGAGGAGAGACTCCCTTTTTCGCTACGGATTTGCAAGGCTTATACAGATGATAAGATTAAAAACACTCAAATAATAAGAGTAAAACTCCAGACTTTGAACCAGAATGGTTAAGTAATTTGGTTTTTACTTGACTATCGCATGTGTTCCCCCCCCCCCCCTCTTTTCGAATATCCTGGAACCGCTTGATATAAAGTACTCTTAATATAAGAAATTATGAAGAAATAAATAACTGTTTCTGGAAAACATATCTATTTTGGAAATACATCTATACAGGATATTCAGCATGTAAATAATGGTTGTCAAAAAGAATATCAGTATTAAGTATGACTTTTTCACATCATGTTGACTTCAACGAAGTCAATATTTCGAGATTTTCATACAAATGCGAGTTTGATAAGTCGATTTCGCATAGAAATCAACTTACGAAATCTCGAAATGGTATTTTTAAAACAATAACTCGATATAAAATTCTCCTTAGTAGCATGTTTATTGCAACATATCAACAAAAATGATGTCAATAATTCTTGATTTTCATGGAAATGCCACTTTATTACGACGATTTATTTTAAAATTGGCATAAGGGTAATCGCATAAATTTATCTTGACTTAAAGAAAATCAACTCAGTGTTTTATAGATGACAAGTTGCCAAAAAGAACTCGTTTAAGGACAGTTTACGGCAACTTTTCGACTTCATTACGTCATCAAGTTTTATTAACCTTGGCAAGTCAATTTTATTTTTGTCATGATACCTATGATACTAATTACGCCCTACTTCTAGCGAAAGTTTTTCTATACTCATACGAGCAAAACTCCTCTTTTTTCTTTCCTACTCACAACACAACAACACCAGGCACCAAAACATTTTCCCGGGCACCTGGTCTCACCTCTGAATTTCAGGGGTCCGTGAATGTCCACTGTGGTACATTGTTTTAGTGCCATAGTCATGTGACACTAGTGACTTTCGTACTTTACAATGTTGTAATCATCACATAATTTATAGCGTTTTAACTTGACTTCGAATACAGGACATCGAGTGGTACTCTATCAAGTTTATACTCAAAACGCACTCTTTAACAAAAATGCTATTAGCATTAATTGCATTAAGGTCACGACGATAGTACTTTGTGAAGGAACACACTACTTCCAATAGCAAGTATACCGAAGATAAAATCATCAAGATGTTGCAATTTATTATAGTTAATGTTTTGTACTGGGGAAGTTTTCCGGCAACCGTCGGCATTCCAATGGATACTAATTACGCCCTACTTCTTGCGAAAGTTTTTCTATACTCATACGAGCAAAATTTTATAGAGTATCTGTTCTACAACGCAAAGAAACAGCTTTGCATTACTCGACGAGGTATTGTCTATCAATAATTATGATCTCAAGGATCACCTTAACGTCATTTATCCCTATACTTCGATATAATTCTATCAATTTCTGATGATGGTTCTTTATACACTTTATGTGCCTCTCGTTATGACAAAGGTGACGATTTCAATTTTAGTAGCATCAATTTCATTTCCTAAGTAGCAGAATACCGTCCTCTCCTGTATATGGTGTTTTCATTTCACAAACATATACGCTATACCAGGCCATTTTTTTAAATACTCAGATGTCGTTATAAAAGCTAAGCTATGTACCATGAAAATATTATGAAAATATTTACAAAGATATATTAAAGATAGCATGAAATTGCCACTCACAAAATTTTGTGGTAGATATAGATACCGTTTAAGATTATTCAAAAATGTTAATCGTGTTTTTGGGACTGATCATATGAAATGAGCGTCTTTTCTTTTGGATAATATCGAATTCAACAATATATATAAACCACATTAAAAAAATTTCCACAGGATTTTTGAGACATTTGTTGTAGGCAGGAGACACATTGTTTCACCTCAAATTTTAAATTGATTATTTTAGAACTTTGAGATTTAACTGACCCCAATGCGCTTCTTCGAGTTTATTCTTGTTACATTTGTTGTCTTAAATAAAAAAAATTCTGGTGAATTGATATCATGAATATATCTTTCAAATTCAAGGTTATCAACTAGCAGGATGTCATCTAAATAAAGTCAAATGTCTTGTTACATGAAAATTTTCTCCTTTCTAGTGCAAAGCAATCTACTTAAATGAGGAGTGTGCCCACTGGAATCCATATAATCTTTTGGTAAATCTGCCGTTAAATCGCAAATATCATCCATTAAAAAGTGATTATTTACATCAGTGCTTTACCAATGCATGTATTTATCAGAATCATACCATTTGATTATAAAACTGAAGGACACAAACATAGGAGAGATAATAATTCACATTTAATTAAATCACATGGTAGACATAAGTATGCAAAGTAGAATTAAAATATAGGAAAGGTTTATCTAAAGTAATATACCATAATTTCTGCAGTTCAACTGTGTTAAAATAATGTTATTAATAACGTTCAAAGTAAAAGTGACTGCTGTGGCACTCAGAATGACAGCAAAATATGAATATTTATGGACAGTTTATAATCAGATGTGCGACCATGTGAACAGGAAGATTATACATCTCATGTTGGCAAGCAGCATCTGAAATTAACACACTATGCTATGTCATGTTTACCCTTCCACTGATTTTTGTATCGTTTAATAATGTGTAATCATGCATAAGTATTACTGTAATAAAACTTAATTTTGTACATTTAAGAGATAACACTGCATATGAAAGAATTGATTGTAGTGAAATTAACGTACGTTGAAATGATAATTATTATAGTTATATTTTAAAGAAGAAAAAACAAAAGATCATACATCATAAATATAGTATTTACATCGCGTAAAACTTGCTATTAAAGTTTCATGCATTCATGCATGTGTAGAAAAGTGGAGACATGTAACATCCAGAGAGAGAGAGAGAGAGAGAGAGAGAGAGAGAGAGAGAGAGAGAGAGAGAGAGAGAGACATCTGCCAACCGAGTTGCCAACATCTACAGTGAGAAGAGACCTTCATTTTTACTGTCTAATTTAAAAGAAAACCAACAGGATATTGATAATTCACAAGAGAGTCTTGAACCTGGGAGATCGTAACTCTGTACCACAGCACTTATATTCGCTACGACGGCATAACATTTGATGTGTATGAGATAGATTGAACAATTGAAAAACGTTTATGTAGAACACAAGAAAACAACTTAAACGTAGATATTCTACAGGCATTACTGACCATTCGTTTGAAGTTTGTTTATTTTTGCTGGTTTTATGCAAAAACTGCATTTGTTTTAGAGTATTCCAGATCTTTTTAATTCAGGTATAAAACGGGTCCAAATGGCGTAGCTGAATTTAAAAAAGTGGATGGGCATATCTAAGTAGAGGGACCAAATTTAATTCAGCTGGGGGAACACGTATTTCAGTAACTGTATACCGATCTAGATAGACAATAAGACATAAATGTATTTTAATAGTTCTTCTACCAAAAGTTCAAGACTCTTCTGCGTAAACATGAAGAACGTGCTACGAAAAACAGACGAGTGAAAGCGACATGTTACGATTTTGATAAAAGTTGGTGGTTGGTTGATTGGTGTTTTACGTTGCTTTTAATGATTTTTCAGTTATATCGCGACATGGAAGTTGGATGTTACCAACCTCTTAAATATAGTGGCGCAACCCGGGAATCGAACTTGGATCGTCGGCACCGCAAGCCAACCGCTTAACCACTACACCAAGCCTACCCCTTTTTGATATAAGACTGTAAAGATTGGTCTACAAGTTCTCGTTAGAAATCTATATGAGCAACACTGGTACATGTCGATATGCGAACTTATAGTCTACACAAAACATCGAACAATAGTTTTAAACCGTTTGAAATTCTCGTCGCCGTCTAACAAGTACTGGCGATATGAAGAGACATTTCTATGACATGTAAAGACATCGGTTCGAATCATGCACAACACACTAATAGTTGTGTCGGGATTTTACGTGCCATACCTCTCTCTTGACGGTACGACAGGGGCTGTAGATAGAAGAGATATTTCTGCGTCATTCATTAATCAGTCTGAGCCCTACATAACAGAGGGAGGGTGCTGATTTGTAACTGGCCATACTCTTAGTCCAAACTAATTACAGTGTTACAAAGGCTTACGAGTAACCAACGTGCACGAAGTGAAAGTAGTATATATTTATTGGTATTGTCTGGGAAAACTTCAGAAGCTGAAAATGATTTAGTTATGCCTGTACTTACTTGGGCTAGTATTGCAGTATGGAAACGGTTTTTGGTCCTGTCTTTACGTTTCCAAATAAGAATTTCATTTCCTTACTATCGACCACTCAGATAAAGACCTGGCTAGTCGTGATCGTCTACATCAAATTCAGAATAAAGAACAAGCTTTTGTCAGCGTTTAGCTGTTTGCACAAGAATCTGCACATATCAAATACAGCTCATATGTATTCGATAGATATAACCATAAAAATACCTGCATACAATGTCAGCCTGATGGCTAAAAAGAAAAATCAATGTGAACTATGATTATTAATATATACACAGCTACCATCTATAAATGTATTCAGGGTACACACAGACACGTAATCAAACGACATAACTATGCGGAAATGACAGCAGTTGCCTATCCAGGATAGTAGAATATAAGTTTTGTGCAAATTCCGAAATGATAAATTTTGGACGAAAAGGAAACATGTGCCCCATTCACAATTCGCTACTGCTTAAAGAATTTTAATGTAAGTGCTGAGTAAATCTAACTCTATTGATTGCAGTTACGTATATCAAAGAACAAAAAGCACTTGCGGTATCAGTCAGACCATATAAATGGCATTGCAGAATAGTAAAACCAGTTAACAAATTTATCAGCTAGTAACAGGTAAAATATTGAACAAAACGTTCATAAGGGCGGACACGATGTATGCGAAAGGCAAAGCTATTTTGAATCGTTGTCAAGGGCCATATGAATGATGTTGACTGTCAATTCCACATGTTCAGGTGTTTGCACACGTATAAAGATAACAAGTAAATGTGAAAGGCACATGCAATGCAGGCCACATAATTGAAATTTTAACCACTATTAAAAGATTTTAGACTCTCTGATATTTGTATAATTAACAAGACATTTACAAATGTTCCGCTGTGTGTTGACTATAAGTAAAGAAGAGATATCCCACGCAGTATTCCAGTATTTAACATTAGAGTTTACTATATAGATCTATATAATACACATGTACTTTAATGTTGGACATCAGTTATAATGCTCATTGAAAGCATAATTATACGATATATATATATATATATATGGTTTTTTTTTTTTACTTGCTGTAGGCATAAAATAATAATTGGAAGGTAAATCTGAGTCATTGCTGGCCTTAACCTAGCTCAATAGGGTGCGTTCATTACCCGTATCTATCTACTTGATCCAATCGATTCAGCAAATAAATCGAAACGATTTTTAGAATCGATATGCATCAGCTGGAACTTTATGCACAGGCGATTCTGCTTAAACCAAAATGGTAACTCTCACGGTGACAGTTTTTGAGGAACATGAACAAATTTTCACGTAAATATTGCTGGAGTTTATCACGCTTAATCCATAATTTGGGGATAATTTTAGGTAGTTGTGTTGGTGTTAATTCTATATTATTACTTCATTAAAATTTACGGTCACACGGAATGCTTCCTACGACACAAATTTAATAGGATATAGAAAACACATTTGTCATCTTTTATCTGAAGATACGATAACTTCAGTAGATGTATTGTTTGAAAACACCGACCCAAGTCAATAGTCAATTACATACTGTCAATTTCAATGTTGAAAATTTGTAAGTGATAGCATGGCATGAAAGCAACTTTTTGAAATACTTTTATATAATTTTTACATCCAAAATGCCTTATTGTTTGTTTGTTTTTTTTTTTTAATATTTTGAAAGCCCTCGAAAGCTCATATTGTTCTAGTTTTTACTGACACAATGAATCGGGTTATTTTAGTTTTTTTTTCCAAAGTGGATGAAATTCGATCGATCAGATCGTAATAGAAGCACTGTCTTTTTTACCTTATCACATGTATGTATTAATTCTTATATGAAAATAAGTCTAGATCGTAGTATAAATATAGAACATATATACATTTTAATTTTGTGCACCATAGGCGCATTATGATAAATATATACATTTCTCTATATCATCTAGTCATTTTTGTTCTAATCACTTCAGCTTTGCTTTGCAAACCATACAGATGTGAAAGTTCTTTGTTGGATATTTTCTCGTTTTCCAAACTTCACTGCAAAATGTAATATTTGTTCCTCAGCCACCATGAAAATACAGCACTGTCCTTTGTAATGAAACATATATCGGTGTATTTTATTGAATAAGCAGAAAGCATAGATATATGTATATTGCCTACTACTGCTTTATTGTATGTTTGAATTAACTTTAATATTGAAACCTGCTTTGTTATACAAGTTGACCCTTTATCAATGTGAACTTTTCTCGCCTCTTATAATATTAAAACATTTATATTGAAATTAGGTTTTGAAAAAATAGAGTTAAAAGCCAATGTAAAATACGAAAGTAACTAGTGCCACATGTCTATGGCACTAACAACAATGTGAATATTCACGGACCCCGGAAATTCAGAGGTGAGACCAGGTGCCCGGGAGGAGTGAGCGCCGTGAATGCCCTAAAATACAGACGAAACAAATATTATTCGACACTGTATATATACATGAATGTGAACAAATACTGTGTAGATAGTCATACAACATCAGGAAAAGGGCATAATAACACTTAACTCAAACCATCTGCGGAGAACTTTTTTATGAAGTCCAAACTGCAAAGGAAATAAGTGTGACGTTAATATAACTGGTGTTACATGACTATGGCACTGACAACAATGTACCACAGTGAACATTCACACACCCCTGAAATTCAGTGGACTTGGTACCGGAGAGGAGAAACAATACATTATAAGAAAGAGTATCTGGTTGTAACTGTTGTTGAAATATAGGATTTTTAAAAAATAAAAACCTAGTAGGGATAAAGTACCTAAGGTTCCTTTTCTATATGTATTCTTGTTTGGCCAGATCGGTTTAAGGGTGGACCCCGGGCGGGCTAAGATTGGTCCAAATAGTACCCCTCTTTTACAAACTTCTTCAGACCGACTGCTTAGATCTACAGACCAAATGTATCATAGCGATCTAGAAGGGTGTCCCAACAGGTTATGGTGTTTTCGGTTCCATTTGTCATTTGATAACTTTTGATACCCTTGGTTAAAATTCACATGACAATATCAAAAGTTATCAAATGACACATTCTAAAATCTTTGACGCTTTATTGAGGTCTTTTCAGATTTTGATATTTTTGCTTATTTTCATATTATATTTTTGATAATATTCTTCTTGCTTTATTTCTTAGATTTTTTAAATGTACACTGCTATTCAGGTAACAATTTTGTGTACTTTAGGAGATTTTAGCGAAATGTATGTTGCCAGGTATGGTCAAAAGGTTTTCAGCCGGATTGAGTTTAATACAATGAATAAGTACAAAACCCAAAATCAAAAAGGAAACTGAAGACATCTAACGAAGCTGTATGACAAAATTCACCAAGGACATGCACATAAAACATGTTGAAAAAATGAAAAAGACATTATAAAAATACTCGATGGTGCTGCGGTTTTGATGCCGACTCAAGACGGTCATTTGAAGTAACAAACATCATTCAATTGGTGTGGTAAACCGGTTTGCGGGCGTCCACCTTCCCACTCACCCCAACAGCAGCACAATCGAAAGACACACATTTAAAAATTTATAGATAAAGAACAAGGATCAACAGGTTCCTCAAGAAGAGGGGTCATAAAAATTTTATTGCACACGAAAGGTTTGTAGAATAAATGTAGAAGATATATACCTTTTAATTTTGTGCACCAGATGCGCATTTCAACAACTTATATCTCTTCAGTGATGCTCGTGATCGAATGGTTGGAATACTATTATCATATAAATATTTGAAGAGTATTAAAACCAAATTGACCGAAAAAGGGAGCCAAAGAATCAATTTAAGGACAAAACTATGCATGAGGGAGATAATCCTTAGTTTTAGAGAGATTTACATAATTTCATGACGGAAAGTTTCAAGTATATATTTTATGTCAGTACAAAAGCACTGCAAACTAGACTTATGATGCCCTAGGGGACTGTAAGTCCACCAGCAGGGACACCAGATAATATAATATAAAAAATATGTAAGGCAATATCAACATTAGTAAACCGTGCTCTGCCCGTCTGTAAGCCGAGCTCAGATCCTTGGTCAGTAGGAGTCCCGGCTGACAGTCAGAGGGGATGAGGATCAGGACCTTGTCTCCTCTGAAAGATTTGGACAAGGCCCGTCATAGAGTCCCTACCGCCCTGTTAGTCAGAGTGCAACGCTCAAGCAAAAGTCTGCATTGGTTTGTAGAGGAACCCAATACAAGAACTATGGTCTTAGCGATGATATCGGGATCATACTGTCGATGTTGAAGGCGTATAATAATTTTAGAATCCGCCAATATAAAATTATTGGAACCTTTGACCCTCCTCAGTTTGTAGACTAGATCACTGTAGAAATTGGGATGGGATATTCCGCTGGATACGTATTGTTGGAAAGTCACATTTCCAAATTAAGATAAAATGTCTGAATAAGATTTGTAAAATTTCCCAAAAGTTTATGATATCTATAACCCTGAGTAAGAAGTTTAAAAGTAATCTGAGAGTCAATCAAACCTTTATTCATACTAAACGTTTCTGGTAGAGAGAATAGTGTTTCAAAGCTGTTTATTATGCACCATTCGCTGTTAAAAATTGAGAAATGGAGAAAACTGAGTATGAGCAGTGATTAAGTATCTACATATATATATAAGAAGAGTATGATTCCCAATGAAATTCATGAGGACTTTATGAAAACCCTTGTCAAGGAGTCGCTTTATTAGAGTAGTGTTAGATAATTGACTGCTGAATCTAGAAGGTTTTGGTGAGAACAATGAAGATGATAAGCGGTTTGAACGTCCCGAAGAGGCTACCACAGTCGAGAATGTTGATACAGTGCACACTTTTCTCCTGTGTGACAAGACGAAATTTCAGAGATATAGCCAGGGAAGTTGGCATATGTTATTGGACTGTTCAATCAATTTATGCCTAAGGTCTCGGCTAGATAGATCTCTAGAATGTTGACAGAAGATCAATGGAGGAACAAGTGTGATGTTTCTTCGCATCTTTTGTTTTGCTATAGCTATGAGTATGATCCCGAGGATTTTATGAGCTACCCAGGATGAAACTAGGGTTCACCATTTTGATCCCGAATCTAAGGAACAAAACATACAATGGATTCACCCTGACTCGCCCACCCCAAAACATTCAAGAGAGTTTCCTTAGCTGGGAAAGTCATTGTCTCTATCTTTTGTGATAATCAGGGAATAATCATTACTGCTTTTCTTGAGGAAGGCTGCATTTCTCAATTTAAAGGAGAGGCTGGGGCGGGTATATTTTGCTTTGGAGGACTTCTTTTCCACGACCATTGAAAGAATTTTTATAGAACATAGGTTAACTGAAAAACTCAAATGCAAGACCCCCTTTAATTGTGCATTGTTACTCGGCCTGGTATATAATCAGATTTCGGTAAATCCATTTTATGGTCAAGAATTGTTAAACCAAAATGTTGTATTAATGCTTAAAATAAAATAAAGGAGAGGAGGTGAATGGTACAGGCACATTTAGACGTCTTTGTTTTACAATAACAACAGCAGCAGCATTAGTAACAACAAACAACAACAACAACAATAATAATAACAATAGTAATAATTCTTATTAAATATAAATTTGTCATTTTAGTGTCGTTTTTGTGCTTTTGTATTTGAGCTTTATTTTTCATGTGACTTGCATTGATCTTTGGATGATTAGGCACAAGTTCAGCAGCTTATCAACTGAGCCCAGTTCACCATGAGACAGTAAATCAATTTTAAAAACCCTGTTCCAAAGAAAAGCAATAATTCAATGAACAATAATCCATTCATCTAAGCCTGATGCAAAGTATTCTAAAATTAGTTTCAATAAGGCCACTAAAACATCGTTCTGGCACGATGATTCTTTCGTTTTCTGGAGCCATTTATAATTTGTGAGACATCGATCGAATATGTACGACTCTCTGTTGACCTTTTCTCACATATCTCTGACCTTGGGTATGTTATAAATATATCATTGTGATCTACAAGTCTAGGTCTAAGAAAATAGCATGAATAGTGTATAATCAATTGTCATATGCATAAATGATTATTACAGAATTCATATTTTAATGCATAAATCAAAGCAAGTCTCTAAACACATATTAAGATAAGCCGTGTGTAATAAAAGGATTATTTGTCATCTTCACTACATATCTGACTAAAATTATATGAAATAAGTGAGGAAAAATAATAACAAACAATGTAGAGTAAGCTAAAGGTATAAACTTAATTAAATTTTAATTGCCATACGCAGTTAATTACAAGAGTTATCTCACCTGTTTAATTTTCTCAAAACTTTTGCATGGTGACCTCAAATACCCCAAATTGTAAAAAACATTTTCATTGATCTGTTGACTTAGATCCTTTTCATGATTTTGATTTCGTTTTTTCTTATCTATGAGAAATGAACTTTGCCCATAGGTCCAATGTTAGGTTGGGATTCATGTGTCATGTGGTTTAATGCATTTGGGATTACATCTTCATGTGGATCGATAATTTTGCAATGATAACATTCCAAGTTATGGGTATGTCCATTACATTTAATGATGTACATACATTATTTTACGACCGCCAATCTAGATGGAGATTACATGTAGCTAAACGTAAAAGCTGAATGTTGTCTTTCATCTCGTGAAATGTGGAATGAAATTCCAATTGGAATAAGTAGGATGATGTGTTCATGCTGAAGGTTGGTGGATTCCATCATACAAGTGTTGCTCGGAGTAGCTATAGTTATAAATTTAAGCAGGAAATGGATGACAAAAAATGACATCTGGCTCAGTTGTATAAGAGAAGTCGCGGACATGAACGAAACCAGTTATTGAAACACGATCATTTACGTTATAACTCGGTTTTAGAAAACAATATTACCGTTTTATATTGAAGTTTGCAATAGATAAATGTTATGACCATGTCAATATGGTAAAACATGCGTGATTGTATATATTTCCTGAAGCTGTCGATTGTTTGCGAGCTGAATCTGGTGCATTAGTCCGGAATTTTACAAAATATTCCATGTTTAAAAGTCATCACGTATCTAAATTTACTTACGTCATTATAATTGTTAACTTTAAAGTGCATATATCTTTAAATACAACATTAAAAAACTAAGCAACAAACTGAAAGCATTCTCTTATTATTTACAAACCATCATTGAAATGCACGTCACTCAGTACAGAATAAAAGCATGCATTTTGCAATAATGGTATTGACGTCTTCAAGGCGGCAACAGTCTTCTATTCACCAGTTCAAACAAACTGCACCGGAATTATTGAAGTGTCTATACAATCGACATTTTTTTCTCGGGAGGTCTATAGCAACTATACCATTTGTTTGTTTTGTCCCTAGGTCACCATGAGCCAAGCTACTTGCATGTATGTAATTGCGTACGACAAAAAATATTTATATTTGATAATTATTACGCGCGTCTTCGATGCTCCGTGAACCGTGGCCTAGTAAGATAATACAAACGCGAAAATAATGAGATGAAAGTAGAATGACAATAATTAGAGCGTTAACTTCTAGATCGAAGCGCTGATTTCAGTGATCCGTGTAAATACATTTGCACCAAATACAATTTTGTTTCGCTTCGCTTACTACTTTATGAGGATGATGACAGTAACGCAGTAAAAGACTGTAAATATGAAAGCATGAAAAGGACATGTGGGAAAAAATTATCTCGTGCGCACGATTCACTATAACCCCCCCCCCCCCCTTGAAACTCACGTAATTTGGCCATTTGGGGCCTAAAATTTCATTTCAACTGACCGTCCTCAGTTGGTATTATACACAAAACGGAGAGAGAGAGAGAGAGAGAGAGAGAGAGAGAGATTCGGTAGACCTATTATATAATTATGTGATAATTGTGATAATTTTCTCGACCTCTCTTGATTTTTCTAATCCATGAATATTTCAGTCTTTACATTGCCTTAGTAATTGCAGTCTAAGTTCAAAATGAGTCATAATCATAAGTTCTTCTTTATACTTCAACATTCTTAAAAGGGGTGGCATTAGGAATGGGAAAATCAAGAAAACTGCACTCCATTTGAGGAAGGTGAAAACATGGCGTGTGGAGGGGACTTAAGAAAGGGAAAAGGGCGTTTGTAAGCTTTGTTGACACGGCAGCGGCGATACCAACTAAGGACGCTCAGTTGACGTGAAATTTTAGGTCCCAAAATTCCCAAATTGCATGAGTTTCCGGGGGGGGGGGACAAAGTTTTGGATCTGATGGGGACCTAGGTGATCCTCAGACCTCTTGCCTGCTTTCGCCCCCACTCTAACTCCAAATCCTGGATCAGCACCTTATTTCAACAAAATCATGTAAAGTAACTGAAGCATCATGATTCCAAACTTTAATGGGAACTCTTTCTAAATCAGAGATTTATTAAGCAAGATTTCTGATAAAGCACGATATTCAATAGCAATCATGTGAGAGATGTTGCTATTGACTGATTATCTCGTGCGCACGACATAATTATCTCGTGCGCACGACTTTTTATCTCGTGACTGAGGGAGTTGTAAGTTGTGCCCCCTTCACATTTTCAAACCCACACATGCCATTATCTTATTTGAATTAGATGAACACTTAGTATGACAAGTTAGCGTTTGGAGGTTTGGAATATGTAAACTGTTATAGCTTAAAACCGACTATTGCTTTATAAGATAACCTATTTGTGCCGTGACTTACGACGGATCAAACATGCAATGACTTCAGTATCTTGTGCATGAAAGGATGGTTTGGTACTTACAAGTGAAATAAGTGTTTACAGAAAATCATTATTTTCATTTTATTTTATTTTATTTTATGCTATTCTATTCTTTCTCTATTTATTTATTTATTTTGTGTCATTTCATTTTATTTTATTTTGACTGAACAAGTACTATTTGAATTCTCAATACGAATCCAAATAAATGCCAGTCATTGTTCTTAGTTTGGTTGTTCTCATCGACCTCAATGATACACGTCTAAAACATATTGTTTTGACTACTGGCTTCAAATTATAGATGGTAATAAAGGGTAAAGTTGCTACGTAATAGGAATACAACAAATAACAGTTACTCGTGTTGCCCACTAAATGTCGACATATTGACCAAATTTTTGCACAGCTTCCTGTAGACATTTGTGGACATTTTCATGGATGGTTGACCAATTGTTCAAGGCATGACCTACTTTTTAAGCGCTCGGTTATCGGAACAGGCCATGTTCGATTATCAGATTGTCGCACTATATTTTAGATCAGTAATTGTCTACCTCCATGTCATGATAGAAAATACATAAACATTCAAGAGTCCAAAACGCAATGCCCCTATTCTGTTTTAATGTGTTACAATAAGAATGTCCTTAAACCTGAAGATGTGTATAAAAAGGTTAGCAAGACGAAAAGACGTCCAAACCACGTAAAAATTATTTTGGAACAGCAACAAGAACGCGTTCGGTTTGTCGTTCATGCAATCGGTTTGAAGATTTTTAAGTCCTTCAACCTCATATCCTCGGTAGTGTAGCACACCCTGCCTGGATCCACCCCTTGGCATATCTGACCGAAAAAGCACATGTAAGAAAAACTTGAGTACTTGATCCCTTAAAAAATCTCTCCTGTGGTTCTATAGAAAATGTCGAAAATATATAACTCAAGTCCACGGGACGACGGATGGATGCCGAACGGATACGTGTTATGAGTTTTATTCACTAAGTTTTTGGTCCAGGACAGCTAAACAGCCTTTTTTATTTCTTATGCTTACGTCGGTTTTAAGCACAGAACTATCTCAATATGATTACATCTCATGGATTCCGAAAATTGATTCCTTTTCAGCACACCTTACATTTCATATTAAGTTAATAGGTTTTATGCTAAATTTCACACGGAAGGCGTGGTCACCTGATCAAAAATTGTATCAAGTTCATTATTCCAATTTTATTGTTTTAGTTATCAATTCTAAGCCATATGCATTGTCCTAAATAGTTTTTGATAATGAAGAGTAGAGAGAGAGAGAGGAATGTAGGAAAGATCCAGCATTTTTTTCTTTCAAAGGGTTTCCAATTTAATATCAGCCAAATGCTATTTTAATTCTTAATTTAAGATCGCATGTCTTTTAAACCTCGAAGCTTATATTAAAATGCAAAACATATTTAAGGAGAGAAATTTTGTCTTCCTCAGCTATATGAAATAGATCCTCTCATGCAAGATGGAAAGAGTTAAGGTTACAAAGTTGCGGAGGTCTCTCTCTCTCTCTCTCTTTCTCTGGATTCACTGATGTCATAGGGGCAGGCTTGGTGTAGTGGTTAAGCGCTTGGCTTACGGCGCCGACGATCCGGGTTCGATTCCCGGATTGCGCCACTATGTTTAGTGGGTTGGTAACCTCCTGCTTCCATGTCGTGATATAACTGAAATATTGTTGAAAGCAACGTAAAACACAAACCATTCAACCAACCACTGATGTCATACATATTAGTTTTTAAAAGTGCATGTGCATCGTGGCCAACTGATTTAACCAGATCATTGACACAATATGAGTCAGGTGTTGTTTACTTCTCCACATTCCATTCGGTCCCGAGGTTAAAATACATCACGCTGAACTGATAAAGTTAGAATTGTAACATGATATAACATTTATAAAGTGTATGTATAAAATTTATTTCAAAATTCACAATTTGCTTCACACAGGGAGCTTGTGCGATGTGTGCAAATGTTGTATGAAGAGTTTATAACACCCACTATCTGATGCTCATCTATGACAATCGTTATAGATAGGTATAAACTGATAAATGTTTTTAATTTTCTAAACATCTAATAAGATACCGCAGTATCGTATAGTTTTAGTTGAGATTTAATTAAACTTCCAGTATTGGTTTGTGGATTGAAAAATCAAGTGAAACTTTGAAATTATCTAAGTGTATGTAAGAAGTATTACTAAAATTTGGATCTCTGTCAGTCGTCAGACAGAACCTATCTATGAAGAACATTATTAAAGATAACTTAGACTTAAAGTTTCTGTAAGCTATATATAATAGATCTGGAAAATGAACACCTCTAGATCTGCTTACTTCTTCCAGGCATCTTTTCTCATCTCAGGCATCTCCTCTCACCTCTGATTATTTCTTCCAGACATCACATTTCACCTTCTAACAGGCATCTCATCGTACCTTCGATTACTTACCCCCGGTATCTCGACTCACCTCTTATCGTTGGCATTTTATCTCATTTCCGATTACTTCTCACAAGCATTTCCTCACATTTAATTTTTTCTCCCGGACATCTCATCTCTCTCCTGATTATTTCTCCCAGGCATCTTGTTTCACCCCTGATTACTTCTCCCAGGCATCTTGTCTCACCTCTGATATCTTATCCCACCTTCGATTACTTCTAACTTTCATCTCGTTTCACCTCTGTTTACTTATCCCCGGCATCTTGTCTCACTTCTGATTACTTATCCCTGGCATTTCATCTCAGCTATGATTATTTCTTCCAGGCATCATATTTCATTTTTAATTACTTTTCCTGGGCGTCTCATTTCATCTCTGATTATTTCTCCAAGGCATCTCATCTCTCCTCTGATTGCTTCTCCAAGGTGTCTCCTCTCACCTCTCCAAAGCATCACATTTTCACCTCTGATTACTTCTCCCCAGCATCTTGTCTCATCTCTGATTACTTCTACCATGCATATCGTTTCACCTCTGATTACTTCTCCTAGACACCTCATCTCTCCTTTGATTATTTCTTCCAAGTATCTCGTGTCATCTCTGATTAATCTTTCCAGGCATTTTATCTCACCTCTGATTACTTCTGCCAGACATCACACCCCACCTCGGATTATATCTCCCAGACATCTCCTTTCACCTCTGATTATTTTTCCCAGGCATCACATTACACCTTTGATTACTTCGCCCAGGCTTCTCGTCTCACTTCCGATTACTTATTCCGAGTATCAAATCTCACCTCTGATTACTTCTCCCATGCATCTCATCTCACCTTTGATTATTTCTCCAAGGCATATCCTTTCACCACTGATTACTTCTCCATGACATTTCGTCTGACCTCTGATTACTTCTCCCTGGCATATCTTCTCACCTTTGATTATTTCTCCAAGGCATATCCTTTCATCTCTGAATACTTATCCCCCGTATCTCATCTCACTTTTGACTACTTCTCCCTGGCATCTCATCTCATCTTTGATTATTTCTCCAAGGCATATCCTTTCACCTCTGATTACTTCTCCATGACATCTCGTCTGACCTCTGATTACTTCTCCCTGGCATATCTTCTCACCTTCGATTACTTCTCCAAGGCATATCCTTTCATCTCTGAATACTTATCCCCCGTATCTCATCTCACCTTTGACTACTTCTCCCTGGCATTTCATTTCACCTTCCATTACTTCTCAGAAGCTTCTCATTTCACCTCTATTTCTCCTAGACAGCACAGGGATCGCATCTCACCTCTGATTATTTCTCTTAGACATCTCACCTTATGTCTGATTACTTTTCCCATACATCTTGTTTCACCTCTGATTACTTCTCCAGGGATTCTCATCTCACCCCTGATTACTTCTACCAGGCATCTCCTTTCATCGATTACTTATGCACGGCATCTCGTATCACCTCTGATTACTTCTCCCTGGCATCTCATCTCACCTCTGATAACTTTACCAGACATCTCATCTCATCTCTGATTATTTATCACAGGCATCTCATCTCACCTTTTACTACTTCTCCCTGGCATCTCATTTCACCTTCCATTACTTCTCAGAAGCATCTCATTTCACCTCTAATTATTTCTTCCAGACATCACAGGGATCGCATCTCACCTCTGATTATTTCTCTCAGACATCTCGCCTTATGTCTGATTACTTTTCCCATACATCTCGTTTCACCTCTGATTACTTCTCCAATGATTCTCATCTCATCTCCGATTACTTCTTCCTGGCATACCATTTCATCTCTGATGATTTCTCCCAGGCTTGTCATCTCACACGGCTTCAATTACTTCACCCATACATCTCGTTTCACCTCTGATTACTTCTCCAGGGATTCTCATCTCACATCTGATTACTTCTACCAGGCATCTCCTTTCATCTCTGATTATTTATCCCCGGCATCTCGTATCATCTCTGATTACTTCTTTCAGGCATCTCATCTCACCTCTGATAACTTTTCCCAGACATCTCATCTCACCTCTGATTATTTATCACAGGCATCACATCTCACCTCTGATTACTTCTCTCGTAAATCTCGTTTTACCTCAGATTATTTATTACGGGTAGCTCATTTCACCTCTGATTACTTCTCCCTGGCATCTCACCTCATCTCTGATTACTTCTCCCTGGCATCTCACCTCATCTCTGATTACTTCTCCCTGGCATCTCACCTCACCTCTGGTTATTTCTCCCGGACATCTCGTCTCAGTTCTGATTATCCCCCAAGCACTTTGTCTCACGTCTGATTGCGTCTTATTATTTACATTGTTTCTGGTATTGAACGACTGTAACACTCTATTTCATGTATGCAGAGTTGAAATTTTTCTTATCTCACTTTTTTTAATTTTCAGGAGTCCATGAAAGTCCTGGGGGTTTTTTTTAAGAGTTTTTTCACACAATCTGATAAATGATTTGTTCATGTGAATACCAACGTGATTTGTTTTACAAGACTTACTTTTAACTTATATTACTACTTTTACTTTCACTTATTTCAAAGACAAATGAAATAGCTGAAATGTAGTCTAGATTCTGTATGATGGGAGTCTGGGGAAATCACCTCTCAACTATAGGTGAATGTTCTAATTTGAAATCCGAAGTAGTCGTATCTATCATAAATTGTAGTATGCATATCATAAACATAATGCTGTACTGAAATAAAAAAGAAATATTGAAAAAGAGATTAGCTTCAATAGGCCGGGTTTAATGCAGCCGAAAGCCCTAAGATGAATTGCACAAAATTCTGCATGGAGGTGAATAAATATAATGAATGTATATTTCAATTCAGGATTATCAGCCGTACAGATGTCGTATGACTGTAGTGAAACGTTTCTCAAGATAATTTAGGATGATGCTTAAAACCGTGTGGCACATCTACAAGTCTAATGGCGTTTGTCACTGTGTTTCTCTCTTTCCTTAGAGTTGATACCAAGCGGTAGAAGTGAAATTTGTGTCCTCCATACTTTCTCATAAATTAAAAGAAAACAAAGATTGCAAACTTGAAAAGAGGTCTAGTAGCATCCAATTATACATTTCAGTTGTAGATAAATATATCCCGGCCTGAGGGTAGTGAATAAGACGGAAAGTGGTCGAATTTACATAACACGTTTTGGGAATGAAATGATGAAACTTCGGGGGGAAATTATAAAATCATAAAATGATACAGCATTGGTTGTTGTCTCAGTGGCGTGACGTTATGTAAGCCAAGCGAAGCCGCCGTACAGTGTAAATTTACTACATTAAATTATAATTATAATCAGTTCATATCTATATATAAGTACAGCAAAGAAATAAATTATTGTATAGATAAAATCTGATATCAAATATGATATCAAATATCATTTTTATTCCATTAGACGTACAGGATTATGTTAAACTTGTTAGTTTATGCAGTTGTCAATGTCATATACTCACTGACTGTTTGAATACTGACCACTTACGAGGCCTCTTTATGATGCTATTCATCCATTATGTTGTTCGAGTTTAGTCATGAGGCCCTGGAGTTTTTTGACGTTGACACAGACGATGGTAGGTTGTTGAATGTGGTTCGAATATGTTCCAGTGACATAGGGTGGGGCGACAGCTTCCTGATGAAATGCGGTGTTGTTTTTCTATGGTCGTATATGGTTTTTCTATGGGTGTATGCGGTTTTCTATAGTCGTATGTGGTTTTTATATGGATGTATGCGGTTTCTCTATGGTGGTATGTGGTTTTAAATTTCTACGATTGCGTTTGGTTTTTCGTTTTCTCTATGGTCGTATGTGGTTTTTCCATGGTCGCATGTGACTTACATCCCCTAGTTATATGCATTACTGCTATTAGTAAACTGATGACAGGCGCGGATCCAGCCGGGGGGCATGTGCCCCCCCCCCGGCAGTGCCCGCCGAAGGGGGCACCATAGTCTATTTTAGGGCCTATTTTACTGCATTTCTGTCTAAAATTTCCAAAATTTCGCTGGCTCGCTTCGCTCGCCAGTTATTTTCTCACATTTCTTTAAATTTGCAGGTGAAAAAAAAATCGTTGATTCGTTTCACTCACGATCAATTTCATGATAAATCTCTCCTGATCCCCGTTTATGATTCATATATAATATCTTCCCAAAGGGAAGCGAAATATATGTGCAATCTAAATTAATATCCAGCACACAAATGTTTGGTCACTTGGCTTCAGGCGAGTAAAATCGTATGGCTACTGGTACATTGTGTAGCAAATGTTACAAATGTTTGAAGCTACGCGCTGTACAAGATAGATTTTACTTATCCATACAATTTTACTCAAATACGTCTTGTACATCGTGTAGCTTCATACAGATTTTTGAAACGCTTGTACTGAAGCTACGCGATGTACAAGATGGATTTCACTTACAGCCATTTCTAGAATAGTTTATTTTCACAACGTATTTTGTATCCCCAAAAGTCTCAAATACAGGAGCTTCCGTGGAGGGGGACTTTGTACCTTGTTCCCCCTACCAAGGATCTACCCTTCATCCACCGGGGACCTATAGGCAGTCCCTATACTCTGCGCCGAGTTTTACGCCTCCTCCAACTGAAAATCTGGATCCATGCCTGATAAAATTTCCGTGAATTAAAAAAAGAGGGGCCTAATATGGCACACACGATTTTGCAAGATTTTTGTCATATCTTCTCAGGGAAACCCCATCCCCACCTATGGGAGGGAGGGAGGGAGAGGTGAACATGATAATATTTGACCGAAAATATTACGACAGTTTTCTTCCAATTTCAGAGTTTTTGCGGAATATTTGAAGTCAAGAAGATGTTGATGAATAATGCAAAAAAGAACGCCATATTGCACCATTTTGCCTCATTTTTGCAAAATTATATCGGGGGAGGTCCCCCGAACCCCCACCTATGGAAGGGGCGGACCCCTCCCATACCCTCCCCATTCGGGCCTTCGGGCCTCAATTGTGAGGGGCCCCCGGCACATGAAGTTCTGGATTCCCCCCCCCCCCCCCCTGGAGGAGTGTCTTTACAGGAGTTTTCTTTTAAGTCAGTTGTCCTCGGTGATGTAAATTGATACAGTGAACTGATTCATCGTCGATTTGGGTTGTCGGGTATCATTTTCTTAGAAGAATAATATTGGTTTATTAAAATGATCTATTAGATTTATATATTACATAAACTAATCTTTCAGTTTAAAACTGATAATAAATATTTGAACTCATATATATATATATATATATATATATATATATATATATATATATATATATATATATATATATATATATATATATATATACATACATATATATATATATATATATATATTGATAATTTGTCTAAACTCATGTTTCACTCCTTTATGACATACTCTGTTTTACTCAGAGACATATATGTGTATATATGTCTCTGGTTTTACTATCATTAATTCTATTCATTTTATCGCATTCATCAATTCATTATTTCTGCTTCATTCGGGGCCACTTCGTCGTGGAGCACTTCACATTGTGGCAGGAACGTTAGCTTGGTGATCGAACCCAGGCTATAGGAACGTCTACCACATCGTCAATCTCCAAAGCAGAGTTACGATCGTTGCACTCCCTCCGTGTGTGGATTGTAAAGGAACGACAACTCTGCTTTGGAGATTGCCACATCGTGAGCATAACCGTTCTCCACCGGTAGGCCGTCATGCCGATAGCTTCGACCGTATACTGTATTGGTTTTACTTTCGGTTTATGATATTTTGAGACGAATCTAAATATATTATTGAATGACATTGTTACAAATGAAAAGAATCTAATAATGGCGTCTGTAGGTGAAAAATTTTTGCGACAACAGTCATGTCCAGCCAAAATAGATGAAGTTAAATCAGCCCTTGATACATTTCTTCAGCACCAGATGCAGGAGGGCACAAGGGTTGTTTTAGTAACGGTAGGTTTCTGAAATGGGACTATAATTGATAGTATCAATGTTTGTTATGTCACGCTTCTCATATCAATAACAAATTTCCGTATGACAGTTTTCATTCTTACTCTCGCAGTTTGTCAGAGAGAATTGGCCAAAGGCAATCGTATAGTAAGAAGGTGGGGGAGAGCTGATTACTCCAACCCATAAATGGCTTGGAGTAACCAGCTCTCCCCCACCTCCTTACTGTACGGATTGCCTGTGCATTTTTGGCCCGCTTTATTGAGCTGAGGGCTCAAGAAATCTTTCAATAATCATAGCAGTGTGTCCATTTTCCATCCAACTATTATAGTAGGGTGTCCATTTTCCATCTAACTGTCCTTTTACCTGTTCATCTGTCAGTCTTATATGTGTCTGTCTATTATTATCTTTCACATTTTAGGCTTCTTTAGACTTACTGAACTGCCAAAAGTATTTTAATGCAACTTGGTAAATAGAGCTGTAATGATATACCACAGTTCAGTTCCAGATAAAATCATTGTCACAACAATCTGAGCATAGTACAGATGCATTTTTGTTAGAATAGACAAAGATTTGTTTTAGAAAATTTCAATTTGAACAAAAAAAAACAATGATCGCTTCTGCAAACATATGAATGAAAATATAGGAACAATTCAGTTTTTTACCTACATGAATGCAAGTTTGAAACATGATCATTTATAGATAATAAACAGTCATATCAGCAAGATTTCATGTAATTTCTTAATTGATTTTCACATTGTAGAATATTTATTAAAGTTGTATACCTTACAATTCGGTATAATTTCAAAAATTAAAGCATGTGAAACAAAAACTATCTTTTTCTCGTATGGCTGAAGTTATTAACTTTGCGTTAATAACATTTTTTGTTGCTTCATACCTTCGGAGATATCAAAATAAAAAGAAAATACTTTGTAAATAAAGAGGATATTCCATAAATACAACTGTAATCTGACTTCGCGCATGCACAGTTTAATCAAAACAAATACAATGAAGGGAGACTCCAAAAGAAAACAATTTCAGTAAATACTAACTTTAGCAGACTTGAATGCAGATTTTCAAAGTTACTCGTCAAGTTTATTTACCTCGTCCTCCATGTTGCGGGTTCCAGATTAGATCACGTGATAAGTTGGTTGTAAGCATTCTGTTTACAAACATCGCGTTTTAGACAGCCATATCTCACTTAATACAACGAATCGGATCACAACACTTGCAAGGGCCTTTTTAAAATATGTTTTAGGCTTATACATATAATCAAAACAGTTTAGAATAAATTTACCTATAATGTGCGAACATAGGGTATACAGCTTTAAAATTGTTAGTGTATTACTTTTGTAGTAACCGGAATTCCGGGGCAGCCCAGAGAGAAACTAGTGTGTCCGAGGATTTTGTGCGGGCAATGATTTTTTAGACTTTTTTTCAGAGGTCCCTGTGCCTTTTCAATTGGGAAAATCAGTGACAAAAATGATCAAATTGGGAAAATTTTGGGAATATTTTATTTCAAATTGTAAATTTAATAAGCTATATCTCTCATAAAAACATTTTAATGATTCTTAAAATTACCATAAATAAGACAGTTGCCATGTCATTAATTCCCTTTTCAAACTAAGTTCTGAAAGGATTGACCATGATCAATTTGGGAATTTTAGATCAGTTTTTGGGAAAAATTGACAAAAGTTCACATTGGGAAGGGGCAGAATTTCGGCCCCAATATCCACCTAAAAATCACTGGCAGGTTTGAATGGAATTAAATGCCCTTATTGCATGATTATATTGAACCAATGATGTTAATATACATCAGGCAACAGATATGAGTAACTGTAATGTTGTCACTGTGATCTTGTTTCCAAGTGCAGTTAATTTAACTCTTCTCAATTTCTTTTGTACAATCTTTAACATTTCTGTCTGAGTTTAATTAATTCTCATAGATTATCCAAATGGTCAAATTTCTATTTTACTGTAATTGACTTTCATTAAAATGATTTGGATATCAAGGTCATTAGAGAATTTAATTTGATGAATATTAGTGTTTGATATTTGCATTCACAATATTTTAAAAGTTTCTATATTTTCAACTTGGTCTACACTTTCTTCTTTGAAGGGCGGATAGAAAGCATAAAATGATAAATTACTACAGAAAAATCCATACCCACAGCCAGACTTAAACTTCCATTGTCAGATGAGAAATCCATTACATATACAGTACCACTACCCTCCAAATACATCATTTTTTTTGGGTTAACTTTCACATACGTTTACAATAAATGTACTATATACATGTATTATTGTGTTGATTCAGTATCATTTATATGATTTCAGTCTGGAGGTACTGCTGTCCCCCTCGAAAGCAGAACAGTACGGTTTATTGATAACTTCAGTATTGGAACTCGAGGAGCTTCTTCTACTGAGTATCCTTGATACATGTGTTGCTAGAAATGACCAGGAGATTTAAATGTTGTTATTACCCAGTAAAAGTGTGAGATGTATAAACATATAGAGGAACTCGACTACTTTTTCATCTTTCCATCTAACTGTATATGTAACCATTTCTGCATGTTGTATATAAAATGTCAAAATCTCTACATGAAATTCCTACATGTTGTATATAAAATGTCAAAATCTCCACATGAAATTCAATTCATATAATGTTTGTGTATTTGAGTGCAAATTGGGCCAGTCAGTCAGAAAAAGTAAGATCTTGTTGAAAGTGGAATCAGGTAATGAACATGAGGATTTTTAAGAAAACATACATAACAATCGTGGTGAATACGTGGTTCATTTTAAAAAATATTATTCATAAGAATTTAAATAGAAGTTCTGGGATGTTATGTATGGGCTGCGAGTTTAAGAATTAGATTCAATGTTTACTGCTGTCAAGTTATCAGTTACTGCAATATAATAAAGACTTTTCTTTGTTGTGGGGAAAACGGTTTTGTTTGGGTCAGTGGGATTAGAGAAAGAATCCAAAATCATAATTTTTTTTTCTTAAAAGTCAAGAAAATTGGGTTGGCAGATCTGTAACTAACAAATTTTAAAAATGTGGTCTAAGGAAAGCAATCTGATCTGAATATTAATTAGAATCATAATGACTTTACACCACTTATCCGGCATAATGTTTTTGAGCTGAAGTGTTTCCCTTCACTCTCTCAGATATTTTCTACAGGAGGGTTATGCTGTCATATTTCTCAACAGAGACCGGTCCCTAAAACCATTCCAGAGGCATTTCTGTCATCACAATGTTCTCGATTTTTTACAGCAGAATTCAGAGAACGAATCCATCTGTGGTGAGTTATATGTGCTAGGTAGACATCGTGTGTATGCCTGTATTTATTTCTTTTTCCTTAAGCAGTGTTATAGTTACCAAAGAGGGTACATAATAAAGTAACTTGTCACATCTCTATCTATTTGCCTGTTCTTCCTAATTTTCTTTTTTTTTAGTTTTTTTTTCTGTTTCTTTGTTGTTAATTGAATGTTATTTAGGTAGTCAGAAACATACTTTTCTGTGCCTGGATAACAAAGGGAAATAGAATAAGGACATTATTAATTGTGCAGATTGCTATAACAAATATTCTTACCAAAGGATTTTAAAAAAGTAAATTCTTAGGATTTTACCAGTATTTGATATTGTGACTGATACCAGTATCGGCCTTGATACCTCAATGGTGATAGCGTCTGTCTTAATAGCGGAAGGTTCTGGGTTGAATTCCCTGAATGGCAGCCAATTTTAAAGTTTTTGAGCAGTAGGTCAAAAGTCAGAGTCAAGATCAAGGTAAATATATTTTCTGTCAATAGAAGGGTTCATGGATTGCACCAAATTTAGAGATGTGTGGGTCACCCTAAACAGATGTCTTTTGTTTTAAAAATCTGCTTTTAACACTGTCATCTAACCTTCCTGTAACCTTGAACATGTAAGTAAAAATGAAATGCATTTATTTAAATAAAATCAACAAAAAGTTTTGTTTTTTCAGTAAAACCAGAACATGAAAGTAAAGTGTTGAATGTATTGGTTAATTATAACAGAAGCAAGAAGGAGAATCGACTGCTGAATATAGAGTTTCAGACTTTAGGAGAGTATCTATTGTATTTAGAAACATGTGCCAAAGCTTTGTCTGTGATGGGAGCTAATGCAATGCTTTACCTGGCAGCAGCTGTGTCCGACTTTTACATTCCTAAAGAGCAAATGGTAAAGACATTTAAGAAGTAACATTCAAACAAACTAACATGGTGTTACTATGTGGGCATCAACATAAACTTTCATGAGTATTAAAAATCTATTAGATATGTAATAATGAATGTAATGACATGAAATTTTATTCTAATTATTGGTTGGGATTGCTTGAATCGCTTTTGAAGAGATACTCGTGGCTCGACGTTCACAATTTTTCTCACCTGCCCAGTCGGGCAGGCATTTGTTGAAACCAACCTGTCCAAATTGAATTTTAACTTGCCCGAAAGATGTTATAACACAAAACATTGTAATGTGACAAACAATGAATATACTTTATACATGCTGCAAGATATTGTTTTATTATGAGTATACATATATAACAGAACATAATGTTAAAGGTAATATATGATAAATGCTATCCCATCATTGTGAATTTATGTGCATTTCTCTACACCACAAGCAAAATAATAGTGATATAATATCAGAATTTGACATATTTTAACTGTACATGTAATCGTATGTTCTATTTAGTACATATTATAATTTATCAATCTCAGCCAATGTAACGTATATTCTGTCATCATGAACCTGTATGTATGAGAACATAAAAAAAAACCGGTTCGCTTCAACATTTTGACAACTACACTGCCATCTGTAGTACGGTTACTATGAGAAATGAAACACGCATGTGTTAATAATAAGCTTGATGTTTCATGTATCGCCCAAAACCTTGCATGACTGAGAGTGATTTTACCTACTTCCGCTCAGTAGAAAGCGTTATCCACGCCGTAACTTTATGGCAAAAATGCTGTAGATTTTTTTAAAAGTGTCACAGAAACAGTATTTTAGTCTTAAAATATTCACTTGCCCCGTCGGGCAAACACCAGTGGTGTATGAACCAGAAATAGACTGCTCGACACGAGGTTTTACCTGCCAGGGGCAGTCGGGCAAAGGTGAATGTCGAGCCCTGATACTGTGAGGTCTCTTACCTCTTTATTGCATGATATTGCTTCATACTCTGGCCTTACTATGTCTTAGCAGTCCTTTCAAAAAGACATTAAGTCTTGTAGTGGACCCTTCTGCAGCCCTATACAGACTTTTACATGAATGTTGCATGCTAACAGGGTGGTGGTAACTATATGACAGGGCCTTGTTGAAGCCTTATTTTAGAGGAGACATGGTTCTAAACCTCGTCCCCTCTGACTATTAGTTGCTACTCCTACAGATCAAGGGTATGAGGTTTCTTCTAGATAGGCGGAGTACAGTTTACTCATGTGCATTAATAGACGAATTTATATTTTTATGAGCTCTCAATTTGAAAAACTTGTTGATCCTTGCTCTCTATATTGAGGATTGTTTATAGATTTTTAAATGTGTGTTCTTTGATTTTACTGCTTTTGTGGTGAGTGGGAAGGTTGGCCCATAAACTGGTTAATCACAAAAGTTGATTGACTACTGTCATTTCAATTGACTGTCCTAAGTCGGTATTGCAACTCCATTTTAATTGAAAGTTTTTGTGATGTTCTTGTGTGTTTTTTTTTCAGATTACTACATAATTAACATTGCATTTCCATGATGACTTCTGTCATTCAATGAGTCTGATGCTTGTATCTTTTCCTTTGCTCCAATGTTCAGTCTAAAATACTTTTTTTTTCAGATTACTACATAATTAACATTGCATTTCTGTGATGACTTCCGTCATTCAATGAGTCTGATGCTTGTATCTTTTCCTTTGCTCCAATGTTCAGTCTAAAATACTCATTGTTTTCTTTTCTTATAGCCAGAACACAAAATTCAGTCTTCAGATGGCCCTATCCAGCTGTCCCTGCAACTGGTTCCAAAGATGTTAGAGCCACTTGTCAGTGATTGGGTGCCTAATGCATTCACTGTGTCCTTTAAGGTTTGTTATGTGTTCAGAAAGATTCGACTATGGTTTCAGAAAATAAATTTTGGTCTAAGATATTTCAAATGTGTGTAGAAAATTTATTACAATACATTGGATATTAAGAAATCTAAAATGCTCAATTGTGACGATTCTGACTTTTTTATCTTTATACAATATATGAAAAATTGCTACATCTTCAGTACTCAACCTTTAGATTACTCAAGTTTCTGGCTTTAAGTCCTGTTTCTCTTTTCCGTGTATAGGAATATATCACTAATGCAGGCTTCCCTTAGCATAATCATGAAAACTTTGAGTCTAAGTTATCTATAGTTGACATTATTCATATACCTAATGTTACATTTATATTTAACTGCTAGAAGGATCTTTATACATGTAATATATATTTTCAATACACTGATATTCAAAGTGTATGAATTAAATGCTTTATATGGTGATATAGAATTAACATTTACATGTTATTTGTAAAGTAAATTAGTTTCTTTGTTATTTTTATGCCATTGTAGTTAGAGACCGACAGAAACATACTGGTTTCCAAATCTCAGCAAGCATTACAAAAATATCAACACCAGGTATGATATAGTCTGCATTAAGTTTTATATGCTTCATGGTGTTTAGAATCTGTACCTTCACAAATTAGAAAGTCTATCATAGTATTACAGGATTATAATAATACAAAATATTATTTAATAAATTCGAAGAAATGTGAATTACAGAATAATTTTTTAAGATTGTAAAGGAGAGTGGGGAAAGGGGGATGGAGTTGAAAATGTATGTCACATGCAAAGATTGTTAAAACAGAGGTGTAACAAAAAGACAGGCATTTAGAAACAGACAGACTCACAGATTGACAGACACACAGGTATGGACACACAAACACAGCACACAGATTGACAGACACAAAGAAATGGATACAAACACAGCACACAGACTGACACACAGATTGACAGACACAAAGAGATGGACAAAAACACAGCACACAGATTGGCACACAGATCGACAGACACAAAGAGCTGGAAACATACACACAGCACTAACACTGACATACAGATCAACAAAAACAAAGAGATGGAAACACACACACAGTACATAGACTGACAAACAGATCAACAGACACAAAAAGATGGACACACACACAGGATACAAATCAACAGTCATAAAGAGATGGATGCACACACACAGCACACAGATTGACAGACACAGAGATGGACACACACAGCACAGAGACTGACACAGACCAACAGACATTGACAGATTTGTAGACAGTCAGATTGACAAAATAATCACTAAATGTTGCTGTTTTATAGTTATATCATAGGCAGTAGAGCTCTTACCATTCCATCCTTACAATGTATTTATTTGTAATTGAAATTTCAACAACTTTAAGAAAATGTATAGATACCAAAAAATGCCATATAAATTATAATACTTTTATAACTCCATAATACATGTATATTGCGTATTGTTGCAAAGTACACTTGTATGCCCCTACACAATCCTTGGTATATAGTGTTGGATTTGTTTGTCTTTCTTTTCTGTTCTCACTTTGCTGTCAGGGGCATAGATGTATCACATCTGTATGAAATGTTCTTTTTCAATATCATAATTTTTTTTAATTATGGCATAATAATATAATGATATTTTGTATTTCAGTTAGTTATTGCCAATGTGTTGGAAACAAGGAAACATGAAGTAGTCATGATAACATCTCAGTCATCCACTACAATCAACCTTAGCAAGGAAGAGATGGATTCTGGTGTCGAGATAGAGCAACGCATAGTACAGTTACTTAAGCAGAAACATTCAGAATTCTGCCAAGGACCTACATAAGTAAACCAATACACTCTAAGGTTTACTCTTATCACACTAGAAATGAACACTCATGTGAGAGATGTAAAAAATTTTCATTAATGCTGTCCAAAAAATGAAGGAGTGAAATGTTTTGCAATATGATTTAAGATCATAATTACTGGTAGTAGCTAAGATGGTTTACAGATCATGTCAACAGGGCTAGTACCCAATGGAACTAGAGAAATTGAAATAATGTACCATGTAATAAATGGGATTTAAGTCAAAGCTAAACCATTATGGTTGATTTGAAAATCACTTTCTATCATGTATCAGTAATATGTTAAATCATCTAAAACTTTCCATCAAATTTGTGACATGTCCTGTTTGCTCTTGGTCTGGAAATTCTTATCACCAATGAACAGATCATGTACAAAAGACTAATTCTGAGTTTTCGATTGCCCTTTTAAATTCTTTAACATTACCATAAAAAGCATGTCACTATGGACAAGTATCAGCATTTCAATTAAAGAATTTCAATTATTGCAAATCAAAGTGCAGATTTGTTTTTTAAGTATTGAGATATCACTGTTTTCCCTTTGGCTTGTTCACTTGAAAAGACATGCCAGTATGTGGAAAAGTGGAATATTTAGCACAACTTGAATCCTTCTATGAAGCATAGAAGTTGTGCATGAGTGTCGATGAAAGCAATATGGGTTTCTCTGAAGTAGAGGAATAATTAAAATGAGCCAAGTTTAACTTTTATCAGATAATTATTTTAGCCTTTAAGAAATATGATACACATTAGAGAAAAATATTCCAAATTTATATTCACTCCTTCACTTAAAAGAGTTTCACAAGTGCTATAGTATGTATAGTACTATTTTATGCCAATGAATACACAATACTCAGGGTATGTAATATAAAAGTTTACTTGGTATATTTTCTGTAAAATATCATTATATATACAATAGCATTTCATAGTGAAAATCAACTTAACTAAGATGGGTAAGAAGCCATTTGCACATTATATTGCACAGTTAATATATATCAACAGTTTGATAGGTATTCTATAAACAAAATTATGATACCTTGAGTTTTTATGTATAAGACTATTTTTTGTGATACATTTGTATTTCCATATTACCGGTATTGTTAAAGTGATAACCAGCAGATGCTAATACAGGTAAACTATAGAGAGAATGAAAGAAACTTCAAGCATATGCAGAGACACATCTCTTTAATAAGATGTATTTAATGATACCCAATGGAAACAATATTTATCTAAAATACAAGGTTCAGTACCTGAGAATTTGACCCTTAAATTTTTGTGACTTAAAAAACTGGAATTGCATTGAAAGTAAAAAATCTAACAAACATGGCAATAAACTTGTGATACTTAAGATATAACTTAATGCTTCATGTGTATTGTGTCATGTCCTCTGTATATAATTGGTATCTGTATTTAAAAAATATTATACAAACTGCAAAATATCATTTCAGAAAAGGAAATGTCTGTAATGCAGTGAATGTCTTCTAAAAATACATGATTAATCTCCAATAATTCTACATAGTTGTAATATTATATATACTATGATAATTTCTTTACTCTATAAATATTTGTTGTCTTTTATTTGTCCATTTGGGTACACTACATTTGATAATCGGCTTGTTGATTATTTGTTTGTTCAGACCCGCTACTGCATTTCTCAGTCATCACTAAATACATTGTCACAAGATATTTCACTATGTATGGTCTGAATATACTTTAGATAGCAAAATTAAGGATTAGATGTATTTATGTACATGTGTATTACAATTGCCAATATCATATGGTATATATTGATGTAACTCTGCTCTTCATTGTAAATTATTTTTTTATATCCAGATTCAGAGTGGTTCATAACAGATTAAAAGTTACATTTTTCAATATATTTCATGTGTCACATTTCTTTTACAGTTCGGATACAAATGTTTAAGAAAGAATTGATGATTTAATTTTCTTTAAGCTCTTTTAGCTTCAAGATGATAGGTATCATTCATTTTCCAGTTAATTATAAACTGTATGGCACAACTTTTCTTTGTTCTCTTCCTTGCTGAGTGTATAGACCCCTTTTTTTAGTTTTACAATAAAAAGTGAATAGAGAATATGTTACATTTGTCTTCTATTGCTTTTTTGTTCTTTTTTTCTGAAGTTATTCGTAAGAAAATGATATTCACAATTTCACTTTATATGTCTCATTTTGTGTACCTCCATTTGGATAAGAGATAGTGTTTAAAGCATGTGCTTCTATGTCTTTCTCATCACTGCTAAACCCTTTGTTGTTTTGTTCAACATTTCCTATTGGAGCGTATTTCCCTGTTCTGTTTTCATCTAATGCTGGACCCCAATTTCCTTCTGGCTTGAGAGCTTGCTTAATGCCCTGTAACGAAGATGTTTTAGTACATATTTGGAATTATATACATATTTCCTTTAATTGTTTTATGCAACTTTAAAAACTGGTGACATAATTTGTGACAGCCTGTCTAGTTGACACGTGGTTAAGATTTTGACCTTTTTTGTTTGGAAGTTAAGAATTTGTGTAATATTTCTAGTCCATCTTAATAATCGGCTTTGGCTTTACATATCAGTTATGGGATATGCAGTCAACGACTAATTATGAAATATTCGAATCTTCAGTCTGCAATATATTCAAACTCACTAGCCATTGCACATCGATAAGTACCGGTACCTCTTTAGTCTCTAAATATGCAATTAACTTCAGGATGTGAGATGTGCTACATGTATATGATATGGACTATATATAAAAATTGAGTCTAACTTGGTTCATCTGAACCAAGTAGAATTGAATTGATGCATTGCCAAGTAATTGTTCATTTGAAAATTACAGACTACTAATTGTTACACTTCGTATTTCATAGATAGGTCTCGTAAACAGTAATTATATTGGAGTTACCTCCCTTTATCGACCATGTTTGTGGTCAAGCAGGAGTTTCTGCCTCATTTTCATACTAATTGTAATAAAAATTTTGTCACAGAATTTGTTCATATTTACACTTCTTTGGAATTTCTTTTGCTTTGCATAATATTTCAAAACATCACAAAAACACTGCAGAAAGTGTTTGATTTACATGCATGGACAAATATTCAGTTCTATACTGGTGGACAACTTGTCACAAGGGAAGTAGCCCTAATACAATTTCAAGCTAATATAATCAGCTAAAGAAATAAAATTAAGTTGAGCAAACTTGTATGTTGAAATGTTTCTTCAAATCGGTTGTTTCTGCCTTGGTCAGCAGGGAATTTAAACCAAGACTTCATAGAGGTGATAGACAAAAGTTTCAGAGCATCGTTTTTGCTTACTTCACCATTGAATGCTATCCTCCCTCATTCCCCAAACACGCTTAGATTTAGTGTGCAATTCTTATTGCTAAAATGTAAACATACATACTTACCTTATATCTAATAGTCTGTACCAGCATGGTAATTATTAATGCTGACAAAGGTAAGGAGACCATTCCCCAACCCCAATTCTGAGCAAAATCTTCAAAAATGTAGGTCCCATATCGTGATGGTGAAAACCGAACAGCAGTGGCAACCAAAATCATCTACAAAGTACGAAAATATATATTATCAATATATATACAGTACACTGCATATATTCTTGACCAAAAAGATTAACTGTCGATTAAATAAGTATTGGACTTTATCAGTTTCATCTTTTTTTCCCTTTAGGCCGAAGGCTCCAATGAGCTATTGTCTTAGTGTGTTGTCTAGCGTACGGGGTCATAAACTTTTCACATTTTTGACGTCTACTTTAGTATCAGGATTTTAATGAAACTTTGTAGGCATGGAATACTCTGGTCCTCTACAAGTATTACTGTATTTTTTTTTGGTCGGGATCCATCAACAGGTGGCACCACCAATGACAAAAGAAGGTCTCATAGGGTACCTACCTTTGACAAATTTCTTCAGACCGGCTGCTTACTAACTGAATGCATAAGAATGATCTAGAGCGTTGTGTGAAAAAGTGATGCTGTTTTTGGCTCTATTCCTTAACCAAAGTTTTGACGTTTTTCATCATTTTTGGTGCTTTAATATGGTTTCTGTAAATCATAGTTATGCTAAAGAAGGTTATGTTACTGTGAAAGAATTTTTTCAACACGTTAACTTTTGGATTTTTTTTTTTTTTTTTTGTATTAATTTAAAAAAATTAAAATTGTTAAAAGAAATGGTGGGGGAGGGAAAGTAAGGATTCACAATTTCAACTTCTTCAGAACCCCTTGAATAATTTTTATGAAACTTAGTAGGAATGAGGTATTCATGGTTGTTGTTTTTTGTCCGGATCTGTGAACAGTTGGTATCACCACAGGAAAAAGTAGGTCACAGACGGTACACTCCTTTGACAAACTTCTCCAAACCAGCTGCATATGAGACAAACCAAATGCATTTTACGGAATAATGTAGAAGGATGTGTGAAGAAGTGTTGTTGTTTTTGGTTCCATTCCGAAATTGTGTTGTTGTTTTTGGTTCCATTCCGAAATTCTTAAAAGTTTTGACGTTTTGTCAACAGTTTTTGGATTTTGTGATTTTAAATGTAATTTTTCTCCTTGAGAAGACAATTTTTTAAATCATGATTAGGGTAAGGAATGTTTCTGTTAAAGAATTTTGTCAATATCCCTAGGCCTATTTTTGGATTTTTTTAATGAATTTTAATTCTGCAAAATTTGGAGAGGGCTTTTTGTTACATTTTCAACTATTATGTGTTTCGCGCTTAAATTACATGATGGCCTATTTAAGGGCGTCAGTAGCATATGTATAGAGAATTCAGTTACTTTGTGAAAGAGTCATAGTTTTACTCCTAAAAAGCGACCCACGAGAGAGGCTTAGTCACATGTGTAAGAGGGATTCCTTTACATGTGTAAATTGGCTTCATGTAGATGTGTAATATGGCTTCAGGTAAATGTGTAAAATGGCTTCAGGGACATGTATAAATTGGTTTCAGGTACATTCAGTAAAGGGAAGGAAAGAAAATGGGAGTGTCATATGATATGATTTTTTTTTTGTATTAATTTAAAAATATTAAAATTGTTAAAAAAATGGTGGGAGAGGGAGAATAATCTTTCACAATTTCAACTTCTTCAGAACCCCTTGAATAATTTTTATGAAACTTAGTAAGAATGAGGTATTCATGGTTGTTGTTTTTTTTTTTTTTGTCCGGATCTGTGAACAGTTGGTATCACCAAAAGTAGGTCACAGTCCAATGAAAGAAATTATGCGCTACATCTTCAGACAGTTGGGTCATAGTTGCAAATGGTAAACGTTTAAGCATTTGATATCATTAGTTGTTATATATAACCGGAAAACGTCTAAGAAATATGCCATTGAAATGAGTACACAAGGAAATGAATGTATTTTAAATGTGTAATTTACTAATCGTCCACAGGACTGGACTTGAATCCCCCGCAAGTTGGTAGAATATTCATTCATGGTTACAGTGTACGTTGACACATAACAGCCCTCTCACTGCTTTGTGTAGGTTCATTGCTTATCGCAAAGAAAAAAGAGGAGTTACTGGCTCATTTATGTGGCAGAAGTCACCATGGAGCTATATAATACATGAATATCAATAATATACTAGCACATATAACACATTACAAAAATATTTGATTGTAGTGCAATTACGATACCGATTTAGTTTTTTGACAAAAGCCAAACAAATGGTGTGGCTAACCGGTTTACGGATTCACCTTCCCACTCACCGTAATAGCAGAACAATCAAAGGACGTGCATTTAAAAATTTATAAATAATCCTCCATGTAAAGAACAAGGGTCAACAGGTATCGCATATTGAGAGGTCATAAAATATAATCACGTAAGGTACTGCAAAGTAACGAAGACCAAACAGGTGCCGCCACCACATAAGTGAAGTACCCTCGGATTGGCGTATACATGTTTTGTTCTGACCATGTGATTAGTACTCACCACACATACTAATGGGGATATTACAGCCCACATTGATATCCAGTAATAACGAGGCTGGAATCCAAGCATCATCTCGATGTCTTCACAAAAGTTTTTGTAACCTAGGAAATATATAAAACATATATATATATATAAATATATATATATATATATATATATATATATATATATATATATATATATATATATATATATATATATATATATATATATATATATATATATATATATATATATATATATATATATATATATATATATATATATATATATATATATATATATACTGAAAAATGTGCGCGTTGCATTACAAACTTCTCGTAAGTAAATATATAGCTAGTACTTGTATTTCAAGATGTGGAGCTCAATATATGGCATTTACGCTGAGACTCATAAAAGGCTAAAATATGTGATCCCATATAAAAGTGAAGAAGTTATCAAAACTGACATTTTTATCTTATTCATAAGAACATTGATATAATATTGATATTTGTTTCTTATTTGAAAGGACTTGAAATCTACCAAAATAACAAATTGTTCTCTGCAATTCTCAGGAGTAAAATATTGAAAATAATAGATTACGAAAAATCATTGCAGTTGCCTTTTTGTTTGTAATTATAATATTCATAGTTCTATTTCATGTATACTCACCATAGGCCCAAGATATAGCCAGGAATTCTGTAAGACAGATAAATATCAAGGCATAGCTTCCGGAATAATCGTTCATTAGTGTCAGAACATAGATACCGCCCTGAAAAATAAAGTCTATCAGGATACAATGTGTTTTACAAACCCTTCTGTTATATCAGTTATATCAGCTTTACAGACATCTCTATCTGTTTATCACGTCAGCAAGTTCACAAATTCAATTGCATTCGGATATTTTTATATCTGAAATGTAGATAAGTTTGTAATGCATGCACATTGAAAATCCTTAAATATGGTTTCACTGCTTAACTGATTTTTCATATTTAGCAGTATGCAGATTTTGCCACTGAGGTGAATGTGGGTGTTCACATATTTAAGAAGCTATAGTATGAAACAGTCGTTGTAATTCAATAAAAATCAAATTCAAGTGTACCAAATGATAATAAGATTTGTATATACTACGTATTCAGTTTTCAACATTATCCATTTAAGGGGCTTGTAGTTAACAGAAGAATGAGTGGCACACTCGTTAAGGAAGACATCTAAAACAAGTGCTTAATTAATATTCATTATGTACAAATAGATATACATACGTAAGTTACAATAGGCAATCCAAGTAGAAACAATGACAGGCATACAACAAAAGTCAATTTAGCTTTATGTGGACGCAAGAAGTGTGGAAATTCGTCAGCCAAAGCTGAGATGATAGCTTCCACCATGGCAAACTATAATGAAAGAGAATATAAACGCTTTAAGTACAAAGAAGGGCAGTATCAATTATTAAGTCCGTTATTCTTACTCTACCTCTCGTAGACTTACACCTCTGTCGTAGGTAGACGCATAAACAGAACAGGACATCATGCTTCTCTTGTATCACTCGGTTGTACTTTTGCCATTTTTTTTAAAAGAACTTTACTACAACTGATGGTGTAGGGGTCAAATACATAAATCAAAACTAGACAACATAAAGAAATTCCAAAAACGTGTGGGTTCATTTTTATTCTTTCATGGTATCAACCGTGTCAAAGAAAAATCTAAACTTAATCGTTACAGATAAACACGGCATAATTAAAATCATAATGAATATATATAATGATGTAATCGAGGCATTTTGAAACTATATGAACAAGATATAATACAATCATCATTATACTTTTATATAAACAAGATATAGGTATAATAATTATGCATCCCTGTGAACCAGATAAAATCATAATCATTATAAATTAATATAAATATAATAAGACGCCGATTTATGATTATCACTATCAACTAATTAAAGTTGTACAAAAAGAATCATTGATAGTGTGTAATGTAACGTACCTGACTTGATAAACCCAGAGATATGATCATCAAGAAGAACATTAATGCCCAAATAGGAGGATATGGCATGCGTGCAATGCCTTCTGGATAGGCAATAAAGATCAAACCAGGACCTATTCAAAGAACAACATTATGAGCGAAAGGATGGGGGACAAAAATAGTATTCAGCATGACCTACTACACGTAAGCAAGTATACGGTAAATCAATGTATATAAAAGTTAGCGTGAGTTTAGGAGGTTGGAAGATTGTCATTTGTATCTCCTCTTCGTTTCTTCAGAAACAACTTGGACAACAATGCTTTCGCAAGTGAAGCTGTCAATATTTTGTTGTAAAATATTATAATGGTTTGGAGGTAGCGAAGAGTAGTACTTACCAATACTAAGTGTACTTATACGCCGTTAAATAGCATATGATAAGAGTATATTCATAGTGATGGAGGTAGTGCTTTGGAATATTTTTTGTTCAAAGTGATACTTTGAAAAATGTCTTCTAATTGCACATTCGTTTCAAATTTAGAATTTTGGCATCTGTTAAAATTTTTATTTTCAACTGACTGTCCAAAGCTTGTGTCGTAACTTCTGTATGATGAAATATTTTGCGACATATACTAAGCTTTTGGTTTAACTAGATAGTTTGTTGCTTTCTTATACAGACTTTATTTCTGTGATAGCGCAATCATTATAATCTACAATGATCTAGGAGAACCACATACCGTCAGCAGCCACACTAGCCACGGGCTGCTTGGTGACTTCGGCCATGAAGCCTAGGACAGCAAATATCACAAAACCGGCAAACACGCTGGTACTGCAGTTAATTAACGCAACCAGGATAGCATCTCTAAGAAGAGAAAGAGAAAAACCCAATCTGAATGTGTCATAGAGGGAATCAATTTTCTATGATATATATTAAAAACCTTAATACATAAAAATTGACATACAACTTTCAATCAAGTGATTTATTGTTTTCAACAAACTGAATGTTTTATTCCGATTAAGAAATTAGAATATTTTTTACAGAGTTAATTTATTTATAAATGTTATTGGTTCATAAAGCTATTTTTGATTTAAGACTATTTCAAATAATTCAATATGGTGTCCTATGCAATTCTTCATAAGATGATGTAATATAGATTTTAAAATACATATATGCACATGTTTCTTTAAAAATATCAAATTTCATCATCATCATCATCATCATCGTTATTTAGTTGAAATATTCTCAGCGTATCCTTAGGTTTGTATATATAATCATTTAATTTCACATCTAACACGCATTTTGATTGATTTAAAAAGTAGGGGTATATCTCACCCACCAAACTTTTTCTCTTACAACGTAATTTCCGGCGTTTTAGTAAATATAACGTCAATATTGACACCACCGCGTCAGAAGTTTAGAAATGTTGAAAAATAGTGCAGATATAAGGTACCAATTTCTGAGAATTAAATGATAATGAATGAATTTAATTTTGTTTTCTTGGATGGAGATATACCACGAAAAGATGACGGATAACTTATGCATCATGTGTTGCGCGCAATGACACAGTTTTCAGTCCTTTTTTCCGGTGGTATACCTACATCTAATGAAAATACATTTGATTCATTCCTTTAATACTTTTAATATACAATGAAAAGGTTACTAGAATGGGTGATAAATAAAGGTCAATATATCATCAAACGAAACCCCATGGACTGTATTGAAATTTATAAGATATGATAATAAATGAAAACATAAATAATATATAAATGAACACTGTAACTATGATAATTATTGTGATATGATATGATAAGACATATTCATTTTCTTATGATATGTTTTCTACGCTTGATGAGATATTCACAGATAGAAAATATATGAATATTCAATGGTCACTTTTTGGTGAGACTTCTTTAATCTCTTACCTCAAATTCGAAATGAGTCACACTTATTCCCTTTGCAGTGTGGAGCTCGGAAAAAAGTTCCCAGCGGAGGGTTTGACTTAAGAGTTATTAAACCCTTTTACCGGATGCACTTTTTACACAGTGTTGTTCACATTCATGTATATATACCGTGCTCTATTATATTTGTTTCGTCTATATCTAAAAGCATTCATGGCGGATGTGATTGGCCAAACTGGAGACGCTCACTCCTCCTGTGCACCTGGTCTCACCTCTGAATTTCAGGGATCCCTGAATGTCCACTGTGGTACATTGTTGTTAGTGCCATTTCATGTGACACTAACCCGTTACTTTCGTATTTTACATTATTGTAGCCGTACTGTTTCGGCAATTCAATTAAACTGTTTTTTATGAAACAATGAAAAAATACTAAAAGAAATGAAAAGGATATGAGATGTGGTTTCATTTCTATGATTGGCATTGCATTAGGACCATATTTGCATAATGATACAATATTTAAGTACCTATAACAGTTATTCTTGAATGGATTGTAGCTGGCCATGGTAATGAGACTGCCAAATGCTGGTCCTAGGGAGTAGCAGATCTGTGATGCCGCATCCGACCACACCTATAACATGTAAACAATGAACTCTCAACGTGTCAATATAGGAAGGCTTGTTGCATTTTTAATTGTCTTATCTTAATGTTAGATTTTCAGTACATATGGTCTCAAAATTCATGCATTGAGTAAAGCTTGTCATTGAATTGGCCAATCGAGTCGTTACCACAACTACATTACAATCGTATATTTTCGTGGTGTCTTTTTGTGTGCTTATTTTTGTACTCCTTGCGACTTTTTAATACACCTTGGTTAGATGTCTTCTTTCCTGTTTCAGAAGTAATTTAATCCATATGTTATACCTTATTTGCCTCCCTTCATACATTGTTATTGACTTATGCTTTAAGTTGATAATGCTTTGTAATGCAGAAAACCCAAAAAAAGTTTACCCTTGGATCAGCCAGTTTTTCCCATTTAGGTATGACATAGAACTCAATTCCTCTCCAATAGCCATCTAAGGTAACACCCCGGGCCAGCAAGGCTATTAATACAATGTATGGAAATAGGGCTGTAAAATATATCACCTGTAAAGAACCACATTACCTAATCAGCTAAAATCAATTTTCATGATTAAGTTAATAACAAACACAGATAAAACATCAAGTACGATTATACAAACTTTAATACTTCAATACTTTAATCTACATTACACAGAAAGTTGACAGGGACTGATTTTTAAAATCTGAATTCTGGACCATTCAATTAATTACATGTAGCTGTTATACAAAGTACATGTATATCAAAAATAAATATGTATGACAAGTAAATGATATTACAAAATTACAAAATCTTCAGTTCATTTTTCAAATGTTTGTAAAAATTATATACATTTAAATATATAACCTGAATCAAATGTTGAAAATGGCATGGAGTTGAATCATATTTGAATTTTAAAAGTTTAACTGATATGCATTTTAATATAACATTACTTTTCCAGACGATTTTACTCCATTTTTCAGCGCGAAAAAGCACATTATCCATGCTAGCAGGAGAACTAACATCAAACTCTTACTAAATCCGGCTAAATCTCCAATTCCCCCAGAGTCATCTACATTCAGAACATAGTTGCTGAAAATGAACGATAAAATTATTATATAGATATCCTATTCTTGACCTACATACATGTATTACTAATATCAAGGCACTATTAGGCTTCCATAATTTAAAACGTATTCATTTGTTCACACCGCAAACTCAAAATTGATAGACTTACTAATGTTATGCATTATGAAATTGAACAGATCAAATTTAATATAATGCATAATTCATTAGTTAATTATTTTGTGTGACTCTTTTTGTAAACTAGGTTCAGCACCTCTTATTGTTCGTTTATTAATTTTCCTCTTTTTCCTCTAGCTTTCAAAGGTTCTTCCTTAAGCTTCACCGTAGTGATATTTTTGTCGAATGGAGCATCTTGTGCATGAAAACAATATCATTTACACATGCACATGTGTATTGGTAATATGCACTAATTTGTCTTTCAATACTTTTACCCCCGGTTAAGAAGTAAGCCATCAACTTAATTACAAATGTAACATTGTACTTATTTATTGGGAACCATTAATTTCTTATTCATTTAAACAAACAATCAACTAAACAGTTCACATAGTACCCCTAACATACTTCTGTAAATCACTACTCAGTGGACAGTTTATAATTTGGCACAATGAATGCATATCAGCTGTATATTTGTTGTGTGAAATGTATAAATGAATGAACATACAAAACATACCGAAACACTCTGTTTCAATGTATTTAATTTATATATAAAAAAAGGTACGTTCATTTTGTAAATTATACAAATAGAATATTACCTGAAGTATTCGTCACTTGGAGTTTTGTATTTTATATTAAGATTACAATGAGAGAAATTTGTCATTCCCAAAATTGTAGTATTTAATTCATCAAAGCTTATGTTGAAATTCGGCACTTCCTCGCTGACACATGTCGTATTCATTTCGCCTGAAATATGTAGTACTACCTCAAATGATCTTCGTAAAATTATTAACAAATCAAAAGCGGCATTTCTTTTTAATTCAGAGGAACATTTCTTCCTCGATACCTCGTTACTTACTTAACAGCGACAAAGCACCAGTTAGTCATTTGTTTTAAATTTTATCCCATTTATGTTTATCTATTGAATTTGTAGTGTAAGACGTAATTTACGCTAATATTTGGTAATTTTGGATTAAAATAATTTTACAGTTTAGAGATAAGGTAGATGTGTATTAAGTTTAGCTTCACATATTCAGAATTATTTCAGTTAGGACATCAACGATAAGAGAGGAGAAAGTAGAGAGAAATCAAACAAAAACATATTCAAAGAGGAAACGATAGGTATGTAAGATGTAAGCTGCATTAATTTACAATTATCATAATAGAATAATAATAGAAAAATTTGAAGAAAGGTAAATGTACTTGTATTGTTCACTATAACAAATAGTTGCAACAATGTAAAATAATACAAAGAAAACCTTTCAGATGGTAAGCACCAGTAATCTTGTGTTATGATTTAGCTAAGGTTCATCCCACATACTTAAAGTTAAATTAACTTTCTGCACTTCCGTCATATTGGATAGGTCTGGGACTTGGCTCCTACATTGTTTCGAATTCCACGGATTGCCACATTCTGCCCAGGGAACTCCTCCATCAAAACTTACAAGGGAGACAAGGAGATAAAACATAGCGTAAGCTATAACTACGTTGTAGTATATGGCTGTCATGGTTGAAATCAGAATGGATGCAAACCCGATTCCTGCAAAATGTCAGAAGTCAGAATACTATTTGTCAATATTTCTATACCCAAAATTATTTAGCACAACTTAATATTTAGAATTTTTATCTCTTTCTTGCATCTGTACATAACTTAACCATGAATACAGTGGAAACAATGGTATTTCCTATTTTCTTTTGTGCAATACTTTTTCATTCAGATTCCTGAGTGCAAAAAAAAAACCCCAGAAAAACATTTATGAAAAATTACTTAAGATCAATGTGTAACTGGATAAAACTCCAAAAATATAATGGCATGGTTATGGTTATATACATAATGGAAGGGTTGCTTGTAACGTAGTACCTTTGAAAAACGGGCTTACTCTCCATATTGTAAACGGTCCAAGTGATGCAAATTGACCAAACGCCAGTTCAAGGAAGAATATAGGCAATCCTACTACAATAAGGCATATTACATACGGTATGAGGAAAGCACCTGTAAAATATAATCATAAATGTGAATGTGAATAGAAGTGTATAGATAAATATATAAATTGGTATTGACTCAAATAAATTGAATTTAGAACTTCCATATTTGTACTGTATTCCAAAAATGCACAAAACTCCGTACAAACAACGCTTTATCGCTGGTTCCTCGAAGTGTTCCACAAAATCTGTATCGATGCTACTCACAAAAATATTATCAGAAATTAAATCTGGCCTTCATAGATATTGCGAAACAGTATGTTCCAGAAGTGGAATTAATCAAATGTGGATCCTTAAAAATTCAAAAGAGTTGTTAGAACATCTAAAATCAAAAAGTTTAACTAAAATTCACTCCATCAAGTCTTTTGACTTTTCGACTCTGTACACAACGATCCCTCATCAGAAATTAAAAGACAGATTAGCGGAAATTATTCAAAATGCATTTACTAGTAAAAACGGAAGCCGCAAATTCAAATATATAGTAATAGGCCACGATAAAACTTACTTTGTTAGGGAAAATTCTGATTCCAAAAATAAATACACTGAAACAGCTGTCATTCAGATGTTGAACTTTCTTATCGATAACATTTTTGTGGTGTTTGGAGGTAAGGTTTTTCAACAAATTGTCGGCATTCCAATGGGCACTAACTGTGCTCCGCTTCTGGCTGACATATTCCTTTATTCATACGAAGCTGAGTTCATTCAGTCTTTGCTTTCGCAAGGAAAAAAACAATTGGCTCTTGGCTTCAATTTTACTTACAGATATATAGATGACTTGCTTTCAATTAATAATCCTTCATTCGCGGATTACCTTAGCATCATCTATCCAAGTGAACTGGAGGTCAAAGAAACCACAGAAACTAGTAATTCTACTTCGTATTTAGATATTATGTTGTCTTTCGACATTAATGGTCAATTGAACACCTCACTCTATGACAAACGTGACGATTTCAATTTCGCTATCACAAACTTTCCTTTCATAAGTAGCAACATTCCATCATCGCCTGCATACGGCGTATTCATATCTCAGTTAATACGTTATTCCAGAGCATGTTCAAATTACAATGACTTTGTTCTGAGGGCTAGGCGACTTTCAATTAAGCTGCTCAACCAGGGTTATATATGTGCTAGACTAGCATCGTCACTGAGGAAGTTCTACGGTCGTTACGAGACTCTTATTATTCCATATGATATCTCGTTATCCAGACTTTTAAATGATATTCTGGACTGAGACCGATTCCGATCACTTTACACAGATTTGACACCTTCTATACTAGAAGGTTACCTACTTCGACTTCTCCATATATAGATACATATGGAATTCACACGATTTGACTCTTTCTACGGGGTATATGTGACGGGTGTTGCTAGCAAGCAGGAGATGCTCACTCTCCCCGGGCACCTGATCTCACTCCATCACAGGGGTTCACATATGCTCTTCAAGTAGACATATTTTGTTATTTTCCATTTGTTTTTCATTTTCACTAAATTGTATGTCCTATGGTTTCATGATTTTTGGACTTGTGGTTTGGATTTATCCATCATCTTTACATGATATAAATTAAACAATTAAAAGGTTAAGGTACAAACAAAACATAATGGGAAAATAAACTAAAAATCAATACTATTAAAACTTTTTACTTCTATATAGTGTACAGTATTATATAATATATATCTAATATAGAATCAATCTTTTACCTCCACCATTCCTATAACATAGGTATGGAAATCGCCATACGTTTCCCAGTCCAACGGCATACCCAACACAAGATAGGAAAAACTCGATTTTATTATCCCAATTCGCTCTCTCCACCTGCTAAAGAGAGAAAAATATATCAATTCATGTATTGTATGTATCTACTGAGTAATCAAGTCAGAAAATGCTTTAGTGAAATAGGTGCTTACTTTGTGCTCCATTCGATGTGAATTCCACCCTTCCACATATTATATTGACTTTTTTATTGTTAGCATAGAAGCAAACTGTTGCCATACCTTTTTAAACATAAAAGAAGTCATACTATACAATACTCAAGTGGTCTTTGTTCAAATGATGTCCAGAATATATTATTTCGCATAGTTTGAACAACTCTTATCTACATTGTAATTAGAATTATTGTGCACTGGGGGTATACTGTGATGTATGCTTCATCATGAATCAAAATGTAAACCAAGTTTTTGGGTCAGATTACACTGAACAGTATAAACTGCATATATATTAAAATTGCATTACGTAGAATGACGCTTCATTGAAAGCTTTTGGCTGGTATAATGTTGTAGGGACCGAGATGATTTGTTTATGGCATTACACACACACAAACACACACACACACACACACACACACACACACACACACACACACACACACACACACACACACACACACACATACGCACACTCCTTCACACCACTCAGACACAGATATATACATACCAATAGATAGGTTGCACGCAAACACAATACAATATCAAATGCAATAGTATTATAAAAATATTGTTTTAGCTTGTATAAATCGTACAGATTCCTACTACATCCGACTTGCAAGATTGAAAGATTGCACTTGAAAGATTCATTTAAAACATTTCTTTGGCGGTGTTATTTTAATTGACCATTTATATAAGTGTTTTCGTGGTTTTCAGAACAATATTAACTACATGCATGATTGGTGTAAAAAGCGAAGAAGTACAGAAAGGGTAAACCTCATTTCACAGTCCATGGAATAAAAGGACAATATCGTGTATAGTGTAATATTCAGACAAATGCGAACCCCAATAAAATCGAGGTGAGACCAGGTGCATGCAACACCCGTCGCAAAAGTCCTGCAAGAAATTTTCAAGTCGAGGAGGTAAATAAATAACTATACATGCACGAACACACGAAGGAGACCAGAACACGAAGTTAAATTTTCCCATTCAAGGCACACACGGAAACACACGTGCACAAATGTCTGTATATACGTATGATGTCAAATCAAGTATAGTCTAAAAGTTGAGATGGTTATTTTGTATAGTCAAGTCCCAAAATATCCGTTTACATTCTTAAAAGAGGAATCTGAAATTGCACTAGACCCCTATATCGACCATAGAACTTCCTCAATGACAATTTCAAATGTTCCTCAATATATCCTTGTGAGAGTAATTTCGTGGCAAGAAGCTTCGCTCTCAGGACGAAATTTTCGTATTTAGAGCATGCCCTGGCATAGCGTATAAGTTGTGAAATGAAGACGCCATATGCGGGAGAGTAAGGTATGTTGCTACTCAGAAAAGGGAAGTTGGTAAAAACCAAATTGAAATCGTCACGTTGGTGATAAGGAGAGGTTATTAATGAACCATCGTCACTAATTAATAGGAGTATATCGAGGTAAGAAGCAGAAGATGCGCTCTCTGTTGTATCTTTTATCTCAAGTTCCTTTGGATATATGATGTTGAGGTGATCCTTAAATACAAGATTGTTAATCGAAAAAACGTCATCGATGTATCTGTATGTAAAGTTGAACCTCGTAAGAAACTCGAGGGCTTAGTGGCTTCCGAATATGAAACTCAAACAAATGTACAGACATTATTTCGTTTCATATTTTTTATAGTTTCCCCCTATGATAACAAATGACGGGGCAATATTACCATTCTCTCACTAAAGTGTTCAAAACATACACATGCAAACAAGCAAAAAGTTTACATCGGCTCGCACGTGCGAGTATGTTTCACCTTGCTATAATTTTTATCTAGCTTCATTTAGACACAGTTATTCTGCTTGTTCTTACTCTTACGAGTTTTCCTCTAAATAGAGTGATATTATCGGTTTGCGTATCGGACAAGGGTAAAAAGCCCATGAATGCAGTATTTACGGTTAGAAAGTGATAAACTGGCACAATTAGTTGGTGAAGGTGCTGGTCAGCTGGCTCCTGGTGTATGTGTCCAACTGAGAAATGAAGGTTTATAAAGATGGTGCTTGGGCAACCTCAGGTGGTAATTGGTTTCAGTAACCAATAGTCCTCGGGAAAAAAGAGTAACGGTTATAATTATAACTTTTTTGGAGTAATTTTAATTATTTGATGGCATTAATGCCCAAGATGCTTCATACTATCATAAAGATATTTCTAGGACTTTGCTGTCGTATATGTGCCTAAAAGAGAACAAAGTTTTAAAGTGTCTTTAATGGACCTAATCTGCTTGTTGATTTTTTCCATACAATCGAGTCCTCTCTTATTATCGCTCTGCATTGCGACATCATTATTGAATTATTGATTTCCAAGTCATTCATTTATTATATGATAAAAAGATACTAGTAAAACCTGTGTTAGGCATTTGGTGATTAGTATTACTTTAACTATAATTCGAAATTATAAAATCGGTTTCGACAAGTTTAAACAAAAGTCCAAAAATATCTCATATATTATAAATATCAAACCTCATTGTTTTGTCACTAATGTAAGTTGGTACTATAAGAATTTCCCATAAATCAAAGCAAATCAACCTTCACCGTGTGATGAAGTAGAAAATGATTATATATGAATGTATGGATCACTAAGGCCCGTTCATTCACCAAGTTCCGTGTGACGCAACCTACAGTTTAGTACACACTCTTTGTCGTTAAACGATGATAATAAAAAAAAAACATAAAATAAGGTGTACCTTTTTACTTCTCATATACTTCAGTATCGAGTTTCATACAATTTTATGATTTGTTTGATGATACCAAACTGTGTGCATTGACCGATAATAACAATAAAGAGTATATTAACGCAAAGGCAATCAGAAGATTAATAATTCAATATCTAAACTAATACGAAATGTAAGTATCAATAAGGTTATGCAAAGTCTTAGAAGTTAAAACCAGCCTGGATATGTGTGATTCAGCGAGTAAAAGGTGGGAACTTCAGCCTCAATAAGGGACAGTGCCTAGATGGAGCAACGAGAAATTAAATATATGTGACTAAATTAGAACAAATGTCACACAAATTAAGGAAATATGTAAAGACGATAGTTATGGTCCATGTTTTAAGTAATCGCATTACCATACGCTTTGAATGTGTAATATGATTATTAAAGATACCTTGAAAGTTACATCAAAATACTCAAATTTAAATTTGAAGACGCCAGAGATGATTGATGTAGAGATATGATGCTGAAAATCACGCATGTATAACTATGTACTTAAGTATTTTGTATTTAAGACATCTATATTTATGTTTTGTAATAATATTATGCATGTATTTTCAAATATGTATTGTCAACTTAAATTTAAGCAACCTATAAATAAAAGTATCTGTCTTCAAACGGGAAGTATGATATCAAGTTTTAAGTCATAGAGTTAATATGCATGTGTTATTAACTCTATGGCGTCATCACATTAACTTGAAAAACATTTATATTGTGGCCATTGTACAAGCGTTAGTAGTATTATTTGTCTTTGAAAATACTGTCGTCTATTTCACTAGATAAAGACGAAGCGGTTGAAAATTCGTGAAGATGATTGTTGGTATTTATATTTAATTTCATATTCTAATCTTTAGTGGCGCTTACACAATTTTGATTGTAACAGACAATGGTAAATTACATAAAAAATGGAACTTAGTACGACCTACGTATTCTATTTCAGTCCGATTAAGTTCGTTCAATCATTTTATTTTTCTGAACATATGGCACAAAATATTGTAATAACATACAATAGTTAATAAGAATTTACACCAAAATACATCACAACATATTCGATTTTAATGCATGTACCGACAAAGAATGGTACATTGAAATGTCAAGTGACTATTGTCAATTGGTGATGTTATCAGGTTTACGGGCTCCCCCTTAAAAGTGTACATACTGTGACAAAAACAATTCTCACAATTAATAAATATACTTGATGGTAATGTTCTACGAAATAATTCTCGTTATACATTGTGCCAATGACACACTATGATTCTGATTCTGATTATTGCACGTATTGGCCCTTTGACTTCAAAGACTATAGCGTAGGGTACTCTCTTTCCAGTGCCTATGATCGTCTTCACCCATTCATTTCTTATTATTTCGCTTAATTTCTGGTTCAAGGTTCCATTCCCTATTTTAACTTTTTCCATGTGTCTTGGGTCATAAGTTTTGTGTTTTTATCGGCAACATTTGCAGACGAATATAAAATCATGAGGGAGATTTCTCTTAGCATTTCTTTGAAGAAAAATGTTGACGGAATTAGTCTATTGAACATTTAAATTGGTCTCTTCGGATATATTCCAGAATATAATAATATACCTTTTAATATTACTTCCTTAGATGTTTCATATTTCATTTTTATACCCAATAGAAAAAATAATTTCACATTAGTTTTTCTTTTCTATCGTCCCTCCCTGCACGGTCATTCTGAAAGTAGTATATTGTTTCACATTAGACCTCTTATCAGTCATTGTGTATATCATACTGGTGCACATGTATGTGTGACAGGAGAAAATTTATTCAGCATGCAGCAGCATACCCACAAAATTAGATAAATACATGAATAGCTTACCTGTGGCATTGTGATAAAGACACCGGTTCACTTAGACCTCTCAAATGATATAATACTGTTTTTTAAAGTCTCGTGGAATTTTACTAATAGATTTGGACGGGGTTTGGTTATCTAGACGAATTATGCACCGTGTATTCTATCCGTTAGGTGTGCGCAATGGAAAATTTTGCGAAAACCTCCTTGAGTTGACCTGAAGTATCCATGGCTAATCAAGTTGATAAATATTAGGCAATAAAACCATCTATCATTGGAATGTCAGTTGACAGACGACTTTTTCTACCAGTACTGGTTTAAGCAACACAGTAATGTGATGACCTATCTGATGGTTTTATGTTGACATACTCGTCTATTCTATTAACTTTGACATGGCTGTCCAATAACCTTTATTATTGAGATGGCCACGATCTTAGTTGAAAATTGACCTTAACATTGTATCTTATCTATCTGAAGTCCTTGACAACAAGTGTATCCCCCTGACAGAGAAAAGCGCATGGTACATGTTAAGAGATATACAACTTATTATAGATTGTCGGTGGCGACATATTTCATCAAATTATAAACCACGAAAGGCAATTGTGTAACTGACGTATATGGTTAATCAATTTATAACTATAAATTGGGACTAAGAAAAAATCAATAAATAAGCATCAAGGTACCTGTTATTTTTTAAGGTTACATGTAATTATTAGTATTAACAAGAAAGGGAAAAAGGCACTCGACTCAGTATTATGAGTAAAATCAACACAGACTTGCAGATAATCATAAAATAAGCACATAAAGATATTTCAAATATTCGACTGTAATACACATATTGTACTGATTGAGGATGGCCAATTGAAATAAGAATTGTCACTCAATTGGTGTGGTTAACAGATTTACGGGTCAACTTTTAATCACTTTTGTAAGATTGAAGACGTTTTCATTATATGTTACAGTACACCCTTTACATCATTTGTTCTCAGTCTAGGGACCTATTCCTTGACGGATTTGGCCGAAAATAGTAACACTTGTAGGGTACCTTGACTACTCAAACCGGTTTATGGGCCCAAGTCATTGAAACAATATTGCTGCCTCTAGCAAAAAGCATAAACACATCGAACTAAGTCGTATGACAAGACATCACAGACAAAAAAGCAAACAATAAAGACCTAGAAAGACTTCAATTGTAATGTAGTTGAGGCATCGACTGAGGACGGTCATTTGAAGTAAAATTACTTATTGAATAGGTGTGGTTAAAATTCCTCTCACCACAACGGCAGAACAATTAAAGGGCATATGTATAAATTATACTCCATATATAAGGCCCTTGTTCCATCGGTGTCCCGACTAATAGTCAAAGGGGTCAATGCTCAAGACCGTATCTCCTCTGTATTCACAGAACTTGAGCATGAGTAACAATTACTATTGCCAATAATAAATATTAGAACATATATACGTTATAATTTTATGCGCCAGGTGAGCATTTCGACAACTTATTCTCTTCAGTGATACTCGTGACCGAATGATTGGAATACTAAACATTTATAAATATTTGAAGAGCAGTGTTAAAATCAAAGTGGCCGAAAAAGTTAATCAAATAATCAATCTAAGGACAGAACATTGCATGAGGGAGATACTGCTTAGTTTTGGAGTGATTTACAAAATTTCATGACTGAAAAATTTAGATGTATATTTCACGTCAATACAAGAGCATTGAAAACTAGACCGTCAGTACAAAAGCACTGAAAATACACTTATGATGCCCTCGGGAAGTAACAGTCTACCAGAAGTGACACCTATCTAGTGGTTATAATAAATATCAAAACATATATAATAAACTTTTCACTAAGAAAATATATATGGATAACAGACCAGAATAATACACTACATGTACTCGTGCAAAGTTATGTTAAGACTAAAACCACCAGTATATCTTACATAGTATAATATTTTACAAATGATTATCAAGTACCTAAGATTGTACATTCAATTTCGGAGATAAATGAACAAAACAGAAGTACCGAATGGTTAACGACACCTCGAATTATCTGGATAAAGGGACAATATCGTGTACAATGTCATATTTAAACATCCCTTTATAATTATGCATACGACTGACAAATAGTTATTTGACGAACGTTATTGATATGGAAAGGGTAATAATAATTACTTTAAATTTTATTTCTCTCTTTCTCTGTAGTTCTCCTCCATGTTTCTTTGGGTCTTCCTCTTCTCCTTTCCCCCTCTGGTGCCCACGTCAGTGCTATTATCTCGTTGTCTAGGTTATCCTTCCTTAGTATGTGGCCTATGTATTTCCACCTTCTTGTTCTTATTATATTCTCTATGGATGCAGATTCTGTTATTGTTCTCAGCTTTTCGTTTGTTATCTGTTTTTGGTCAGGAGATCTTCGATATTCGTCTTCGGCACCTATTCTGGAATGCTTCTGGCCTTTTTTATCTCTGCCTTTGTTAACTTCCAACACACGGAACCATACAGCAGATTAGAGGTGACATTGCTGTTGAATATTCTTACTTTTGTTCTTTTGCTGTATATGTTAGATTTCCATAATTGGTTAAGTGCTATAAATGCGTGCCTTAGTTTTTGAAGTCTGGCATCGATATCCTCAGTAGTTCCTCCATCCTTGTTAACTTTAGAGCCTACGTAGGTGAACTCGTTTACTTCTTCTATTTCCTACATTTCTAACTTAATAGAACGGGTATTGGTGGTATTAATTCTAATTGCTTTTGTTTAACCTTGATCCTTGTCCCCTCTGACTGTTAGTCGGGACTCCAATTGATTATGGATCTGAGCTCGCTTACAGACGGGCAGAGTACGGTTTACTCATGTTGACGTCTACTTACATATTTTTAACAACAACATATTATTCTACAAATTTTCCGTGTGTAATAAATTTTTATGACCTCTGTCCTTGAGAAACCTGTTGATCCTTGTTCTCTATATGTAGGATTATTTATAATTTTTTAAATGTGTATCCTTTGATTGTGCTGCTTTTGCAGTGATAGGAAAGGTGGGCGCCCGTAAACCGGTTAACCACACCAATTGAGTGACGTTTGTTACTTCAATTGACCGTCCTAAGTCGGTATCGTAACCGCAGCAGAATCGAATATTTTTGTAATGTTCCGTGTATATTCTCCTATTATCAGTTTTTGTGTGCAAGTCCTTGGTGATATGTATCATACAGCTTTGTCAGATGTCTTCTGTTTTCTCTTTCTTAGTCCTACTTTTTCTGCCAAATCTCTGACTGCTGATCTTTTACATACGATGAACTAGCTCTCGCAATTTCTGTTCATCGTCAACAAGATAGACAGGGAATGGGTTTTTTTTACCATACATTTGGTCATTACTCATATCATACATATTACATGATACTCTATAGCTGATGCGACATTGTTACATAAAATGAATACCGTGAAATAATTCTTGCTTTGTATATGAAAATGATGTTACATATTCAGTTTTGTATATTCTATATTTTTAGTTTCCATGGCATATAATTCATGTTCGTAGCTTTTCCTGTTCTTGGTATCTTCCCTAAGAAAAAAGAATCTACTATACGACAATAACTAATGCAATGCTATTATGGCACTAACAACCATATACCATGGTTGATATTTATGGTCAACTGAAAACCGGAAGTGAAACAAGCTGCCATGGGGAGGAAGCAATCGTTAACCACACCTTTCATGAGTGCGCAAATTGTACAGACCACTCAAAAAGGTTGCTGATCGTGAAGAACAATTTGTCCTTGTGGTTTGTTTGCGCATACTGTTTAAATCTTCGTCATAATTATTTCGCCCATTAAATGGAGATTAATACTAAATCAAGAAGAAAAATCCACAACAATATACAACTCGACTCTGCTCTTCTCATCAAATAATTAATAGACGTTTTGCAGATATACAGGTATGTCTTTTTGAACGGGATTGAAATTGCATGTGTCAAAAGTGAGGAAGAGAAAAGATTCAACCAGTCACTTGCAATAAAGTCCTCCTTAAGGACAATATAAAGGACTTTTAATTTGCATTTTAGTCAGACATGTATCGTTGATTGATAAGCGATAACCGACTACCTCTATGCCAGTAAATGGTTTGTTATAAGTCTGTAAATAGTTTGTTTACTTGCTTTGTGCTCTTATTGACGTTAGTCTCGTAGTACATGATATATCATGACAAAATGAGCTCATTCATCATTATCTCATATAGCATATAGATTACTTTATGGAACACGACTTTTAGCAAATGCTCGCCTTTTATCCCCTCGCGCAACTTGTTGTTCGTATGTATGTATGTATGTGTGTATGTGTGTATGTATGTATGTATGTATGTATGGATGGATGGATGGATGGATGGATGGATGGATGGATGGATGGATGGATGGATGCATGCATGCATGCATGCATGTATGTATGTATGTTCGCTTGTCCGGGCCATAACTTTTTATTGCCTTGATGATGTCAATAATATTACACATGATTGTTGCTTACATCTCAAGGAAGTGTCATAACCTTATCTCAGGGTCAAATTCTCAAGGTCGAGGTCACAATGGGCTGGAATGGAATGAAAATAATGCACCAAAGTGAGTTTGGGTAAACCTTTTGACAACACATTAATTACAACATTTTAAGTGTATTTAAATTCTATGCCTCGCGATGGGATGCTACGCTTAGCGTTGCTCTTGTTCTTTATTATTTCTCTCTCAGTCTCAGTTTGATATGTAGACGGCGACGCTTTTTGAATATCACAATAGGAATTAATATCTGAACATCACTTGAGAGACATAGGTTGTCGAAATGCGCAGATGGTGCACAACATTTATATGTATTTTGATATTTATCATTACCAAGTTATTCACATTTAGATGAAAACCCTTTCATTACACAAGAAAATTTTTCATGCAAACATAATTCAGTTTTTAATATATTCGATACAGTTATGAAACATTTTATACTGTACCCAGTTTGTACACCGTCTGAAGCGAATCTCTAGATTATAACGATTCACGATAGTTCATTCGTTATGATTTTAGTGCTTGATAATTTTAGGAAAAATACTACAGTAACTTCATATTTGCTTCAAATATTAAATATCATAATTATTGATTGCTTACGTCGGCGTTGCCCAGTGAACTTGACTTTCCATTCAATGGCACCCTGACGTTACAAGTGATGTCTGGCATACAAGAGTGAGGGGTGTCCTAATACGGTCATTTTTGTTGAAATTTTGTCCCATTTCATTTAATCGGTTTTTATTTCAGGATAACAGATATAATACTGATATGATATTGAAGTATCAAGAAAATGTTACTGTTCTAAAGGAGAGGAGACATCTGATTCAGCTGTATGAAAGACGTTTTTATGGATATGCAAGGCATAGAAGACATCACATTCGGTAATAATACAGTTGTCGTACCTACTAAGGACGGTCAATGGAAATGGTAAACCGGTTTACAGGCCCACCTTCCTTTCAACATAAAACAGTATAATCAAACAACACACATTGAAATACATGTATAGGACAAATATCAACGGATTAACAGATTACCAAGGAATAAAAGAAAATAAAGAGGAACATAATTGGAATTATCTGACTTTGAGAAACTAAGATGTTTAACATATCTCAGTTAATACGTTATTCCAGAGCATGTTCAAATTACAATGACTTTGTTCTGAGGGCTAGGCGACTTTCAGTTAAGCTGCTCAACCAGGGTTATATATGTGCTAGACTAGCAACGTCACTGAGGAAGTTCTACGGTCGTTACGAGACTCTTATTATTCCATATGATATCTTGTTATCCAGACTTTTAAATGATATTCTGGACTGAGACCGATTCTGATCATTTTACACAGATTTGACACCTTCTGTACTAGAAGGTTATCTACTTCGACTTCTCCATATATAAATACATATGGAATTCACACAATTTGACTCTTTCTACTGGGTATATGTGACGGGTGTTGCTAGCAAGCAGGAGATGCTCACTCTCCCCGGGCACCTGATCTCACTCCATCACAGGGGTTCACATATGCTCTTCAAGTAGACATATTTTGTTATTTTCCATTTGTTTTTCATTTTCACTGATTTTGTATGTCCTATGGTTTCATGATTTTTGGACTTGTGGTTTGGATATATCCATCATCTTTACATCAAAGAAATCTATAATAACAGTGATATGTTCGCACATTTTTCTGTTTGTTCCGAAATATTTACAGAACATTTCATTACAGAAAAGATCTCAGCTAAATACAGTAAAAACCAAGAGGTGCTTATTTCCAAAAACAGAGAACTTATTTCAAAGAAAAAAAAACCAAATCATGAATTGAAGTTGTATTTCTTGATATCCCGATGCAATCCACATATTAAAGAGATGTGTTATACATTCAGTACGAGTATCTTATTTAAAAATACATGTACTGAATAAATTGTTTGCATTTTCACCACTGCAGGTCCTTCAAGATTGTTGTCCTCCTTCCAGTTTGTCCTCGTTGCTTTTGGAACTGATATAGCGCCATGTTTGAATGGTTTTAAGATAAACTAAAACATTCTATCAGAAGTGTCAAGAAACAAATAGATATTCATTGTGGTTATATCATATTTAAGTTGTAGAATCAATTTTCGACAGTAATTATAATCAAGGTAAAATAATTGACAAAATTGTAGATAGACAAGTGGATCGTGCGAGTTGAGGACGGCATATTCTGATTACACATACCTAGCCAATCGAGTCTTAAGCAAAGAAAACTGATGTAATAATGCATCGATTACAATTTATATTCATATCATTTTTCTGTCTTTCTATTCATCCTTTTCGTATAATATCTGAAACATTAATTGTGGGGCTTTTTCACCACAGGGATCCCAAATTAATATTTTGTGCAGTTGTAGAAGTCCATAGACTGCGGCACTAGATCGGCAACATCGGGTAGTTGTATATATTGTAGGCATATAACGTTTCTCACTACCACCATCCCCCTACACACACACACATACATTTTGTATTGTTTGATTTGTGGGTAGATGGTAACTTGTAGTGGAGTCGGATCATTTTAACCTCCGTCTTATTTATATCGTCTATAAATGTCTTTATTTTGCTCGTCGAGTCCACTCTGCCGAGTGAATGAAACAGCAGTGTTACAGATTTGCTCCTATCTGTATTCCATACATTATATAAGATATACGAATGTTTGATAACACTTAAATAATATTTGTCTGTCAAGAGCAGATAGCAATGCTGTCAGCTATATATGACAATGCCCCTTTAATGTTACCTTGGCAGATAAGTTTGTTTATTACACTTTACCGGAGCTATAGTATTTCCCAGCAGAATTATCATATAGGTCCACTTGAAGTTTTATGGGGCTACCCATTTTGTGTACTCATAATGCAAAAGATACTTAAAAATTGAGGTTATCACAACCTTCCTACAACAAACTTTAAGAAATCACATGAACAGTGTGTGTAGCCCAAATAGGCCTATGTAGCTCACCTTAGTAACTTCAGCACATTAGAGAGTTGGAAGTACATGTATCTGGGCAGAATGTTTCTAATCAGAATGTTCTCATATGTGAATACCCTTATTCAAAAATTTTATTTAAAAAAGCAAAACAAAACAAAAGAACAACAACAACAAAAAACCAAACAAACAAACAGAAAACAGAAAACCAAACAAAAACAAAAAATAAACCCAAAATAAACAAACAAACAAACAAACAAAAAACCACACCAAAAGCACACCACATCACAATTCTAAACCACGCGTATACATTTAAATTTCCATTCTATGTAACTCATCTAAATATTTTCTTTGCTGCTAAAGGGAGTACATGTACTTCTCCGTACCTACTTTGCCACGCTATAGGCCAACCCCACGGCAGACCCAGCCAAAAATTCAACAGTGCTTTTAAAGATATTGAATACTTCATAAATGCCATTTTTTATTCAAACATTCTATTTCTTCTGAAGAAGTTGGTCAAAGCTGTGCACAACAAGCAAAAGAACCAAACACCCTCCAGTCTACCCCCTTTCTTATGTTTTAATCTATCAAAAATTATACATATGGAATTGCATTGAAAGCAACCTACAAGGAGAAAATCTGAAGAATTAACTTTTAAAAAATAGGCCAAAATCACGTTAAAACCATCTAAATTCCTATTTCTGATTAAAACCAAAACACTAGCACTTTTAAGACACCACTCCAGATACCTTTGATGTCTTGGATTTGAAATCTACGAGCCGGTCTAACAAAATTTGTTAAAGATGGATACACTCAAGACCTATGTTGTCCCGCCCTAGATCCAACTTTTGACTGATCTGCTAGAAAACAGTAAAATTTGTAGGGGACAATGAGCACTTGATACAGCGAAATATTAACAAAAGGTTTCATTTAGTTGTGAAGAATATATCGATTAAAGCTTATTATTGCATGCTAATACTATACAAGAGAATTTGTTAAAAAGACAAAAGCAATCCATTATAGGCAGTCTACACAGAGAAAATTTAAGAAATTACCAGACAATAAGCAGACATACAAAGTGTAACAAAAGCTGTCAGAAAACAACAGAGCTCGCCGTATAGGACGTTTATATTATATAGTTTATTTGTCAAGCAATTTCTTATTCCAAATCTGACCAGATGAAAGCTCTGGTCACAATGAATCTACATGTGAAATCCCTATCTCTAATATTTCAAAAGACAAAACTCAGGTAAAAGTTTCCGAGTAGTCAAAGTCCAAGGTCAAGAGTCATGGTATCAAATGAAAGGTATTGAAATGAGGGACCTATGTGTGAAATATCGAAGCCTGGTTGAAAAGATAAAGCCCGGTTTAAGTTTTTGTAAAGTAGGTCAAATTCCAGGGGTCATAAGGTCAAATATCATGGTATCAAATAAAAGTTCTTGTCATGATGAACATATGTGTGAGGAATCAAAGCCGTACCCCTATTGGTTCAAAAGACATAGCCCAGGTTTAGGTTTTTTGAAAAGTATCTCAAAAGTCATGATACATGTACCAAATGAAAGCTCTGATAATGAGGAATCTACATGCGAAATATAAAAGCTCTACCAATAACGATTCAAAATCAGGATCAGTTTTTGAAAAGTTAGTTCAAGTCAGAGTTCAAGGTCACTGGGCAAAAAATAATGGTACCAAATGCAAGTTCTGATCACGGGGAACCTACATGTTAACTATCAAAGCTCTACCACTAACTGATCAAAAGATATGACCCAAGTTAAAGTTTTGCAAAGTAGGTCAAAATCCAAGATCAAGGTCACTAGGTTAAAAGTTATGGTCCCAAATGAAACCTTTGATCATGAGGAATCTACATGTAAATGTTTTAGTGCATGTGAACGCCGACGCGGACGCCGGGAATATGACAATAGCTTTCCGAACATTTCGTCCTGGAGAGCTAAACAAAATGATTTTCGAACAGATCTAAAAACAACATTAATTGAGACATCATTCTGATTGGATTTGATAATCTTTGCAGCCAATCTGAAGAAATTTATCTAAGGAGAGTACCCTCTGGGCTGTACATGTTGCCCTACCCTATTTCCATCCTTTGAGAGATCTGGTCAAAACCAGCATTTGTAGGTAAATTCAAGTACTTTATATTAACAAGTTTGATAAAAATCTTTCTATCTGTTCTAAAATGGAAGTCATCAAAGCTTATTGTTACATAATTATAGTATACCCTCCTGATTTTATTTCAAATAGTTTGTAAATAAGGGCCTAAGTGAACCTATATCGCTCACCTGACCACAATTTGTTTATTCAGAAACAAATGACAGCTCAATTTAGTTGGAATGTTAGAGTACGATGAGTTCTCACTTTCTATAAGATTTTGTGAAATTTTGTGAAGCGGTTAATGAAAAGTCGAAAGATATGTCAGCCAATCATAGCTCTCGGCGACCATCTTCAATGATAGACTGGGTCAAAAGATAAATTTTGGTGAAGGACCTCGATAATTTTACCTTACTTCCTGTGAGGTTTGGTGATACTCAGCAATTGCTGAAAACAAGCCAAAAATGTGTCAGCCAATCAGAGCCTTAGCGGCCATCTTGGCCAAAGGATCATGTCGAGAGATAAAATTTTTGTAGAGGACCATGAGTATTTACTTCCTGTGGATTTTTGCAACATTCTGTGTAGCGGTTGCAGAGGGGAAGTGGACAATTTTTCAATAAATCTGGGCCCATGGCGGCCATCTTGGATTACGGATCGGGTCGAAAAACATAAACTTGGAAGACGGTCTTAATTGCTTACTTCTTGTAAGGTCTAGTGAAATTTTATGAAGAGGTTATGGAGAAGACGTCGATAATCTGTTAACCAATCAGGATCCATGACGCCCATTTTGGATTGCCGATCGGGTCGAAAAACTTAAACTTGGTAGAGAACCTTGATTTCTCACTTCTTGTTAGGTCTGCTGAAATTTTATGAAGAGGTTGTGGAGCAGACGTCGAAAGTCTGTCAACCAATCAGGGTCCATGGTGACCATCTTGGATTATGGATCGGGTTGAAAAACATAAACTTGTTAAAGGACCTCGATTACTTATTTCTTGCTACGTCTGTTGCGGTTGTAGAGAAGACGTCGAAAAGCTGTCAACTAATCAGGGCCCATGGCGCCCAGTTTGGATTACTAATTTATCATTTTAGATTGCTCGAGTTGGTAGGTTCAGGAATTGAAAGATGGCAAGTTGTAATTCCGTGCTCATTGAAGTTGTCTTCATGGTTTAATTCAACAAGTATTATTAGAAGACAACTAAGTTCGCCGAAAACGGGTGTTGATTTCAAAAAGAGCATAAATGTAAGAAGTTGATAATTCAGGAATTAGTGTTTGCCTATCTCATAAAGACATTTAAAAAAAGCCATTGACAAAAATATCTCAAGCTTGAAATCAATAGGGTTCGTCATCTTAAAAGGTCAACATTTGTGTTGTCTGTTTTTATTTTATAGTGTTGACAAAGTTTTTCTGACTTCGACCTTTGACTTTAAATATGGTCATTTTTTTTTCAGTCTAATCCTTTAAATCAGGAGAGTCAATGGCATGAGAAATTTTTTTGCAGTTCACAATGTAAAGCATCGGTAAGTTTTTGAAAATGAGTCAAAGTCCAAGGTCAAAGACACTAAGTCAGAAGTCATGATAGCAATTCAAAGCCTGGTTTTTAGAAATCCATATGTGAAATATCAAAGATGTATCTTTTTTGTTTCAAAAGATATAGCCCATTTAAAGTTTTTAAAAAAAATAGGTCAAAGTCCACGTCAAGATCACTTGGTCAAAAGTCATAGTACCAATTGAATACCCTGGTCACGAGGAAACAATCAATATGTGGAATATTAAAGCTGTACTTTAAAAGTTCAAAAGATATAACCCAGGTTAAAGTCTTAATTTGAAACTAGATTATCAGTAAAACTGATAAATGCTCCCCTAACGGCAGCTATAATGCAGGAAATTGATGACTCAATTCATAAACAAAAAATCAGTAAAAGTGATGGATGCTTCAAGAAGCAAAGCAATAATGAAGGAAATGAATGATTCAGTATATAGGAAATTATTGTATTAATTGATGATGATTTAAAATCTCAATGTATCATATGAATATCCAATTGAATCAACTGTAGAACAACAAGTGATCACAGTATCCTAAACTAAAATGAGTAAGTTTGACCTTGTTTACTTATGAACTTTTCATCATCACCTTGACCTTTCAGAAATGACCTTAAAAGATCTTTGTCCAAAAGCCCTTAACCTAAAATGACATTTTGGTGAAGTATGATTAAATTCTGATGAAAGGTATAAGAGATATAAGTACTTCATTGTATTTCAAGTCAAATTTGAAGTATGATCAAATTCTGATGAAAGGTATAGGAAATATGAGCGGACGGACGGGAAGACACACGGACATGACAGCGACTAACGGTATATGCTCCCCCGAAAATTTTCGGGGAGCATAAAAAATGTAGGTAAAAGTCAAAAGAAAAGATCACAAAGTTAACAGAAATGTATCCAACTGAAAGCCCTTGTTATGAGAAATTCATATGTGAAATGTCAAATAGGTACATTTTCCGTTTAAAAGATGTAGCGGAGATTAAAGTTTTCAAAAGTAGATAAAAGTCCAAGGTCATGGTCAAAGTCATGGTACCAAATGAGTCCCCGTCATGAGAAATCAATATGTGGAGTATCGAAGCTGTATTTTTGTTCCAGTTCAGATAGGTCTAGGTTAAAATTTCGTGTACGCATGCCGCCGACGACATTGCCGGGGTTTTGATATTAGCTACGAAGTACAGAATAACAAGTACAACCTGCATATAGATACATTACAGATCTATTAATATATATTCTGCATAAATGTCAATATCACGTTGTCAGTTTCGTTACGCAAGGTCTATATTGCAGTCGCGCCCAAGGTATGAACTTTACATGTATGTCAACATAAACAGTGATGCCAGACATCAAAATTGCCAAAAGGACAGAAAGGAGGGTGATAGATCATCTTAGAAAATACTTTCAGATTGCCAGGAATGAATATTGTTATTAAGAATGTGGAATTAGAGGGGCCCGCCCCTCCCCTTTTTAGCAAAGATTTAAAAGGCGTATAAAGTTGAAAACATTCCAATAATACGAGTATTACTCCAAATCTGGTAATCAAGATGGCAGAGTGATTTTGCTACTATTTGATTTTCACTTCTTTTTTTTATGACAACCAAGTGGGGTAACCTCCTGCCTCCATGTCGCGATATAACTGAAATATTGTTGAAAGCGACGTAAAACACCAATCAGCCAACAACCAAGTGGACATCAACAATGTAAATTGAATCCACAAAGAAAATTAATTTGGAATCAGCTGAATGAACTTCCGTTAGGAAGTCACTGGTTTTTTTTTTTTTTTTTTTTTTTTTGGGGGGGGGGGGGGGGGTTGTAAGCTTTATAGTCTACATTAGACGGCCATTTACATTAATACCGTGACACTACATTCAGATTTATCCTTATTGAACATCTTAATTAGCACTTTAACATCTTAATTAGCACTTTAACATCTTAATTAGCACTTTAACATCTTAATTAGCACTTTATTGAACATCTTAAAGAGCACTTCATTCACTTTGTGCTCATCAAGTGTACAAAGGCGGTGGCAATATTTGTCGTTAATAGACATTGTCAAAATGGAATTGCATGTAGTCAACCTTTTATATGGCCTCATTAGTGATGCTGATGGAAAGACGTCCCTTTCACATTTTCATTCTAGAATAAATATGGTAAATATTCCCATCAAGTCGTGATGGTCTAAGGGGCCAAAGCATACAATGGCAAGAAATGGACAAGTGTCTCTGTCAACTGGATATGATACCACATCACTGTTAAGCAAAATCCATGCTAGAACGCACAATTAAATAGACAATAGTAAGACTATGTGGACAACATGCTCTGTTTAATGACACAAATTCAATGGCCAAAATAAGCCTAATCTGGTGATCTCCTTATTACTAGTGGTATAAGCTTACAACTTATCACAGTGCCCTACAATACTTACCAGTCATAATCAATTGAGTGATCGTCAAATGCCCGACATCACACATTTTGGCACACTTGTTCGTTATGACGTCATAAATAAATGGCCCGTCAAACATGAATTTAACTATGACGTCACGATGGAACTACGTAATGGGCGTGGTTAAAGTTGGATCTGGCGATCCCTCAATTGACCGATTGTTTTACATCACTGAAGGATTATTACAGCATTTGGTGACTGCATCGCTCTGATGCATTACAAAGAAACTGACGCCTTTGCAACAAACACGTCTGAAGAATTTAGGTATCTTTTTTTCATGTCATGCCTATCATGAATCTTGGTTTTCAGCGTCTCATTTGAAGGATGGTTGAAGTCGACTCTGGACCTCTTATTTACGAGACAAGCACCTCATCCACTAAAGGACTAAACTATACTGGTTTCTAAGTTATAAGTTGAAATTAGAGACCATCAAAATATGACTGAAATTTGATGATAAAGAGAGATGTATGTAGAAAAGTGATCATGTTTTTTACTGGTCCCTAGAAACTTACACAAGATCCGACACATGTGCATCTAGAATGCATCTGACATTAGTGAACTTCTACAAAGATGAATTTCTGACCAGTAGTATTTATAAACCATTGTTTACTGTCAGATAGATCCTCATTGTAGGTATCATACAGCTTACTAGTGTGGAACAATGTAGATAACATTATGCCAAACTCTTGAAATTCAATAGAAATAAAACAACATTACAACAATAAAGGGTTTTTTATTTTTATTTTCACTCTGTACATTTTATTCACTGTCCACATTAACAGTCTGTGTACCTGAAAGAAAAGAAATAAATGATCTGAGAATACAGATTCAAAGTCCCAAGTAATATAATAAAATCATGTATTAAACTAGATTCTATTTATTATTTGTATCCCACTACAGAGTGTTTAACGTAAATAATATAATTTACAATATTCATTTTACTAATTATTACATAATCATCAACTGGTCAACAGTGCAAAAAAGTTTGAGTGATTTTGTTCATGTTGATATTGGTGAATTTTTGTGACTGAAAAATTTCAACAAAAATTGTTTGTAAATAAATATATAAACACTCAAACAATATGTGGCATGTACATGCACTTTGTGTGTAATTCTATTTTTTCATTCAGTAATGAACAGAAGTCATCTTCTTTCCAAAATCTCAAAATTACCAGAAAATTACTCTGTAAATATATGAATAAATCTAAACAAGACCATAACTAGTGAGTACTATCACAAAATCATATTTCAAACATATAAAATTATGCAGAATGACTGGAACAAGGATAAATTCTGTGTATCTAACCGCTGTGCTACATAAGAAATCAATATAAATCCGGTATAATTATGTAGTATACCAGTACACTCTGCAAAATAGGGAGACTTGGAGGTGCATATCGTATTTCCTATTTTCTTCTCATTCATAATTCATTTATTTAGTTTTGCTTGGCATGTGAAAGTAGTCTGAATAAATAAAATTTTGTTAAAAATTAATATTAAAACTTTTTGAAGTCAGATGATACTACTGCCATGTGACCACACATTTAACAAATGTTGTCAGACGACAACAGAGCCCACCAGTGGCTACCAAATTTAAATAGCTAAGTGTTTTGCAAGTAAGTCAATTTTCAAGGTCAATGTCAAAACACAACAAATTTTGATATGTAATGAAAGGTCTTATCACATGGAATAAACAAATGAAATATCTAAGCCCTATCTCTTCGTGTTCATAAATTATAACCAAGGTTAAAGTTCTTTTTAAAAGTAGTTCAAACTTAAAGGTCAAGGTGACAAGGTTAAAAATTTCGATACTCAATGAAAGGCCATGGCAAAAGCAATATACATAAGAAATATTACAGCCCTGTCTCTCTTAATTTCAAGGTATGATTCAGGTTACATCTTTTGTCTACGGATGACGACATGAAGATGACAACGCCAGGTGTATAACAAAAGCTCTCCGGACAATCGTCCTGGTAACCTTAAAATGAATCTGTACAACTACAATAGGTTATACTTCATTTCTCAGAGACTTAAGAATACTATTCTGCCTCTTCAACTTGATTACCTTTACATGAGAAGCAAGCAACATCTTATATTTATATCAATTACTCACCTTTAAATGAAGCACATGGAACGTATGTCACTAACGTATATAATCTATGTACAGAGTCTTCATCTTCGTTCCTCTTACGGGCAAGTCGAACACGGATTCTGTAGGGAACATTTCTATAAAACAAAACAAATTCTCATTTAAACCAAAAGGACTTAAACTCTAGCATGTACCGGTACCTTCAAGACCAATTACGATAGATTATTCACAGGAATACAGAACCCAAATGTTTAATTTATAAATTTTACATGTATTACTTATCTCGTTCTAATTCCATTTTAGATTGGGACTCTACCGGTCATTTATCTTTTATGATGTTTATGACCTGTAGCTATTTTTAACATCTTTAAGATTTTTATCTAGACCAAAAAAACAGACCCCAAGAATATCAATAAATCTGATGAATGTTCCCCAAACTGCATCAAACCCATGACTTTGTCTGTAGAATTAAGAAATGTTGGTAAACTCCAGAAATTAATATCTCTCCTAATATTTCAAGGTTGTTAACTTGAGTGAATACTGTCCAAATGTCCCTGGCCCAAGAACTCCAATCCCAAGAAACATTTGTGCGAAATAAAATATAATTCTAATAAATGGTCAAAGAGATATGTAGGAATAAAGGCCATTCTAAATATTTTTGGAAAATGTGCAGAGTGACCTTGAAGACATGACAATCAGTGACCTTTGTTCAAAAGTCATTACACCAAGAAACATTTGTGTGAAATATGATACAATTCTGATGAATCGTTTAAGAGAAACATGGCCTTTTTCATTATTTCAATGATATGTACTGAGTAATCTTGACTTTTCAATGACTTTGAAACACCTTTGTCTAAGAGTTCCTGTCCCAAGGAACATTTTTGTGAATTACGATACAATTCTAATAAATAGTTTAAGAGATAAGAGCTCAGACAGACACAGACACAAGAACAACTATATGCTGCCCTAAAATTGTTCAGGGAACATAAAAAAAATAATAATAATAAACTGTGTTTCCAAATTATAATCAAATCAACAGTATCTTGACAACTTCCCTCCCCTTCTCACCCCTTTTTTCAAGATCAACTACTATCAGTGAAAGGGAAATACATGTTCAAAACCAAAATTGGCAATCAAGTAACATGAAAACAAATCTGTAAGTATTACATTTACGAAGCTTTATGTATGTATTTTGGCTAAAAATCATGTACCTTTGACAGCCCTAATATTTAAATTTGCATATGTTACAATTTCAACATATTAAATCTATAAAGAACACTAATAAGATTTCAATAGACATTACTTTTATCTTTGACATAAATATACCATCTTGATGAATGTTCTTACATTGTTATAAGAAGACCGTTTTCCAAAAAAGGGTGTTTGAAATAATGTTCTTTTTTCCAAATACAGATAATTAAAGTTTGTATTGAACATAGGAATAACCTATTTTGCTTATATTTTTTTCACAATGACAAAATTTAAGCAAACATTCTTGCCTTGCAGTGTTTTTTTTCATTCCTCAAATCAGATCTGTTATAAGGAACCTTTCCAAAGGAAACTTCATTGATTTTTCCAAAAATTTGTCTACATTGTTCCCAAACATTGATCTTTCAGCAATATGCAAATGGGATAAAAATTTCTTAATGCAAAGATAAAGGCACCTTTGAGAAAACTCATAAACAAACAAGAGGCCCAAATGGGCCTATATCGCTCACCTGAACAGCTAGATGATCAAGTTGAAGATATGAAAAATTGTCCCCCCCCCCCTTTTCTTGGAAGTCTTAAAAAATTCATAAAAAATTCAAAAATCGAGATATTGAAAAAATTCCTTCGCACCAGCATTCCTTACCATAGAAATGATTAAATGAAACCAAATGAATGCATCAATGTTTACTAAAAGAAAATAATAACTCTTTAATGCATTAAAATAAAGTCCAAAATAAAAATGAAAAAACGTCAAAAATTTGATTTCGGAATGGAACCAAAAATATCAACACTTCTTCCCATATGCCTCTAAATCATTCCTATGCAGTTGGTTTGTCGCTGTATGCACCCGATCTGAATAAGAAGTTTGTTAAAGGAGGGTACCCTCTGTGACCTACTTTTGTCTGTGGTGGTGCCAACTGTTCATGGATCCTGACAAAGATGACCACATTTGTCGGGGACCTTGAGTATTTGATGCATGCCAAGTTTCATTGAATTCCAGCAAGTGGTTCCGAAGAAAAAGTTCAAACTGTGAAATGTTTACACCAATTATCCCACCTCCCTTTTTCTTGAAAGTCTTAAAAAATTCATAAAAAATCCAAAACATAAAATATTGAAAAATTTTCTTCGCAGTAGTATTTCTTACCATCAAAATGATCAAATTAAACAAAATTAATGCATCAATGTTTACTAAAAGAAAAAAATACCTCTTTTCTGCATTAAAACTACCAAGTACAAAAAAACGTCAAAATTTTGATTTCGGAACGGAACCAAAAATAACAACACTTCTTCACACATCCCTCTAGATCATTCCTATGCATTCGGTTTGTCTCTGTATGCCCCCGGTCTGAAGAAGAAGTTTGTCAAAGGAGGGTACCCTCTTTTACCTACTTTTGCCTGTGGTGGCGCCACCTGTTGATGAATCCGGACGAAAAACAACAACACTTGTAGGGGACCATGAGTACTACATGCTTATCAAGTTTCATCAAATTCTGTTCAGTGGTTCTGGAGAAGAAGTCGAAAATGTGAAAAGTTAACGACGGACGGACGACGGACGATGATTGATCACAATAGCTCACTTGAGCCTTCGGCTCAGGTGAGCTAAAAAAAAAAAGGATCAATGCTAATGTAGCATATGCCCCCCTGGTTATTTCTGTAACGTGGGCATCACTCAAATGACCAAATCGGAGGTCATCTACTCCTCATAACCACCCACAAACAAAAGTTTTCCACGCAAAAGTTTATGTCTAATGATTAACAGCATTTGTCTTCATTTAATTTAGACATCAGTATTAATTGACACAAAACAAAATCAAAATAAATATGCTAAAGACAGGTATTCTAATTATAACTTATTAACTTGACCTATACATCCTTTAGATGTATCAGTATATCAAATATCAATTCAATATCTTGATTGGTTCCAGAGATAATGTTCGGAAACTGCTAACTTTAGGAAATTTCCTATGTCCAAGGGGAATAACTGTGACAAACATTATTGAACGATAACCTAATTTGAACCTGACTTAGATATCCTAAAGATGTATCTGTGTGCAAAAAGTCAATTCAATATCTCTATCCATTCCCGAGATAATGAGCGGAAACTGCTAATTTTAAGAAATTTGCTAAGTCCAAGGGGGATAACTCTCACAAAAATTATTGAACAATAACCAAATTTGCACTTGATCTACATATAAAGATGTATCTGTATGCAAAATATTAATTCAATATCTCTATCCGTTCCTGAGATAATGTGCAGAAACTGCTAATTTTAAGAAATTTCCCAAGTCCAAGGGGGATAACTATGACAAAATTATTGAACAATAACCAAGTTTGAACTAGACCTAGATATCCTTGAGATGTATCTGTATACCAAATATGAATTCAATATCTTTGTTGGTTCCAGAGATAATGAGCAGAACTGTAAATGGACTGACCGACAGATGGACTGACAGACCGACTGACAGCAGCAAAGCAATATGCCCCTCCTTCTTTGAAGGGGGCATAAAAAAAATACTGAACCTCAGTGAAAAGTTCATAAATCATAAATATGTTGAAAAGCACATCCCCTTCCAGAGTAACTCCATTGTAAACTGAATATATTGCAGAATATATGTATGTAATCAATGAAGCATTTCATATCTACGGTCCTGTTTACCAGTACATAGTCACTTATCTGACACGCTGTGACCACACGTTTGTTATAAGTACAATACATAGTCACTTACCTGACACCTTGTAACCACACATGCTTGTTACCAGTACAATATGCAGTCACTTACCTGACACCATGTGACCACACATGCTTGTTACCAGTACAATACATAGTCACTTACCTGACACCCTGTGACCACACATACTTGTTACCAGTAAAATACACAGACACTTACCTGACACCCTGTAACCACACATGCTTGTTACCAGTACAATATGCATTCATAAACCTGACACCCTGTGACCACACGTTTGTTACCTATACAATACACAGTCACTTACCTGACACCCTGTGACCACACATGCTTGTTACCAATACAATATGCATTCACTAACCTGACACCCTGTGACCACACGTTTGTTACCTGTACAATACACAGTCACTTACCTGACACCCTGTGACCACACATGCTTGTTCAATCTGGTATCAATCCTCACATCGGGCGTTCCCATCATCTTTTCAGCAAATTTACGGATAGCCTTGATTGCTCTGGGAGCCCTCTTTTTGAATCCACTAATAAAGAAATATATATGTAATTATAATTAAAATTTATAGAATAAAAACTTTTCACTTTGATTGCTTGGCACATTTAACTCTATAGTTGTAATTGTCTTTATTCAGTTTATGACTTTCCTTTATTATCATTACTCTTCCTAACTGTGAATTCTAATGCTGATATCATCCTATGAAACCTTGCCTAGAGTGTTTTAATTTAAAGCTTGTCCTTAAAACTATTCAGATCTCTCAAAAAGTTTTAAATAAGGTAACTAAGGCAACTAAATTGAATTTGTTGCTATAGCAACAAGTTCAAATCAACTGCATGTCCAAATTATCTGGTACTTTGTCAGTTGGCTTGATCTTAGAATATCTACTGTGGATTCTAAATTAATTCAGATCCTTAGGACTTTAAAAACAGATGTGTAAAGGCGGTTGTCCAAAACAACTGCAACACATGACTACAGAACTTGATCACAAATTCTTAAGGCATTGTTTTAATCCAGTGATTTCAAATCCTGTTTTTGATGAAATTTTCATTAGAATGGGCTTCATGAATTGACATAACAGGTTACCTGATAAATCAGTCTTACATTGTTATGGTAGTTTTTGATGATTGATAGTAAATGTCAAGTATATATTAAAGATATTTCCATCCCTTTCCAAAAATTCATATGTAGTTACATATACACTACAGGTACTGTCTCTTGTCCAACCCATTCTATGCTTCAGGACTTTCCAAAATGCATCAGCTATTGGTTGATTCCCATAGCAATAACTAAAGCAATTATTTGAATATTGTGCATATTCTTACATGCCATGAATCCTTTTGTGGACATTGATGGTAGTTTCCTTGGTGATGACCTCTGTCAAAACCTTCTTGTCTCCCTTCTTACCCTTGGTACGTGGTGCCATGGCTCTGTCAATAAAAAATACATAAAATAGGGGGATTCAAAATACCGCCGCTGAATTATCATGAATAAAGAAGGAAATAGGGATTTCTTTCGACGCTGATTAGGGTTAGTGTATATACTTTTACATGTTTGGGATAACTTTAGGAGGAAAGAGTTGTCTGATGCTGTAGTTCGTATGCTGTAGTCCTGTAATCCCACCGTCGACCCATGGAAGGACTTTTTGTCTGACCAGTGAATTTACGAGAGCACGACCATATTTGAGGTGGTGTATCTCCCTTACTACTGGAGATATAGATCTGAAATTTGCTGATATTATTGTAAAATCATTTATCTATTGAGGCATTATAGTCAAAAGTTGGATATCAACTGCTTTTAGTGTTTAACCATTTTGATAGAACTTGGGATGATTTTTACCATCAAAAGAGTTCAATCCCTTCTTCATAATATGAAAATCGACCCTGGGTTCAAGCGAGCTTTGTCTCTGTGGGTGTAGATCAAATTTTGCAATATCAATCTTCCTACCCCCAATGCATTGTACTCACCATATCTATATACAGTGAATATGAAATTGTAAAACTATTTACAGGACATTTGGTCTAGTAAACAATGACAATTTACCAGACCAAAGCAATTTTTATAAGAAAAATGCACATCAAGGTGACTTTAGAAACAAGTTAAAAACTTCTGGAAAACAACAGACGATCAGTCCAGACATTTGACCGGCATCAATATAACCAGACTTGTCTGTGTGTCCGACGACATTTAATTTTTACTATATCTTAATCGCTCTAAGAATTTTTAAGTCTCATTTAATTCGGTACAATACAGAATAAAGCAAATGGAAATTAACAAAAACTGAAAAAATTTGGGCCTTAGTTCAGTTTAGGAGACCGGGGCTATAGTCTAAAATATGGCACATATCAAAGAAATTTTACTGTACCTTATTTGCTTACTATATATTTGAGTGTTTTGCGCCACAGGCTGATGTCAAAGAGGTTGGGATTAGAAGAGATAGGGAAAATTGCAGTTAAAGCGTAGTAACGATAGACAAATCGTCTGCCATTTTGGTTTGTTTACATCAAGGCATGTGCGAGAATAAGTGATGTATCTTAGGAAAACAGGCTGGTTTTCACTATCTTACAATATATTTCAACATCATAATGACGTTTTTCAGGACGTAAAAGCGTGTAACCATGTTCCAAGACATCCTTTTTAACGTTATTTCACTTCAATTCAACCTCTGAGAATGGAATGGTTCCATGAAGAAAAACGTTTATAGATTACGTGGTTGTATGGAGCAAGAACTTGTGAAGAAAGGCAAGTACTGCAATGACTGCAAATTGTAATCACTTGCAACTCCAACAGAGGAAACTCGGTCTTTAGGGGCCTACAAATTTCTTCAAAAAGTAGTCAATTCTCTGAATGTAACCAAAAACAAAACATCAGAACCTACAGAACACACATCTCGACACACATTGTACTAAAACCCCGGTCCATAAACTTTTATTTTTAGGTTTTATAGCCCCGGTCCCCTACACTTGACTAAGGCCAAAATTTGTAAACATGCTGTTTATTCGAATTGACATTGATTACTGCATAAAACATACGTATTTATATGTTACTGACCTAAATTCTAGTACTTGGTTAATCGAAGTCAAACAAATTTTATTTCAGAGATGCAAGTAAATCAGGGACGTCCCCGATATAAATGGAATTTGAAGGAAATTTACAAAGATAATACAACACCAGTCACAACAATGAAGAGAGTCATTATTTAGTATTCAAATTCTTAGTGCGGATTTCACGTAAAAGTGCGCTGTATATCGCCAATCATCGTATTTTCCCGTTGTGGGCAGATTATTTTTTAGAATTTACTGTGGGGCTTAATGAAATAGTCGTTAATTGTAACGAAATAGGAAGTTGTATTTCAATTCTGATTGCAAAATGAGATTTCTCGAACATTAAAGAATCAACACACATCATGTTTTATTAAAAGATTTGTTTAAATGAGCGATGATACTCGATTCAATTTACGTCTACTGAAATTCATATGGAAATTACCGTTTCAAAGCGGAAAAGGACCGTTGCACGTAAACTCAGAACCAAATAGTTTTGCGGAATCCGGACAAATTCAAATTCATTTTAACATTATCCAATTACCAAAATAATAATAATAATAATAATAATAATAATAATAATAATAATAATAATAATAATAATAATAATAATAATGATAAAAAGAAAAAAGAGGAGTTACTGGCTCAGTTATGTGGCAGAAGTCACCATGGAGCTATACAATAATATCAACAACAATAATAATAAATAGAGGAATATATAAATTAAAGGGGAAAAAATTGAAATAAAATAAAGAACTTAAAATTGAAATAAAAAGTTTTGTGATTAATGTATTCAGAATTATAATAGGAATTCTATGACAAAATATGGAAAGGATCTGTCATGATCAGCATTCCTGAATGATGTTACATTTTGAAAATTATTCCCCTACGAAGTTACCGTTCTTTACTGTACTAAAATAAATGTCACAGTATTTTTATTTATTCATTTTTCACCTTAATTGTGTTTAAAAAAGTATTACTGTACAATTTACGACAAAAATAGACTTGTTTAAAAACAATCTTGGTGGCAATAGGAAGGTGTAGTTTTGGCATATTTGAACTTGTAATACTTAAGGTGTATGAAGCCGGTGTGGCCTAGCGGATAAGGTGCTCTGCTCGTGATCGAGTGGTCCCATGTTCGACTCCCGCCCTGGGCACACCGGTGTTCTGTCTTTCGGATGAGACAGTAAAAACCGAGGTCCCGTGTCACGGTAGGCGTGACACGTAAAAGATCCCTCACTGCTTCGAGTAGGTCCGTTGTAAAGGTCTAAATTTCTGTGCAATGCATCAGGCAGATGCCGTCACCATATACGTGAAATAATCGTGGAATGACGTAATATAATCAGTCAATCTTAAGGTGTATGACCCGAATCTTAATAAGAGTGATGAATTGCTATGTATCGATCTTACAAAGATGAAAACACACTTCTCTACATGTATATCATCAGATCACCTCTCCAAATGACACAATCCCTCCAAATGACACAATCCCTCCAAAATGACACAATCCCTCTCCAAATCACGTTATCTGTAAACAAATACCTATCCTCAGGATATGAATGTTTGTGAGGAGAGCAGAAAGCTGTTCGTGCCAGGTCTTAGTGGTAATTCTAAGACGCTTTCTTAGCTTTACAAACTTAACTGGTTTATAAAATATACATTTAAGTCAAAAGGCAAAATAATAACGAACACATATGTTCTACTAAAGCTTAAAAATACTGTAATACACTTTAGCTTCCCTATAGACCTGTCACTCTGATAAGACAGCATAAACCGAGGCTATGTATCACAATATACGTTGACACGTAAAAGATCCTTCACTGCCTGATTTTCGTTTGTAGCATATTAAGAGAATATGAAACAGTGAATCATGAAGGCACCGCCACTATATTTGTACAATGATTTTTGTAAAATGGCTTAAAACAACAAATGAACAAAAAGAAAGAAAAAAAAAGAAAAAAGTAAAAAAAAAAAAACAAACAAACAAAACAGTACAATACAAAACAATACAAAACTAAAAACAAAATCAGAACAAAACCAGCATCACAGATGCTGTTGAGAACACATTCCCTTCTTTTCTATGAGAAACGCTTTTAAAATAATGGCCGATACAAAAAAAAGACCAAAACGAAACAAAAAGTAGACAAATCTCCCTTTTCATCATCTCTATAACTCGGACAATGGTGCATTATAATTGAAATCATCAGAGTTATCTATCTTTGCACAGGTATAACAAATAAGACTACCTCAAAAGGTATCAATATAGCAATTATTTTCCAGAGGGCTACATGTTAATGAATGGAGAAGTTTCTATATAAAAGAGGATCATTTGAAGCTTCCTTTACGTTTCAATAAACAGACAGCCCCCCCCCCCCCTCCCCACTAAAGTAAACCCCCCCCCAAATAAAAAAAAAACTATACCTCACCGTGGCTTTGCCTTCTTTGAACTCACCCTCAGTCCGCAGAAAATGTGCTTGATGAAAATACCTTGACCGTTGATATGAAAAAAAAACTTACCCATTACATAAATTTTAATATTGTTACCTGTCAACAGATAGACCATAAATAGCATTTCAATAAAAAAGATGAACCTAGCATTTATATCCACTCATAAGCCTAGGATTTTTCATCCCGAGCAGGACTTAGGGTAGCCAAAACGCTTACATGACTCCAGTCAGGGTCAATTGGTACATTGATACCAAAACGCACTATCAATATAAAGTGTGATAATTAAAATATTTCTTGTAATCAAAAAGTATTCGGGAAAAGATAACAGTATGGCAATTTAAGTTATATCAAGAGAAAAGAAAAGAAGAAAGGAAGGGATATTTCCTTTGCAATTTTAACACAAAGTAATATAACACAAGCTGCGAAACAGAAGTCATTTTGAGAATTTTACCGTTCCCGTTTAATTTGCTTTATACACCGAGTAGTATTTTAATGCATTAAAGGCTATGGAATATTAGACATCTCTTAATGACCCAGTGTCCGTCTTCGAACGATGATATTAATAAAACAAAAACAAAACAAAACAAAACAAAAAACCCCGCCTCAAAGAACAAACATACAAGTTAAGCTTTATTTTTCTCGAATAGCTGTCTGACAAAAGTTCTGATGAACCCGTAAATACTAAATTTTAATCTCAAACTCTCCCAAAATAGCTTAAAGGAGCATGGTCCAATTGAAGTCGGAAGAAGTATAAAAAATGGAAACGGATTTCTTAAACGGCAATCGATTCTAGTATATTATCTAAGATGGTTAAAAAGTATCGTTACCAAAGTCGATGCCGTTAACGAGATATGCCCGTTTTTAAATTTGCAACATAACCACGCCAACTCTTTGAATATTGATGAGGATGGTCAGAGGAAATCACGTGACAATGAAACTCGAGCCTTACCCCATTCTAACATTTGTTCCACTTTTTTATTTATTTATTTCTTTTTTTTTTTTTTTTGGCTCGGAGTTTGAGTATAGTTTAGAATTTAATTCGACTCAGTTACCTTTATTCTACGAAAACATTGAGGGATTTTAGTTTTAAATTTTGCAACACAAAGTTTATAATTTATGCAATACAGTAAAAATAAGATATTGTCGTAATTTATCCTTTTCATGCTATAATTTTCCGGTCTTGGACCACGTCCCTTTAATAAACGGATAGAAAAAGGAATTTCAAATGCGCAGTTTCAACATAATCGGTATGTGTGAGAACTCGGACAGATTAAACGTGAACATTTCTGTTTAATTCATTTATGGAAGATATTGGCTTTTAGTTTTCATTCCATATTATGGTCTGTCCGCATGAAAAGCGATGCTTAGTAAAAATTAGTGAAAAAATAAGACGATTTTGTTTTGAAAGCAGGACTGAATACTTTTTTTTAAAACACAAAATCATTGAAGTTGTACTGTGATATTGATCTCGATTTAAAGGATATCGATTCTAGTATACAGAAGATGTAATGCTTTCTTGCGTCTTCTGATATTGTAGATAAAGCTAATTTAAAATCCTTATGGTTTATCATTTGTAAAGCAATTGTAAAAAGCATCTAAACTGTCAATTGGTTTGGAAATTGTCAGCTATGAGAATCATGTCGTCTGTGTATAGCATATAATGCTGCAGTTCGGTGGTAGATCCCCAGGAACTATAACTCTTTCACAAGAGTTTTCACACAAATGATTTTCTAGATAATTCAAGAAAAGACAATATTACAGGCGGAAGATTTTCCCCTTAACGAAGGCCGAAGGAACAAAAGAAAAAAATGTCATCATTATCAATTCTGATGCTCTAACAACGTTTTTCGTTATCTAATTTGTACTAGTTTGTGTCCATGGTCATCTGCCGATCTTGTTATACCTGAGATATCATAAATGAATGATTTTAAAACATTTTCTCATCCATCCATTCATCCATCCATCCAACCCCAAAGAAATAACAAGCAGTCTAAACTCTTACAAAGTTTATGACCTAGGGCCATAGAAATATCGTCTCTGATAATTTACATCAATAAAATCATAATTAATTATCAGTTCAAGTGTCACTCAGTTCCCGATCAGAAATAGTGCGGTTAGTGCATGGTGCATGTACGGGGGCATGCTCATTTATATGAAAAAAAGTCATAAAATTTACCATAAGAGATCGTTACTCTGGACGTAACATTAATAGCAATATAGTGTTGAAAGGATTTTGAAAATAAAAAAGGGCTATTGTAAACATACAATAATTTTCTATCCATTTCTAAAATGAAAAAATGAAATTGTGTTTGCTTCCCTAATGAGATAATTGATTGAAACTCAGATCCTAGCATGATTATTAAGTGAGTAAATAAACCTCTAGTCGACAAATATGTTTTTCTTTGATAACTTTAAACTCTTCAAACATTTCTGAAGTAAAATATGAACTCTGTCTCTTAAATACTCGAAAATTTGTTTTCTAAACTGTAGTTGAACTATACATTGTATTTGCACACAAATAATGATTGTTTATTTTGAAATGTCTATTATGTTCCATTCAAAGTGCTGTCCACGTAAGCAGTTTAAACGATTCAAAGGAATTTACATTTTCACCTGAACAGTTATCCGTGTGGCAATTTAGATTTAAAAAGACATTCATCTGTTGAATGTGCCAAAAAGCTGCTCCTTTCTGTCGACAAATGCTCAATTTCAAGATTTAATTAATTGGAGTGTACTTTCACGTCAAGTTCCATTCAAACTTTGACCCATAATAACAATACGCAAGCGTCTTCGGGTTTACGAATACTATGCCTCTTTGAGCTAAGGCTCTGTCGCGGGAAAAGTATTATTCACCACAAAAATTAATGCAAGGAAGCTTATCTGTGTTGAAAAGGAATATGAACTCCATCAGGTTCCCTCATGTGAACGAAGGTGAACCTTTAGTCCGATTTAGATATTTACAGTACGACAATGACACATCTAAAAAGATCAAAAACAATTATAATTACGGCTTAGATGGAACAAACTTCACCGGAACAGAACGGAGTCGAGATGTGGTGTTTAAATCTATGATGGATATCAAAAAAAGAAAAATGTCTGAAGAAGTTATGAAAATTGCGAAGAGTGATATTCGGAAACAAACACAGAAACTTAGACTTCGATTGTTATTGAAAAAGGTTGTTGAGAAATTCGAAGAAAACAATAAAAGATTACATTGTGTTGAACAACATGGAAAGTCAGAGGAAAGTAAGATAGCAGTCAAAATCATACCTCATACTTTTCGACAAAGGAAGACAATTTCTCCTATAACATATTCGATAGGCCTTCAAACCGAATACCAAACTGAAAATGGTGACGACTGCAGTGTTTCTTTGGAAAAGGAAAAAAGTAAAAACTTAAGGCACGCATCAGAAATAGATTCAACAACAGATGATCGGGAAACCTCGGTTATTAGCGATAGTGTCTGCTCATTTACCTCATACGAAGACGCTATAACCTCAACATATTTAAATAACAGTGAGGAGAACGATAACGAAAACCAGAAACATTTTGTTAACGACAACAAAGAGGTAAATGTAAGGAACTTTAGAAATGATGGAAAGAATAGAGATTGCAACGGTAATGATGTAAACATGAATCATTGTTATTATCCAAGAAAAAGAGCCATTGTCATAAAGGTACCTGGGGCGTCTATTGACACCAATAACATCGCGAAAGAACCTCAAGTCGTGATACAAAAAGAATTAAAAAACATGACCGACACAGACTTTATAAATAACGATAGTGATAAACAAGATTTTAAAAACCGAGACAAACACATTGGTAGCATAGATCAAACAAATGAAAAGTGTGTAAATGTGTATTGTCGTGGCGGTGATCCATCACAGAAATATGTATTGCCACAACATAAAATTGATAAAATCCCATTTGAAAAAGTGAAAATACGTGAAGTACAATCAGTTTCTGTACGATTGCCTAGTGTTGTGAATTTCAAACAAAACACAGTATCACTTAAAAAAGATATTCGAAATGATGTTCCGAAACATCGACGATATGAACACCAACTTCTGCAAAGTGGCGGGAAACATTCAACACACATTTCTGTTCTGAAACCCAAACATTCTTCTTGTCCGGTATTGACTGTTGTGGGGGCTAACATACGCATTGGGCAAACCATTGAAAAACAAAGTGGATATAGTGTCCCTCAAAAAGTACAAAGTGAAAAATACATTGCGTTTGGAGATAAAAAACGTAAGGACCAAAGAAGGGTAGACAATCAAATAGAACAAAACGAAAAAGGTATAAATCAAATTTCTTGCCATATCAATTGCCTTATATTGGACGATGAGCAAATGTATACTTTAAGAAATACTGCAGAGAGAAAATACTCTGGTAAACAAATGAGAAAACATGAAATGTCTGCAGTGAAATTTAACCACGAAAGAACTTTTCAGCCTGATGTACAAACTGTACACAGTCCGTCTGGTAATACAGGCAAGTCTATTTTTTGATTCCTACAATTTATGCTGTTCTTAATAACTATTTTTTTTGCAACTTGCATTTTGTTTATTTGGGATCATTTGTATATCATTTTAATGTTTTGTCGAAACAAGAATGAGGATTTTATATAAGAATCGCATCTAAATTTACCAATATATACATGTATGTGTAGTAAACTGGAGCCAAAGAACATTCTAAGTTACGGTGTAAAATGTTCAATAAGAATCTTAAATCAAATTATTAAACTAATTGAACTGAATGCAAAAATATGTTTACAAGTATTGTATGTCATTTTTTCTGTTTTTGCAGTGTGGAAGAGACAAAAGAACCTATAGCTAGAGAAAACAATTGTCTTTCGGTAGATCACATACGGCGACCTTGATATGCCTCAACGGAGGATCGAACATTACATGTACTACCTTTGACGTCATCGCAATCTAATTGCTGGCATGGGTTTTGTCATGTGACTGAGTCAGATCTCTTAATTTCACTCTGGTAATAAATCTAAAGGTTATATGATAAACAATTTACACAAGACGGAAATAAATCATGTGTTAATATACAAGTAAAATACGAAAGTAACTGGTGTCACATGACTATGGCACTAACAACAATGTACCACAGTTGGCATTCACGGACCCCTGAAATTCAGAGGTGAGACCAGGTGCCCTGGAGGAGTGAGCGTCTCCTGTTTGGCTAGCCACACCCACCGTGAATACCCTCACATACAGATGAAACACACACAATTCAGCAATGTATATAAACATGAATGTTAACAAGTACGATTGCAATAATGATAAAAATCATAAAGACAAGAACAAAAATATTAATTGACTGAAAAAATTAAGTAACACACCTTCTTTCATGACAAGCGCGACGATTTTAACTTCGATTTCACGAGCAGAGTTGCAACATCTCCTCATCAACTTATATGCTGTATCAGAGCATGATCCTCTTAGGAGTTTTGTTTAAAAGGCAAGGCGACTTGCAGAAACATTACAAATAAGAGATGCAAAATGGGATGAAATCGTCAAACTGTTGTTGATACATGGATATGTCTGGACAGTATGAATCCCCCCTTTCCAGGATACTAAATGATATCCTCTGAGCACAATCGCACACAGTGACGCCCTTTTACAGATCCGACAAATTACCAATATGACTGCCACCGAACACGAAAGGTGTCTACGGAATATTTGCAATGGTAGCGTTCTAGCAGGAGACGCCCACTCCTTCCAGATACCCAGTTATCTCTTACTGGGGATTGACAATTATTCTCACTATAACCACCTCTGCTGAATTCGTAGTGTTTATCTGGAATTTGAATATTCGACATCCAGTAGTACTCTTTCGATTTTATACTTTGAACTAAATTCTAATGAATCGAATTATTGAATTGAATTATAAGAACTCTAACGTAGAAGTGGATGTTTCCTAAACAAAGGCTCTATTGTTTTTACCCATATTGAAAAGAAATTTTTTTTTTCTGCAAATATGAGAATTATGCAAGTTGTGTCATCTGTGATATCCAAATCGCGCACTGATAATTCTGCAAAACAAATGAAGAATCATATACAAGTGGTGTCTTTAGGTACCATATATAACAAAATTGCCAAAGTCATTATCATGTTTTATATCATTCTGCAACATGCTTCAATCATCAGTGGTATACTAGAATAAAATGCGTACTTGTTATCGGTTCTGAATAAATGTTTCTATATAAGGAATGTTAGTTTCAATAGTATGCTTAGTTATCCGATGTCCTATTAAGGTTTTCAATAGAAAGAGCAAATGAAATTTATGTTGTACATAGTTTTCAATACTTTTATACAAGTCCTGAAGTTTCTCCTTATTGCCCCGGAAATATATGATTAATGACGTGAAATGGTTGAGATATATGATACCACGTCAGAGACATTTCATCTACTCCACTACCAGTCAAAAACATGATGCACGAGGCAGCTGATAAAGATTTCATGAGCTATCGCGATAAATGGATGGAGGCAGTAGATTTTCCCCATATCTATTCATCTTATAATGCAGTAAACCATGCTATTCCCATTGTGGTGATACAAAATAAGTAATTGTTAACCACAATGCGCAATGCAATTGATAATGTAATAGTCACCCAATCAATGCTGGCCCTCCTTTGTAAAGAAACAACTATGATTTCTTTAATATTACGAATATCAAATTTTCATCTTACAACGATATTCAACATTGTTTATAGCGGTGAATTTTATTGGTTACTGGAATGAAACTGACCTTCTAGTTTGCTCATTGAAATGTAGCAGCAGGGATTTAGCTTTTGCATAAAGAAACGATGTGCGAATATATAAATTGCAAACAAGGTTGATACAGGACATGGGAAACAGGAAGGCGTATGCAACAATGGCCGATTATTGTTTTACGTCACTCCACGATTACCGGTATTTCACATATAAGTTACATCTGCCTGAAACATCATATAGAAACTTATGCCTTTGCTACGGATCCACCCAAAGCAGAAAGGGATCTTTGACGTGCCACGCCTACCGTGGCAGTTCAATTGTCTCATCCGAAAGACAGGACACCGATATACCCATAGCGAGATTCGAACCCGGGATCTTTTAGTCAGTAGCCGAGTACGTCATCCACTGAGTCACACCATCTTAACATTAAAGAAATCTTAGTTATCAGTATTTTGTAATTGGTAAAGCAATCAAGTGCTAAATATATCAACATAATAAAAACACTAAAATGAATTAGGTGTTTACATATTGACACAAATCATATTATTATAGAAGTCAGGTGTAGAACATATCGACATAATAAAAAGTTATATAAATAAGGTGTTATGTGGTGACACACCCATAGTAGTAGAGAAATCGTATGCTCAAAATATTATCATATCAGAACAGATATAAGATGTAAGTGTTAAAATGATGAATAAACAATTATAGAAACCAAACATAATATGTACATTGATATATTCCATACTATACATTTATTATATACACGGATTGCGATATTTGTAGTACGGTTCCTTTTATATAGCTGTCTATATAGGTTGAATTCGCATTTCTGTGTGCACTTCAGAATATGTTTTGTGTGTGAGTGTGTTATCATGTGTTGGTCTGCTAAGCAGGTATACCAGCTCTCTCCTTTGGGACAGTTAGTCTCAACCCTAATTTTCATATGTCATTATACGTGTTTCTTAACCATTTTACATTTTCACAGTGAAATGGTCCTTCTTATTTTTGTATAACCTCTGCATGCCCGTTACGATTTTTCTCATACAGCTTGCTCAGACGTCTCTTTTCTTAAGCAACATAAGAATAAAAATTAAATTTTCACATTTATTTTTAATATAAATACAGGTACACGTACTCGTTTGCTCTAATTCGCTTTTAGTATGGACGAGCTAGTAAAGTTTCAAATCATCAAAATAAAAAAGCCCTATAGTTAAAACGTATTGCAAACTCCTCACAACTTATATTTTCTGGTTTTTCTGTTAACAGGAAGTGCACGGTTGGTGCATATTAATATCGCTTAATAATTTTGTTATATACACAATTTTCATAAATTATTCGTGTTTATATTTTTATGACGTCTCTATCGAAGAAGTCTGTGAAATTTGTTCTCTATGTTGATATTTATTCATAAATTCTAGATGAGTGTTCTTTGAATGTCGATGTTTGAGAGAGTGGGAATATAAGCCCATAACCTGGTTAAATACACCAATTAAGTGACAACTGTCTTTTCAATTGACCTTCCTAGATCGAAACGATACCTTCATTACAATGGATTTTTTGTGATGTATTTTTGCGCTTAGTTTTTCATTAATTGCATGTTATTGGCGACTTTTCTTATATAACCTAGACAGATGTTTCATATCACATTAGACTTGTAATTGCTTCTTCTTTTAAAAAAGTCTCATATGCCAAACTCCAGATATTGATCAAAATATATCTTGACCCTATGACCTCACTCTCAGGTCTTTGATTAGTGTATACATTACACACTCTTAAGCCGGCGTGGCCTAGTGGTATCGCGCTGGACTCCTGATCGGGAGGCCGGGGTTCGATTCCCGCTCTGGTCATGCCGGTGTCATGTCTTTCGGATGAGACAGTAAAAACCGAGGCCCCGTGTCGTGGTATGCATGGCACGTTAAAGATCCCTCACTGCTTCGGGTGGGTCCGTTGCAAAGGTCAAAATTTGTATGCCCCGCATCAGGCAGATGCCGTCACCATATACGTGAAATATTCGTGGTGTAACGTTAAACAAAAATCAATCAATCAATCAATCATTACACACTCAGTCATGCAGAAAGCAATTTATTTTTTCGAACGTTTCTAACAGCTTGCAGGTTCAAATCACGATGAATTGTATCACAACAATGATAAATAAATTAAGAATTGAAGATGTCCCCGTTACATATTTTAGTCTATACGTACATGGTACAAAATGTTAAACCATATTTGAAGGATTAAAAATAAAAAGAGAAAAAGATCAGCATTTTCTAGTCATCAAAAATAGTTGATGTTTTTCTTCTCTTTTACTTTTGTCCAGTATCTGCTATAATATTACCTCATCTTTTGTAAAGATATGTTTTTCCTTGAAGTCTGTTCTGCGAAATAAAGTCAGAATATTTGTATAGCGCCAATCAAACGTACACGGTCTTCACGTGGTAGACATAACTTTATAGTTATTGACCATTGTAGGAATAATAAATATAGAACATATATACCTTTTAATTTTGTGCACCATATGCGCATTTCGACAAGTTATGTCTCTTCAGTGATGCTCGTGGCCGAATGGTTGGAATTCTCAAAATATATTGATATTTGAAGAGCAATGTTAAAGCCAAAATGACCGAAAAGTGAACAATAAGCATATTGGCGATTTGGAATAGAGTCCTCGTCAAACGATATTTGAGGGATCATCATTCTCTTGATCTAAGAAGCGTAATACTCACTTACTTTTACACATTTTACGCTTTCAAGTATTTAAAGGCGAATGGTGTATCAAAGTAATCGACTAATAGAGAAAGGAGTATCTCACATAATTAGCTTTGCATCGTTTTAAGAACACAATAGTGACAAACGAGTCCTTTATTACATCAGATTCACATTTGTTCGGTATCTTTATTTAACAGAGAGTAGTATTCACAAGTATTCTGAGTTGGCCTGCATCCAGGATAAATTCATAAATTCAAAAAGGATTAAATTACAGACCCGTGGGAGAGGGCACTTTTTTGTTCGATCTTGAACCAATTTTTTACCACGTTACTAAACGAAAGTAAAGGTTCCCCTACTGCGTTTTCGACACCGGAATTTCAGGCAGGCAGCATTTCTTGCCTTGAATGGGAAATTTGACTTCGTGTACCTGTCTCCTTCGTATGTTCATGCATGTATATTTATGTATTTACCTCCTCAATTTTAAAGGATTTTGCAGGACGATTGCGACGGGTGTTGCGTGCAACCAGGGGACGCTTACTCCTCCCGGGCACCTGGTCTCACCTCGATTTTATTGGGGTTCGCATTTGTCTGAATATGACCCTAAACACGATATTGTCCCCTTTATTCCATGGACTATCAGATATGGTTTACCCTTCGGTATTTCTTCGTTTTTTACTTTGAAATGCCTCACACTACCCTGAGTTATACATTTTTATAAACTTTTGTTGTGATATACAATATGATATTATCATTTAGCTTGGGTGTAAAACCTCAGACTCAGAAATTAATAATATTTAATGTAATATTAATCAGCTCTCTGCTGTTTCGATGTCATAACACGCTTAACGGGGAGAATGTCCATCTACGTAGTTTACACAGGATCTAAACGTTCATCTACATGTAAGAAGGATATCCTGAATTTGAAAGAGACTGTCCATCATCTTCCGATGAGATTGATATCTGCGGTGATAGAATGCAAACTGTCCTGACTCTCTAATTTGATTGTATCGCATGTTAATATATCCATGAGTGATATTAAAATAATATGACATTAATATCTCTTAATGCCTTAACAAGTTGATGTAATTTGGCAGTGAACTATAGATGGTTCTTTAAGGTTGTTAGATAGCGTCAGATATGCATATCAACCAGCTCAATGTAAACCTGGAAAGAGTGCGATATTCATTATACTGTATCGAATGTTTCCAGTGACAGTATCAGAGAATTTTTATAAATATATAAACTTCAAAGTAAACTTTATTTTGGAAACAATCAGTCTTTTTGTTTGACATGTTTTACTTCCATTATACTTTTAGCATCGTTGTGTTTGTGATATCGTTATAAAACAGTCAAAATGTTTATTCAAGACATTTGTACATGTTGTCTATCATTGTCTGTCGTATATGACATTTTAATACTTTTGTCATCATCCTGTCATGGTCAACATGTTCTGCCTCCTTATAAATCCTTCGGATAAGTGTGAATTGGATCCAGTGTTATGGTTTTAGTTGGTACGTTACATCCTTCGTTGCTTCGAACGTGTGTTTGTCGGTTCTTAAGGTAAAACATGAGTTCATGCATTATGCAGTTATAATTACTATATCACCATATTTATATAAATGAAATCATTTTGGTGCGAAGTGAACAAAAACAAAAACAAAAAAGAAGAAAAGAGCCTCTATAACATCGATATTTTACCGGTGTTTTCGTGTCTTAGATTAATATTTAACAATTATATTGGGGAGTTTTTGTTAGTAAATATGTTGCTTACTATGAAAAATTAGATATGGAAAACTAAACTTTGTTCATAAAGGTAAATAGATGGGAAGCTGTATTGCTCATTTCATTCATCTTTTGAGAAAAATATACGCGTAAATTTACGTTGACGATGAAAGATTGAAAAAGATTCTTATACAGCATGCATACCAAACGGATGAATTAAAAATATATCTGTAAATTCGACGGATATTACATTTCTTTCTAGTTGTAAAGTATACTATACCACAATTCATTTCATAGCATCATTCTGAAAAGGTAATAAATTGATTTTGATACATATCAGTTTATAATATTGTACAAAGTGAAAGTAATAACGTAGGTAGCCCCAAACTCTCTACACCACTGTACTGATTTGACGTTTAGGCGAATCTGATAATTTTGAAAACTACTGAATTTACGACGTTACAGAAATATAGAACATATATACCTTTTAATTTTGTGCACCATATGCGCATTTCGACAAGTGCTGTGTTTAGGACAGTTGTATGACTGCTATTGACACACTATTCGTACTAAGAATGTGGATTAGGATATAATTCACTATTTGTATGCTTCTTTATAATTTCCCAGTCCGACATTAACATTTTCCCACGTCTTTGCATTTCATATTCGCCTTAGTTCTATTTTATGTTGCATTTGATCAGCATAAGTATGAAATTGGTTTTATATCCTGTTTTAACGATATGTATAGTTGTAGCCTGATCTAGAGTAGTATTCCCAAATTGATTCTACCACTAAAACTATTTAATGCACCATTATATATTTTATACACATATAATCATAAATGGACAAATTCCATGGGCATATTCTTAAAGTTAGGAATATGATATTTTCTAATTATATATTGAATGGGACATTTTCTGTATAATCGTTTCAACCAATGAATTTAATTAATTCTCATATTAATTTTATTGTATTAATACGCCGATTGGTATAGTTATGAGAACTCGATTGTACATTTCAATATACATTTATATTATCAAAAAGCTTTAGATAGCATAGATAAATTTCTTTAATAAACGTTGTGTCTTGCACTTTTAAAAATGACGTTTGACACTATCTCTGTAAAGTTCATCATCATTAGTTAAAAAACCTGTTGATTAAGAAATAGATGGAAAGAACATATTCTAGAGTTATTCCTGACAAGATTGAGTTTTCTATGAAGACTTTTATATGAACTTTTGTTTCATGAATTAATAATTGAAAAGAAATAAGCAGTTCCGTATATATATGTGAATAAAAGTAATTAGATACTGTACGTATCAAAATCCGGAAATGTAAAGTAACGAGGTTTGTGATGCTGATAATCAAGTACACTAACTAGCACGTAATAGTAAGTCAATGGACAAATAAATGAAATATGGCGGTAAATTGTGGATATGATACATACAACAACAAACTATAGTTGCCATTCATAGATTCCTGAAAAGCAAAGTCGAGACCAGTTGATCAAGAGAAGAAAGTATTTGCTCCTTGGTTAGAAAGACTCACAATGAATGCTGACTCACAACGGACATTTAAAGACACATTAAATAAGAAGTGAGATCAAATTTCAGGGGCAAGTAATTATAACTGTCTTGCGAGAAGTTGAAATGATGCCGCCTACAAGCCCAATATTAAAATTTAGAACAACAGATAATAAGTTTTTGCTGTTCTGGAAAGAACTGCCATCATCTTAATCTACTTAACAGTATCTGACATAGAAAAATCATAATACAAAAAGAACTGCAATTAAATCTTATATCACGGCATGATCAAAATTGGCATTGAAGGTAAGGGGGACGACGATTTGATTCTGAGGTGGGGGGGTCTAGCAAATTTGGTCGGGTCGGATTATTCATTTGCAGATCTTTGAATGATGGAACATGTATTTCCTTAATATCTTGGAACAGATTATTTATTCTTTTGACATTTTTTGTCGTCAGTAAATACTTGTTAGAAATGCATGGTCAATATATTCCACCAACAAAACACATGCCTATATAGAGTAAACTTAACAAATAACATGAAAAACACCAGTTTAATCGCATATGTCTTTGTACCATTAGTTTCTATTGTAATGCAAATAATCTCTCTGGTATTCTAACCTTATTATGATTTCCATTTATCAGTATAGAAAGATGACTGATTTTGAGAGAAAAAGGTAGGTATGAAGTAATGATGGTCCTCTACAATTTTAGATGTTTTAAAAGTTTCTAAGAAACTACACTACAAGCATTGTTCCATATCATTATGTAATTTTTGTATGCCTCAGGGGACCGATGTGGGCCCACATGGGCCTCTTTTTACTTTTGTCATCACGTATGTTACACGAACAATCTGATTAAAACCATATCTTTATTCCGCTTCTCTATTTGTCCCTTTGCAGATAAAGATCTGGCCAAACCCCATAAAAGGTCATGTTCTGGTGAACTCTGATGACGTTTCAGTCACTGAAACCGTTATTTTCCATAGCCAATCAATGACTCGGCTAGGCACGTGATAGTGACGCAATATGTAACAAACACTGTTCAAAACCTACATTGTGGGTCACTCAAGCTGCGGATGTTAAGTTCACCAGAACATGACTCCTTACGGTGTTTCGCCAGATCTTTGTCCGCAATGGGACAAATAGAGAAGCGGAATAAAGATATGGTTTTAATCAGATTGGTTACATGTAGATACACGTTCGTTGTACTTTTGTTTTCATTTTACAGGTATGTTTGTCTTTATTTTACATTTTTACTTTTGAATAAATGGGTGAAAATCATTTGACAAATATCTTGTTACACTAATTTAATGACACTTAACGGTGAGTGGGAACGTGGGCGCCCGTAAACCTGTTAACCACACCAATTGAGTGACGTTTGTTACTTCAATTGACCGTCCTAAGTCGGTATCGTAACCGCAGCACAATCGAATAGTTTTGTAATTTCGTTCCGTGTATATTATGCTATTTTCATTTTTTATGTTCAGGTCCCTGGTGATTTGTGTCATACAGTTTTGTCAGATGTCTTCTGTTTTCTCTTTTAACAGGACTGAAACAATGTCAATGTCAAAAATATGGCCACTATAAATTTTTGAAATGCGCATGATTTAATTTGAACATCGAAGTGGCATATCTGCTCTGGTGAGAGACGAGGCGTATTCAATTGAGACCAATTTTGGCCACTCATTTTAACGTTAACAAATCGGTCAGAAATCAGATCAAAATGGACATGCAAATACATCTTTTTAAATCTGCAACAAATCTATTAATTTTTGTTGAACATTTTTGTTGAATGGCGCGCGATTCGTCCAATGCTGTAAATTTCGCAGGAATTCGAGTCATACCATTAAACTACAATACAGTATACTATAGGCAGATAAAAATCAACATGTTTTCTATATAACATTCAGCTTTGTATTTCCATTATCTGGTATATGTGTATGCTAGCAGCCCTAATATGGATTTCCGGTTCAATCAAAGCTAGATGGTTTATATCGAACATTTTCGGGATCAGAATATTAATTCCAAAAATTATCAGCCCCCTCCCATCTGAATCAAATGGTCATTTCCTAATAGACATTTAAGGTCAATGGATTAAAAACTAGTCAAAAGATATTGTTGGATGGTCTAGGGATTATGATTTCCTATCTAGATTTGAACATGTGAAAAACCGACACTCGACATCTCGAATTTGTCATTATATCAAAAACTGTGCATTTTCAACCATTTGAGAATTGCATCACACCCTCATTTTAAAGTTTCCATCGCAAAGCTAAACATTCTGAAGAAAAATTATCAATTTATAATCTATTCACCATTTGTAAAATCTAGTTAGAATGTTTTAAAAGTTAGAATATATTGTCCATGATGAGCTGTATCATATGGGATGTCTTCTGTTTGAAAAATCGAAGAGTGAAGATTTTGATCTGTATATAGGTCTGTATTAGACAACCATAGATACAGAAAGAATCTAGCTAGTAGTATTATCAACTTTATTTAAGAGTCGAAAATAGCCAAGAAGCACAGTTACTCTATTCTGTCAAAGTTTCAGATATTCTAAAACTTAAGGTTTATATCTAGGGTAATGCAAGTTCTAATTTTACGACATATTGATTTAGTCGGAAGGTATGAAATTTTCACTACGAAAAATAGGCCGACACAGGGATCTTATGCAGTTCGAGGTCGCTTTCAAAACTGTCAATCGACAGTTTTAGACATGATCATATATACCTTTTTCACAATACTGGATTTGACAAATTTCAACTGGATTTGATAGGTTTTTGCAAAGAGTTTGAATGCAAGCATAAATCTCTCAATCAACTGGACACCTGGCCTCGCCATGTCAATTTTCAAATTGGGGCTCGCATTGGTCTTGATGAGGAACCATTCATACTATTGTTTATTTTGAAATTTGGATTGATTATTAGGTACTTATATATAATTATTGTAATACATTTGTATTAATGAATACCACGACCTGCTCAGAAAGAATTAATTAACAGAGAATGTACGTTTCAATCACAGTTGATAGAAAACCCAGAGGTGTTAGAAGGTGTAATGTAAAGATAATGGATAAAATAGATTCAGTGATCGATAAATGATCCTATCGAAAAGCCTTAAAAAATTGGAAAATCAAATAGAATAAAAGCAAAGAACATCTAAGCATTCTCTGTTGTATAAATATGCACATCAGTATGTCAATGGGTTAAACAATGTACTAAATTCTGCACTTGTATTTAGTATTAACTGCATAACTGCAGTTACACTACATAGTCGTAATTAGTCTGAAGAATAAATATTATAGCATGTATACGTGTATAAACTTAGAGCACCATATGCACATTTCGAAAACGGTTGTCTCTTCAGTAATGTCAAAGGTCAAGTCGGTGGAAATCCAAATCATAGACATATGTAGAAATCACTAAAATTGACCTAAACGTAAAGGCCGAAGAATCAATTAAAAGACATTGTGGCGCAGAAGGAAGATACTTCTTAATTTTAGAATAATTTACAAACTTTTGTCATTGTGAATTGAAAGAATATATTTGGGCTTAGTATAAAAGCACTGAAAACTGGATTGTAATTTCCCTCGGGAACTATCAGTCCAACAGCAAGAACATCGATCCAGTGGTAATAATAAATCTCTTAATATATATGCATGATTAATAAACTTATGTCCCTTCAGTGATGCTGAACATGAAGCCAAAATGTCAATGATTTGTAACCCATGTTTATACTCAAAACATCTATGTTTTTATCGGGGTTTTTTATGATATATTTTATACTGTAATAGAATTTATATGAACATATTCCATGTAATAAGTATCAAAGTTTAAAATATTTAGGTTGAATACATCATGCAGTTTCCTCAAGCAAACGAAAACAAACCAAATGAATTTGCAGCCAAATGATTTGGTCTACGGGAGATAGTCAATACTGTATCCAATGCTTATTTTCATACATACTAGTCGTAGGTCAGAATGTGTTTGCAGTGTTTTTATAATATATACCTATATATTAATCTAATTATATACATCTGTGTATACTTACATACTACTCCATTAATAGAAGATATCCCGCTACAGTAAGTGTATGTACTCAGATACAAAAAGGTGGAGACCGCTGACGACTGCATTATAAGCCCGCCAAATGTCCTCGGGGTCCATCCTGTATGAGAAACTGCAAATTAAACTCGCATTACCATTATTAGATCAGCTGCTGTATCTATATTGATTTAAAAGAATCATTTCATGGTCATGGTCATAATATAAGTATAGAGGGAATAATGCCGATAACATTATGTAAATGCTCATTTTGTCCCTCATCCAGAGAGAAGTCCTCATGCACCCAGAGAGAAGTCTTCATGCCCGTTATAAAAATGCCCAACAGTAAGCGATATACTTTCACGTATAACCGTAAGACAACTTATATCTAAAATGGCAGACAGGATTCTCGCCGTGTTGTCCTTCCCGCAGGAGACAAATTGCAATCGAAACTTAAAGTGCAAGTGTATGCGAAAACCCATCGTGTACCCACATTAGACAATGGTTACATAGAAGCGTTAACAAATTTTGTTTATCTTTTCTTCCTATTCGCCATTGTCCCAAGGACAGACCCTAGGTTTGAAACAAATGTTTAATTGGAGTTAATACACATCTATGCCCAATTAAGGGATCATTTTATCTATAAGAGATAATGAGAAGCGCAGAAAATATGTGACCCCGTACATTAACCTTTACCCAAGGGATCAGACTCCCTGTTTATCAAGCTGATGACAATAATGCTGAAAATATCATATGAACACAGGAAATGCAACAGATTATATATGTACATATTTTCAATTATATAAAATGATGGCATCATAGACATGAAAACTGAAGGGGATCACTACGAAGTTTCATTGTCATTTACTGGCATCAGGTGAAATGTAAAACAATATATTAATCAGATTTCTATGGATGGTGTAGATAAAATACGTCACCAAACAAAAGACATATCTGGAAAACTAAAACGATAAAATAAGTTTCAATAAAAAAAAAATAAGGCGCGGTTGCGTGCATGTATGTAGTCATCGAAACGATGCGATAATAAAACATATCTACATTTTCCCAATATTTACAAAATATCAGACAGATAATTTATGCATGTAGAACGTATAACAATGTCCTAAAATCATGCAAAAATACAATGCATGAATCGTTCTCTATTTTGTGTTTTGCAGTAATGTTCAATTACTTTTCAACAGAACAAGTTTACCGATGCATTTACATAAGTAAGCTCCATGCTGATATATTGCATTCAAAACCACATATTCAATTTCGAACACTACAATAAAATCATGAGTGCCTTATGAAGAATCAATCGGCTTGTTTCTTTGGACAAATGCGATTATTGAGAAACTATCGATGTTCGAAATTAGCAATAAACCAATTCTAATATTTCTTTCAAATGTGCAAACATCAATTTTAACATGGATCTATCCTATCGACCACAATATTAGAGTTGCCAGCTAGGTTACAGAACATTACGTAACAGAAAATTTATTACGAGGGTCTCCCACAAAATTCAATAAACACGTCTATACGGATGGCAGGATCAGTAATAATTAAAACAGCACGGAATTTGTGATGATGTTCATTTACAAAGGTTTTATTTACCTTAAGTATGACGTTAGTGTTATTCCCTTATGTTGTAGATATTCGGCAAAAGAATCATGATTTTATTTATTATCCCCGATGTGTAACATGCATGTTTAAGCATGGTATGGTCGCAAGGTTGGCAAGTTTAGCATACACTTATAATGGAAAACAAAACATAGCAAAACTTGGTGGTGTCCGGTGTATGTCGGATTGATGTGGTCGTAGTGTGAAAGCTCAGCAGTAATTTACAAAGACAGGAAAATGGCATCTGACTCAGCTGTATGAGAAGTGGACATGGACATGCAGAACAAAAAAGAAATAAAACATAAAAAGGCAAAACATATTAACGAGTAGGACAGGTACCGACAAACGCCACTTATTTGGAGAGAATAAATGGGTTACGGTTCTATCTTTCCACCCATCACAAATGCAGTACAATCAAAGAAATTTGTATATCATATCCCTGAGAGAGAGAGAGAGAGAGAGAGAGAGAGAGAGAGAGAGAGAGAGAGAGAGAGAGATTAATGACATGTTCGACAATAAGCAAAGTAAATGATCAAAGTTAGAGCAGGGCAGCAACCGTAGCGGAGTGAGCATCCATGGACCTCATATTATCACAAGCTAGACGATATGTCCTTGAGAAGTTTTTCTTGTTTGACTAGCTGCATCCGGCATAAAGTAAAAAAAAATAATATAAAAATCACATTAATTTTACATGATTTAGTAACACGAGTTCTTTACCAAATTAAGATACACTTGGTATATTGACTATAACATGGCAAGAAGGCAAACAACGAGCTTAACTAACATACTGGTACTTTGCAACTTAGAACATTCTGAACTAGACGTAAAATAATCGATATTCAAAATTATGCACTTAAGCAAAAGTGAGACAGTTTTTAGATTTAAACAATTTCTCAGCTTGTATAAGCTTTGAGGTACATGTATAGATTTCGTCTCAGTATCGATGCACAGAAAACGTGGTTGGTGATACAATTAGTAGCCGACAGTTTACCTGCAAAAGGTCGATCCAAGGAATATACAAACTATGAGAACTTATATAGCAATATTAATTTCGTACTCTAGATACACCTTTCGACAAATAATATCACTTTAGTAATTTTTCTGATTGTTTTAGTTACTTCTAACTATGGACCATGTCATTTAGGATGTTTAAAGACAAGTAAAGGAAACCCGGTCGTGATAATTTGCAATTAAGTATTTATATCAATTAATAATTAAAGATGTATACCCTACAATTCGGTATACTTTCAAAAATTAGGGCATGTAAAACAAGTGTTGAAAAAGTGTTGTACACAAGTCTAACAAATGTTGTTGAAATCCCTTCCAAAGATTAACGCTTGTGTGTCAGTATGGAAATGCTTGATTATTGTGGAAGTGAGTTCAAGAAAGGGTGGGATGAATATAAAAAATCAGTCGACACCTCGTCACGTTTTCGGAGAATTATTACTCGCTAGTTATAGAAGTAACCCGTAACGACAGTGTGAGAAGAGCAAATAAATGTTTCCTAATCTGTGTGATAGTTCTTCTGCAAAAGTTTCGTATCATCGTGTAAACGATCGTTGGAAACTTTTTCCAACATTAATTCGACATTTTCCTCCATTTAGCCTGAACTTTATTAAATAATATTTCACTGTTGTCTCAAGAGATCTGTACTATTGATTTTCTTGAAGTGTGAGAAATTTTTAAGCCTCAACAGCCAACCTTGTAGAACAAACACTTTTAAAGTATAATGTATATCATGCCTCGATTCTCGTGGAAACACATTACAAGTATCGTGTAGTCATAATTGGTAACAAATAGAACGACAATCAGACAAATGAATCGGTAAATGGCATAAATAGTGCCATGTTAGATGGCTCTCACATGTATCAAAATGTAATCTGAACACTAATGGATTGAAACCCATTCAATTCACTTCAGTTCAGCTCGGTGATTGACATAGTCGCTCAAAGACATAATTACAGACACTATGAACAGAGTAAGCACCTTTCCGTAGAGTCGGTGAGACAAGTAGTTGCAAAGATAGAGTAAGAACTTCTTCAGAGAAATAGAAGTGATTCGATAGGACAAGAAGAGTGATGCAAAGTACACAAAACAGAGTTCCGATTAATTCAACATACTTATTATATGAATATATATATGCATATGCTGGTTTAAAAACTAAAACATTAATAGGTAATTTCGTATTTTGTCTGTTCATGTTGATCAAGACAAAGAGTGTAAATCTTTTCATAAATTATACAGGAAAATAGAAGAAGATCTTAATATGGATTGACACTTACAACTTGGTGTTGCTTTTAATAGGTTTGTTGTTGATCGATGTTTGTCATACCATTATAGGTGTGGTGTGGACTGCAGGAGATAGAAGCTGTAATGTTATATTGTGATAAAATAAAATTGGGAATATTACTTCGGAAAGGCAGGTTGCATAGATAGATGTATCTTAAAATAAAGCAACCGAAAGTACCATATTCAAAAGCTGTTAAAATATCCAAGGATTAATATTCAAAATAACAAACAAGTCAATAGAAACTATAGACTGAACTACACAGCATCTGTATCTATAAAGTAATCGTAACAAACAAGTATTCGTTAGTAATCACAAAGTCAAAGTATGAACGAAATACATGTAGTTGAAACCAGTTACCAATTACAAACAAAGAAAACAAACAAGTAACAAAAGAAAAAATGATGCGTAGAGACCAATAATTTCAAATTACTTGCGGTACATCTATTTGAGAAAAAGCATTAGTGTGTTCTAATGTTGTGTGGGAGTTTTCCCCAGGGTTTGTACATCCTTATCCCCCCTTTTCATTAAAATGGCTTCAAATCTAATAAAAATAAAATACAAATCTCCTAAAGTTATAATCACACCACTTAGATTACCCTCTGTGTCCACTCTTCATATACCTGGTATTTCTTGTAGAAAATTATTCGGCACCACTAAAGTTCTTATTTCTCCACTTAAAAGTAGTTTCCCTATTAAACGTTCGATCTCATTTTCAAAAACATTCACACCTATAAATTCTTACAGAGCTGTCAATTCTATACGCAGAGGGTATTCTAAGATTAATAAGTGCAACGCCAAGAAATGTCTTACTTGCCATCATTTAAACTGCAAGTCCAATATTGAATCTTCGGTTAATGGAAATATATTTAACACCAAATTAGACAAAGACATAGATTGAAATACTGCCAATGTTATATATGTCATCACTTGAGAAGCTAGAGGATGTGGGGCTCAATATGTCGGGGAAACTTCTCAAACTTTGAAACAACGTTTTCGAAATCATTCCTATAAAATTCGTAATAATTAACGACGTAAATACCAGAATTTTCTTTATAACCACTTTAATAAATACCAACATAATATTAACAATGTGAAAATAACTCCAGTAGAAAATATCTCTAAATTACCAGGTGATACGAAATCAGATGTTAAAAAACGACTTTTGGAAACCGAGCTCTACTGGATTAAACAACTACAAACCCCATACCCTCTTGGTCTCAACGACCAAATATATCGACAAGGTAATATTTCTTCTCGTCAGAATAAGATCAATATTTTTACATTAAGACATAAAACTATTAGAAAACGTAGGTCACATGGTCGTCGTCGTAATCGTAACATCAGAAAACGTAATCGTTTAAATAGGTCATTAAACGATCTTCTATTTATCGCAAAAAATAATGGCCGTCATGAACTTTTGCATGCACTATCTTCTATTCCGGTAAATAAATTGAAACCTATCCTGGACGAAGCTGATCTTTGAAGTTTACGCAATTCTGATTGATATAAACTCAATTTGATTATTTTATTTTCATATAATAAACTCTTTCCTCGTATTCCGTCTCTTCCATCCAAGGAGCAATTTCTCAAAATTAAATTTATTAATAAAGGCTTCGATCTACTTAACATTTCTAATATTTTCCGTGATCATAGAGTCACATCTAAAATTCCCCAATATTTTGAGAATTTAGAACCTCCACTTATTTGTTACCAGTACAAAAAGCCTATAAGAAATCTTATTTTAAATTATAATAAAGTCACATCTAACCCTGATGTTTCAGACTCTATTCCTTCGTCGTGTTCTTGTGAAAATTCTAAATATGTTTATAAACCGGCAGGTCATGTTATTACTGGTGACCTAAACTGTATTTCGGACAAGAAATTGCGCACCCTTTTTGGAAAAGGACCTAAATATAGGTTACCGTCCAGGATAGATTTCAATAAATGCCGTGACGTTATAGAAGATGCTTTAACTACATATTGTAAACGTTGGTGTAAAAATATGAACAGGTAAATGTTCATGCTCTTAATGATTGGAAATTCGAGATTTTAAGAATTGTCGATATCCGTATTAAGAACTTTACGGAAAATCCGCATTTATTTCAACAGCCTAATACATTGACGACAAATTCTATTAAAAAGAAGATAGCTGACTTACATGCTAAATATGTCTTTGTTCCCGCTGATAAAGCAGGTAATAACATAATAGTTGTTTGAAAACTATATTATATTGAAGTACTTAAAAACGAATTAAACTCCACTCATACATATGTTGAAAGCCCTACCCCAAAAGAGAGCACTTTGCACGATCACCTCATGACCATGTCCGACTTCAAAATTAAAACTGATAAATCTGATCTACCAACCATGTATTGGCTCCCAAAACTACATAAAAGTCCATATAAATCACGTTTTATATTTAATTCTAGCCACTGCTCTACTACGGTACTATCGAAACATATTAAGTCTGCTCTAACTGCTATAAAAGATCATATTATCAAATATTGTGATGTCGCATTTCATAATAGTAACATCAATTACTTTTGGTCGATTAAAAATTCTCATGAAGTTATAGACAAACTTCTTTCGCTAAATTTCAAAGCGACTCAAATTTCTACATTTGATTTTTCTACACTTTATACATCTCTGCCTCATGATTTGATTAAAAGCAAGTTGCTGTCTCTTATACAATGGTGTTTTCACAGAGAATCTAAAACGTACATATGTACTTCCAATAACTCTGGATTCTTTTCCAACAAACAATATACTTCATATAAATACTGGACTTGCAAGGAATTATGTAAAGCACTAGATTTTCTCATGAATAATATTTTTGTGCAATTTGATGGCAAGATATATCAACAAATAGTTGGGATTCCTATGGGTACTAACTGCGCGCCTCTGATAGCAGATTTATTTCTTTATTGTTATGAGAGGGATTTTATGGTTTCTATTCAAAAATCAAAACGTTTTGACCTCATTGACAAATTTAATAATACTTGCAGATATCTGGATGACATTTTGGTTATCGATAACCCTGAATTCGAAAAATTTATATCAGAAATATATCCACCAGAGCTCACATTGAATAAAGCTAATACTTGAGATAAATCTACACCTTTCTTAGATTTAAACATCAAAATTATCAACAACCTAATATATACTAATATTTATGATAAACGTGAGGATTTTGGATTTCCTATTGTAAATTTCCCTTACTTGGATGGCGATGTCCCTCGACTCCCATCATATGGTATCTATATATCTCAATTAGTTCGATTTGTCAGAGGCTGCACCGATGTTTTAGACTTTCATAAACGAAATTTACAAATTACTACTAAACTTTTAACTCAGGGTTACAGATATCACAAGCTAAGAAAAACATTCGGCAAATTCTTCAGATCGTATTCAGAACTTCTATCTAAATTTGGAAATATTTCTTTTCAACAGTATGTATCCAATGGAATTTCCCATCCTAATTTTTACGGTGATCTCGTATATAAACTAAGGAAAGTAAAAGGCTCCGATAACGTTATTTTATCATGTAATAAAATAGTCAAACGTCTCCTAAATAGACAATATGATATTGAGATCATCAAAAAGACTATAGGTCTTGTATTTGGCCCCTCTACAGCCTTATGCAGACTTTTACTTGAACGTTGCACGCTGACTAACAGGGCGGTGGGGACTATATGACGGGCCTTGTCCAAACCTCTTTCAGAGGAGACATGGTCCTGAACCTCGTCCCCTCTGACTGTTAGTCGGGACTCCTACAGATCTAGGGTCTTAGCTCGCTTTCAGACTGGCAGAGCACGGTTTATCATGTTGATGTCGCATATATTTCTATACCATTATGTGTTTTACAATACCTTACGTGTTTATATTTTTATGACCTCTCAATATGCGATACCTGTTGACCCTTGTTCTTTACATGGAGGATTATTTATAAATTTTTAAATGTACGTCTTTTGATTGTTCTGCTGTTACGGTGAGTGGGAAGGTGGGCCCGTAAACCGGTTAACCACACCATTTGTTTGTCTTTTGTCAAATTAAATGACCGTCCTAAGTCGGTATCGTAATTGCACTACAATCAAATATTTTTGTAATGTGTTAAATGTTCTATTATATTATTTATATTCATGTATTGTATAGCTCCATGGTGACTTCTGCCACATAACTGAGCCGGTAACTCCTCTTTTTTCTTTACCAATAAAATACAAAACAAAAGACTAATAATTATGTTCGCACATCCTTCCAAAAATCCAAACTGTACAATGACAACAACGAAAAAGCGCTTAGGTGCACTGTCTTGCGAAGCAGAATATAAGGTAAAATTATATGAGGAAGATACTGTTGGTTAGTACCAGTCTATAAAGGATATTTGGTTGATTGGTGTTTTACGTCGCTCTCATCAATTTTTCAGTTATATCGCGACATGGAAGCAGGAGGTAACCAACCTTTTAAACACAGTGGCGCAATAAAGGAATAACAGAAAGACATGTATTGAAAGTCAATACAAATGACTTCTTTTTTAATGAAATTAAGATGAGCAAAGAAGCAGCTATTCATTGATTTATAGCGATAGCAAGATCTGCCTAATGAGTAAATGCGGTATATGTCTGATTGCAAGTCGCTAAAGAACTACAATCGTCATGGATTTCTGTATTTAATGATAACATCAAGAAGTAGGTTGCACCTTTAATCAAATAATCTCCATGCATGTATATTCCTTACATAATAACGGGGTTTATTTCCTTCCCACCGTGTACTAATGCTTGTTGCTTTTAACTCCAGTGATCTAATCCTTTGATTTTACATTAATGAAGTGTTGTCATCTTATACCGGTTTTCATTTTGGCTAAAACCAGAACATATCTTTCTTTAGGCTGCATATTTGACCGATCAAATTATCAAACTTAACTATACTAACCAGTTTGAAGAACTGCTAGAAGTGGTCTAATTAATCAACCAAAAAGATAGAATTAAGTGTTGAAAATAGATCATCTAACGATCAGAATACAAGAATGAGTAATGGTTTGCTTGTCAAGCATTAGTTAAGGAAAACTATGATACGTCATTAGGTTGATACGAAATGAAATGATCCAATATAGAAGAAAGGTTGCTTCGACATAAAATCTCTAGCGCGACTTCAGATTTACCACTTTATTCTTAACGCTGCAGAGCAATTAAAGAACAGTCTTGAAATTTAAAGATAAATGTAAAATTATGCATATGAAAGAATAAAAGAAACTTTGAGGAAATATCACTTATAATTAAAAGGAAGATAAGACAAATATAAATGAAAAGTTTATCATACATCGAATAAATGCGCCACATCCAGCATGTATGAATGTAAAAAACGAAGAAGTACCGAAGGGTAAACCATATCTCATAATCCATGGAATAAATGGACAATATCGGGTATAGTGTCATATTCAGACAAATGCGAACCCCAATAAAATCCTCAGGTGCCCGGGAGGAGTAAGCGTCCCCTGGTTGCAGGCAACACCCGTCGCAAAAGTCCTGCAACAACCTATGAAGTCGAGGAAGTAAATACATTAATATACAGGCACGAACACACGAAGGAGACAAGAACACAAAGTCAAATTTTCCCATTCAAAGCAAGAAATGCTGCCTGACTGAAATTCCGATGTCGGAAACGCACCTGAATAAATGTCTATATTTAAATATATATAAATATATATATATATATACATATTATGTCAAATGAAGTATCAAGTTTAGTTAAAAAGTTCACATGGTTTTTGTATGGTCAGGTCCCAAGATGTCGGTTAACAGTCTTGACAGAGGAATCTGAAATTGCACTAGATCCCTATAGCGACCATAGAACTTCTTCAGTGACAATTCCAAACGTTCTTCAATATATCCTTGTGAGTATAGTTTCGTGGTAAGAAACATCGCTCTCAGGACGAAATTTTTGTATTGAGAGCATGTCCTGGCATAACATATAAGTTGTGAAATGAAGACGCCATATGCGGGAGAGGAAGGTATGTCGCAACTCAGAAAAGGGAAGTTGGTAATAATGAAATTGAAATCGTCACGTTTGTCATAGAGAGAGGTTACCAATGAACCATCGTCACTAACTGATAGGAGTATATCGAGGTATGAAGCAGAAGATGCGCTCTATGTTGTATCTTTTATCTCAAGTTCCTTTGGAGTTATGGTATGGAGGTGATCCTTAAATACAGGGTTGTTAATCGACAAAACGTCATCGATGTATCTGTATGTAAAGTTGAACTGAGATGCTAATGGTTTATTTATTTTGGAGAGCAGAGAATGTATGAATTCTGCTTCGTAAGAGTACAAAAATATGTCGGCCAGAAGGGACGCGCAATTAGTACGCATAGTAATGCCAACAATCTATTGGAACACTTTCTCACCAAATATCACAATCAAAGGCTTGAAGAGCCACAAAGGCGGCTAGCTAAATTTGATTTAAAGCTATCAAAAGTAGCAGAAATTGACCAGTTGGGTCATCTTTTTTGTTGCATTCCGATAATTTTTGGAATAGAGTAAACATAAAAGCTTAAGGATCAACAGCCATATATCATATAATATCAAAATGTGAATGAAAGTTGTCAGTGGGCAACAAAGCTCCCTGGTAACCGTCCTTTAAAAAAATCTTAATGCCTCATCTGCACAAAACTTTGACCTAGTTTAAAAACAATGTTTTACACATATACATTTGATTTTATGGAAAGAGAGAATATAGTGATCTTTTGATTCTTCAAACAAAAAAGCTAAGAAGAGAATTGAGGAAGAGTGCTTTAGAAATACTTTAAGTGAGGTCTTATCTTAGTATTTCTTTCCTTTAAATTAATGATAATAACATATCATCTCATAAATTTTTTTCAAACTAATTTAACACAATTTTCAATCCAAGTCGTCCATTTGCTCCTCCCCAGCACATTACCCCTTCTTTTCTTCTGAAAAAAGAATTAAAATATAGGAATACTAATTCTAAGTAATGTAATTAATGCTGCGCCAAATCATGAATACCATTGTTGTCATTCGTCTGTTTAGATGTCTTTCGTAAAACATTAATAGATTTCAAGTTGAGTCTACATTAATCGAAATTAAAACATCTTATCTATAATGTCCAATTCATTAAAACCCATGCTATGAGAGAAACTTACCTAATTCTTCGATTAGTGAATAAAGATTACTCCGTTATCTCTCCGTGCAAACTAATGAGAATTGTTATGCAACACATACTGCGCCTTTAAGAGGTTTTAGTTCTCAATAAAGATAACTTCACGCCCCTACCCCTCTTCCCGAAAGTGAAAATTAACTTTAATTTCATATATCAATTCCGACAAGTTCGAAAAGATCACATCAGCAAGAGTTTTGTTTATATCGTCTGATAAAATATCAACATGATAATTGTGCAAAAAATTCAAAAATCAAATACTGTCCTATAAAAATACCTGTTCAAATCGATCACATATGAGAACAGATTGTTTCCTCTACTTTGGAAAAGTGGGACTTCTGTTCGAAATACATACATACATATATATATATATATATATATATGAAACTATTTTGTACATTATATATATATATATATATATATATATATGAAACTATTTTGTACATTTTCAGAAAATATCATCAAACATTATTTGAAGATTTATAGAAGAGCTTCGTAGAAATGTAAAAATGTTTCTACAAAGTTTTAAGAACGCCGTATAAAATGTTTCACAAAAATGTAAAAAAGTAAAAGCAATATCAAATTTTACCTTCTCTCGAAATGACATTTGCATGACTCATAATGAGTTATATGTGTCAAAAGTTTTTCAAATAAATAACATAGCAATTTTCATGTAACTTGCATTCAATTGATTTTAAAACATGTTTAAAACATTTCCGAATAACATTTCATATCAACCAATTTGCTACCTAAAACATTTTAACAACATATTTACAAATTCCTTCGAAAATCACCTATGAGTTATTCTTTAAGTTTTACTAAAATGTTCTGATACAATTTGAAATGTTTTAAAAACATTATTATAACATTATGCTTAAAATGTTTTAGGGAAACCTCTGCGATCCTCTGAATGTGTTTTGTGCTACCTGGAATTAGTCGTTAAAACTAAAGAATTACAAAGGAACAAGCCAAAGGGAAAACAGTGATAACTGCTCAATACTAAGAAACAAATTTGTTCTTCAATTACTCATAATTGAAATTCTGTAATTCAGACGTGTCCGTATTTGTCCGTAGTCACGTGCTGTTTTGGTACTACTTAAGAATTTCAAAGCGTAATCGAAAATTCGGAATTCATCTATTGGAGATACAGTGAGTACAGCAATAACCTTTCATTACAAGCAATTCAAGTTAACATTATAACTGCTTTGTGAATACTTTTGTGTCTGCAAATTAATCGTGTCAATGTCAATTCAAGTCACTTTAAAATAAAGTAAACAAAAACGATACAGGTCAAATATAAAAGCACAAAAAGTGACAATGACAAAAACACAACAAATAAATTGTCAAATTTACTAAGCGATTTGCCCCTTCTTCTAGACACAATAATTACAAACACATAAAGGGAAAACACAAACCAAATATGCTATATACAAAACACTTAACTAAGTGAAACAAAAAATTGATATGGGTGTCATATAGTAGTTATACCCCTTTACGTAACGGTTTGGAAATTATACGTGTTCGTTCACATTGTGTAATAAATATAGAACATATACTTTAAGTCTCTTCAGTAATGCTCGAGGCTGAATGGTCGGAATTCTTATATATAAATATTTGAAGAGCAGTATTGAAACCAAAATGACCGAAAAAGTGCTCCAAAGAATCAATCTAAGAACAGAGCTATGCATGAGGGAGATACTCCTTAGTTTTAGAGTGATTTACATATTGTTTGTGCACACTCCACAAGTGATTAAGTACACGATATTTTGCAGTAAAAAAGAGAGATTATCAAACGGAATGCGGTATGGAATCGGGATTGGTGTTTGTTGTAATAAATGTTTCAACATGTCTTAATTGTTTCAGTGCTGTTGTCACTTTTTTGTAAGTCATACCCGTTTATATTCATTCAACTGATTATTGTTTTATGTCACTCCACGGTTGATTCACGTATATATTGACGGAATCTGCCTGATGCATTGCATACAAATTTCTACCTTTGCAACGGACCCACCGACGCAATGAGGGATGTTTTACGTGCCACGCTTACCATGACACGGGGCCCCGGTTTTTACTGTCTCATCCGAAAGACAGAACACCGATGTGCACAGGGCGGGAGTCGAACCCAGGACCCCTAGGTCACAAGCCGAGCACCTTCTCCACTAGGGTACACGAGTTTTATTTTCATTAAAATAAGTAAAGTGAAGAGAAGGGAATCGGATTTATCTTAGCCTTAGCATAGCTTTCCTCACTCGACAAATGATAGAGGCATTCCCTTCATAACCCAGGAGGAAACATTCCCCTAGCTCGTGCCACTTCATGTAACCTTTGTATTTACAGATGCTGAGAGTTTGTGCGATTGTCTTGCAAGGGAACTAAAACCGTACACAAGTCCAACATTTTGCATCACAAATATTTCAAGACAACCGTAAGAATTAGGAAAGAAAAACGTCTGAATCTGCTGTATGAGAAAAGTAGCCACGGACATGTAGATATTAAAGGTACATGCACACAAAAGACATTATGAGGATATTACATTGTAATGCCCTTGCGGACAGACAATTGTCACTCCAGTGGCGGCTTTAAAGGGGGCCCCGGTCCCTGCTTTTTCGACACAAGTATGAGTAAAACTTCAGATTTAGCACCCACAAGGACTTTCATTACCATTACCACCTCATCTGACTACCAGCTATACTACCTCAGATAACCTTATGACATTACTGAGGCTTTGACCGGCCACCAGGTAATGCTTACGCCTCCGTGGCACCTGATCCCACCTTTGATTTCCCAGGGTATTTAATAGCCTATGTTATTGTTTTGTCTAGTGTAATGGGTGTTCCTTATTGGCCACCGCTCGCTATGTTAGCATTTTATTTATACGGTGTCTTTAAACATATCATTAATTATGTCGTAAATTTTAGTTACTATGTATATTATGTACTTTTCATGATGAAGGCCCTCTGACTTATTTAACAAGGGATGAGGCATAAATTTCCACCTCTGAACATAGTTTTGCTTTTTAGAATCATCATGATTCTGCTAATCAAGCAGTATGTGACTGTAGAAACGTTGAACTATCCGCCTTACCGTTATTGCCATGTTAATGTTAACTATGGTAACCTTGCACTGGATGTTTACCTACAAGAAACATAATTGAAAATATCACCGAATGGAATGCCGCAGGAAATTGTATTTGACTTTGTTCAAATCAATTGCAGCATCTATTCTCACATTATCATTTACGTACAACATATTTAATAATAATTCTAATCATCTATCCAGTTCCTAATATGAGAAGTTAATATCGCTTTCCTCAGATTAAATGAAGCGAAATTAACAGTAGGATATATTTACATTAGGCTCACCTTACTTAAAATTACTGAAATAAATTTCAATAATGTACAAGGTAATATAAGAATTCATTGGGGGTATTGCTATTGCTGTTGAGTTTTGTAGTAATATGCCGCTAGATGCTTTCGATTTTATAGTTTATTAAATGTCTAAATTTTGTTCCATTTAACTTCACTGTTTTCATGGTATGTTGGTGGAAAATACGAAAATAACGTGCCACATGACTATGGCACTAACAACAATGTACCACAATGGACATTCACGGACCCCTGAAATTCAGAGGTGAGACCAGCATCTCCTGTTTGGCTAGCCACACCCGCCGTGAATGCCCTGACATTATCCTATAAGCTGGTTCAACACACTCAAGATTCATCAATCTACCTTTCTCGCCACTGTAATTGAATTGTACTAGAACATATTTTTAACCTTCTAAAGGTACATGCATTTTACCTTTATATCTATTTTTACCAAGCCGTACTGTGGTCAGATGAGCTGGCATTGCTTAATCGGTTAGGTATTTTGGCCTAGTTGTTCTAGGTTCGAGTATTGGCGGTGGCACATTGGTACCCTGTATTGTGGATGAGACCGTAAAAACCGAGCTCCCGTGTAACTGTAGATGTGGCACATAGAAATCCCCCCCTCTGTATCGTGCATTGCATCAGGTAGATGCTGTTAAAATAATGTTATAATGTGAAATAGAAAAACACCTAAGGTCACATTTCTTTATTTCATTGAAAACAGTTCAGTAACCCAATGAATATATATTAAGTAGATATTAAACCCCTTATAGATCATCAGATGTAAACAGGAAATCTGAAAATGCTTTTTCTTTTAATTGTATCCGGCCACATATATCACAAATATAACTCTAAGATTTTTTTCTAATAACAGATCGTTGTTATGACAACATTTAAATACCTTGGGCAAAACAGGAAATTCTTTGTGTTCCCGTACGGATATACACGATGAATTTCCCAAGATTAATTGAGGCAGGTCGATTGAAAATGTTCTACCACAATTCTAACCTTCTATAATTTTATTTCAAAATCAATAGTGAATCTTGCAAGAAGCATATGTTTTCCAGTTTTCAGTGATAACTGCAAATTGTTTGTAAAATCTTGGAATTATATAACTATAATATCGTAATAAATTTTATCCCAATTTCATATACTGCGATCAAAATGATGAGTACGAAAATGATGAGTACGAAACCAAAGATGAATAAACACTTTCAATTATATACATATTGCGGTTGCGTTTTAATTTCATGTACTATAACTTCTCCGTAATCCATGATTTTACGAGTGTTTTAATCTACTGCATCATCTTATATCGACAGAAACCCATTTCCCTCACCTGCACAGTGACGTCATCCATGCAATAGTACACCGTTTCTCTGTTTTAAATCATTTTTTTTCTTTCTACTGGTTACCACAGGTGTTATATCAGTAGAAATAACATAGAGGAATCTCATAACGCGGCCAATATAACTCAGCATGCCCTTATTATCAATTTTATCTCAATCATAGAATATCACATTCATGGAACTTTTGTTGGAGTTCAAAATTGGTTCAGATAAGTTTTTGTACCGCTACTATATTTCCTTTGCGTTAAGTAAATTATACACTTTGTGTACTCTTAACTCCAGTAATGATAGAGTTATTCTATATGTAACAACAATATTTACAATTAATATTAAGTCATACTACACTTTTGATATTTTATTACATTTGTTTAGTTTTAGAGCATAAGATACAGTGGTGTTAAAGCTTGATATGTCTAAAGCTATCAATACGGTTAAGTATCCGATATGCAAGTACAGTGATATAAAATGCCTTGAGAGCCTTTGGTATATGGATACAGTAGTATAAAGCATATATGTATGTTGAATACTGATAAACTCATATATCTGACAAACGTTACAGTGATGTAAAACATTTAAAATCTATGCCACGCCATGTCATAATACAGTGGTGTAAAACTTAGAAGGATCTGACATACATGTACCAGTACACTCATGTAAAATATAAATATCTCTAGGTATGTTAGACGATTAAGGTGAATAAAACACAAGAACTTTTCCAACAACTGTATACACCCCTGGCTATATATTTTGGTCATAAAGGTACTTCCAAAATTCATACGCTAAATAGGTTTGCTTGAATACCAAATTGATAGCAAAGACACCATTCGTCAGTGAACAGTTACCTATCGTTTTACCGTGAAAACAATTCATGTGATAAAAATGTATGATTCTCCAACTAAAACGGGAGGCAATAAAGTAAGAAATATGAAACTTCCATTACATTATTTTTCCGTTTGTCAATCGAGCAGAACAGTTCTGGGAAATAATGTTCATAAATATGAAATGAAAACCTGAGTATTGACAAGAGACGTTGAGTCGGTCCAATATGGGAAAGGAGATATCCCATTCCAAGGGAAACCAAGCGAATGCGAAGGAAAACTGCTGTAATATTTATTATCATTGTCACGTATTTATTGGTTTTGTAGACCTAACTGATTCTGATGTTGACAGCAGCACAATGTGATGATCATTCAGCTGTAGCAAACTACAGATACACGACGTGTTGTATTATTTTTTGGCTGATGGAAGTGAGAAAAATTCTTTCAATTATTGTCGCAAATTAGGATATCTACATAATATTAATACACTAATCACGTTGTTGCACAGGAAACCAAATGATATAAGATATTTTCAATATATGATATTTACAATAATTTTTATACTTCCGTGAAGTAACAGAAGAAGAGGAGGTGGAGATTAACTAAGCCGGAAATATAATGAATACAGTTTATATATCAAGAATTAATCATTAAAACATTCATTGTATAATTTATTATTTCGATGTCCAGCTCCATAAACTGAGAAAGGAAAACCTTAAGTCAATTGTTTTATTTTAATTTATTCTATAGTCAAACGTTCGAATTAATTGTCATGCAGAATAGTTTAAATCTATGTATGAATCAGATAAAACGTTATAAGATGCAAATCCCAGATAATAATTCATTTTTGCACAAGTGAATTTGAAATCGTGACTTAAGTATTTTCTAAGTTTAAGGCGCCGGACCCCGATGGCAGATTTTGTGAATTTGAAAAACAAGTTAATACGGTGGCACAGAGGTGACATACACAACTCATTTTTATTTCGAACGAACATCTTTTTATCTCTGGGGAACGACTTTTTATCAATTTATTACACAAATAAAATTATGTATGATGTGATTATTGTTTAGAGAATAATCATTTAACAATCATTCAAATATATCTTGCACTCTGAGCAACTTTGAATTTTAGAAATACGCATCCTCCCGTTCTCTACTTGTGACAAGAGATACATTGGCCGGTTAATAGAACTTTCGTTCCCTGAAATTTTAAGTTGCTGATATAAGACACAGATGCGTATTTAAGAGTGTAGTGCAACGTATCTAGAGATAACAATCTATTACATTATATGACGTCACAGATTCACAGTTATACCATGATAATAATAAATGACAAATAATATAAACAATTTGATTGGTTGATTATCTCGAAAAAAAGAAATTGATAAGTCGTTTGCTCGAGATGAAAAAGCCGTTCCCTCAAGATAAAAAGTCGTTCCCTCGAGATAAAAAGAGTAGTGTATATCACCTCTGTGTCACAGTAAGTTGACGGAAAAATCAATACCATGATAATAGACAATCAATTATACCATATCATATTGAAATAAAAAAATCAAAACCGACTGGTGACAAAGACGTCATCCATAGGGAAATAATATAACTATTGTAAATGCTCTTAACTTTTCTGTACATATCATTTATAATGAATTATATTTATATATGATGTCTGTGAAAGCGCAGGCCAATCAATTATGCAGATATGACTGGATTGCAATACAGTCTACAGTAACAAACCACAAAGAGAATTATTTACATATCAGTCATTACAAAGCCATTCAAAACTTATGAAATCGATTCAAACATAATTATCGCAGTAAAAATAAACAAGAAACCGCCATAGATGGTAGGACTAGATTGCAAAGCAGAAACTTGTGAATAAAATTAGCTTATAGATTTCCTAATACATGTTTAAAAATCGATCTAGTTCGACGTGAATTCCATTAAGGGTATGCAAGACTATAAAGTACTACTGCATTACATTCGAACAATTGTGTGAGGTCTTTTGTGAACTCATTATCTGCAAGTCCATGGCGACTTCTCGAACGTCTTCTTTCCTTACTTTTGCCTTTTTTCTCCGTCATTTAAAGTGAGTTTTATACATCATTTACTATGAATAGAGCGAAAGTGACAGAACGGTAGTTAATATTAAAAGAATATTTTTATATAATTAATGTGTAACACCAAACCACTAAAATCTAAAAATGAGATGGCAGTTACCATTGCGAGTAGGGATATACGAAACATTGCGATATACTAAAATGTAATCCATTCCACACATACATCAAGGAAAAACTAGAGGATACTAAACAACAATTTAATTCCATTGTAGGGGTATAAAGGTCGGATTTGTAATAGGAATTTAACAAATTAATGACCACTTATAAAATAACTTCATTCTTATACCTATGTAATAATGTTTTGTGGAGGTGACACTTTCTTTACCAAGCTGTTTCACACTGTTTTGTTTAATATGTATTGTCTGGTCTGTATGTAATGGTCAGAGCACAATAATTCCTTTTTCCATAGGGTCCCATATTAAATTACCAAACTTCTGGCAAGATTTACACAACTTTCTACATATTATAACCCATATATCAAAATGTTTGTCACTCCCTCCTTTATCAGAATTTTAACAGTTTAATAAAGGTCATCTAATTTAATATCCAGAAAATCCTGATGGAAGAGAGTCACACCACAAAACTTGTCAAATTTCATGTGTAAACAACAAATCCATTTCAGGTCATGCATTAGCGAAATGACATAAAAATTCATGATTTTACAGCAGAATTTATTTTTATAGATTGAAGAAATAATTTTATCCAATCAGAGCTCCTGCTACATTGAAATCGTACTCTATCTCTCCCTACATCAAATCAGCCAATCACGACTCTCGTTAATTACCACGCTTTGACCTAATGGACTTCTGGGCAGATGTAGATAGCTAATCAGTAAATGCTTACTCATCGACTTCCGAATTTTAGAGTTCTGTAAATATTCATCTTTTTTGTGAGTGCAACAGTACTTAACACTAGTTCCCTTCGTAAATTTTAAACGATTGAGGATTAGCCTATCAAATAATAATATTCAAGCGCAGATTATTGTTAACGTGAACAAATATGTGCATTTCGAAAAAATATTGAAACATAGTGTATATAAATTATTCCAGCAAACCATTGTCATCTCGGTAAATCTTCAATATTCAACATTGATTTTCGCATAATGGGCGCTCATATTCGAGGTCAACGGCAAAGATCGCAATGATTATTAAAGTTATTCAGTTTCCGACAAGATATCGGAACGTCAATTATAATAACAAGAAGGTATGCGATCGATAGCTCACAATCATAAATATTTTCTCATTACAGTATTTCTGTGATGTGTATAAAAGAACTAAAACAATGACATCACTATTCATGATTTAACGATGAAAAATTCGAAAAAACGTACAGATTGTTGTGTAGATAACTTACCGAGCTCTTATGTCTTCAGTTTTCTTTTTTATCGTTGTATTTTTAATAAAATATATCAAAAGGTCAAAATAAAAATGGCAAGTGGTAAATACAAATAACAACTTATGAAGAGATATCATAACAAATTATCATAACAAAATTTCTCCATATATGAAAATACTCGGCAGTCGTTGTTTGACATTACAAAATATATCAGATTGCATTCAACAACATACGGTTCACATAATAGCTTTCTTTACTATCTAAAACTCATTTTCTCTAATTATTCCTTAATATTTCCCTTGTCTCCATCATAATTCCATGATTTGATTTAAGCATGTCTGTCAACTCTTGTCATGCGCATTTTACTTAATATTCATTTAAGCGGCGATATGCGACAGGATACCATAGCATTAACATGTCAAATACCAGCATCATTCCAATCAGTGTATACTGTATGCATGTTCAGTCCAAGTTATAACATCAAGTATATGTTCAGCACACGTGATCAGGATTTTAATTTCCGTTCTTCATGATATTGGTAATACTTATTAACATATACCTTAGCTCCTTTGTGACGAAGCATATAGTGAGATTTTCTAATATTGATCAAACATTATTTCGGCGCTATACATTCGCATTTTAAAGTTTCAGTATCACAACAAAATTTGATTTAACTTTACAAAAGATAACTGATATTAGAGAATTTATAATCGGATTACAAAGTTTTCATCGTTCACAACATGGAAATGCATAGAAAATGAACTTACAGGTGCTCCTCCCGGGCATCTGGTCTCACCTCTGAATTTTAGGGGTCCGTGAATGCACACTGTGCTACATTGTTGTTAATGCCATAGTCACGTGACACCAGTTACTTTCGTATTTTACAATACATCACGCATATGATTATAATGTTGACATCACCGAATTTAAACGGTAAATTATACTGACAACAGTCATTCAATGGGGATCGCCACCATTAACTGCGGTCCTAATATTTAGGGAGGAAATACTACATATTCCCGCAAAAATGACGTTAAGAACAATGGTACGTTACTGTGACGTCATAAGGTTGCCAACTCAAATCGACGTTTCTAACTCATAGTACACAGGCGCCTAACGAATGATAACAGGCGGCGAACCCCATGAGCCAACCTTCCAAAACACGACAATAGAAGGGAAAATAAGCATTTGAAAATCAATAAATGAATATATATAACGTTTCTATAACGCATCTTGGAATAACCTACGGATGTACAGTCAAGCCACGAAACAAAATGTTGGGTAACCTTGTTTGCATTGTCATACTCAGATTTAGTTTTATTCTCACAGACAAAGAAAACCGACTTTTTAATTGTAAGTAAAATTATCCAACGAAAAATAAAATACTGTCTATCATTTGAATAACGAACAAGTACGATGAATATGGAGCTTGTTTTGCTATGTCCTAAATAAAGACAATGACTTTTTCCGATGGGAGATGCTACGCATACCCTCTTTAGGTATTATGAATAATTCCTGCAAATTAATACGCACACTAATAAATGAATATCGACCCGCCCTGGCACTCAGATGAACTCTTTGGTTGATTAATAAAACGTAGACATGAACTATCATTGTGTATGGCCAATAACCTTTTATAACCGCTGCATTAGTACCGATCACATAATCTAGAGAAATAACATATTATGAAAGGTTTATTACTGATAATCACTGGTACAACATGTGGGATTCTCAATTAAAATGTGAGTTTCTTATCGTGAAAAAGTTTGATGTATGCCAGGTTATATACCATAATATAGAGGGAAGACAAGAACTGATGTAGTCATATAAATAAAATTCTTATTGAATACTGTCGGAATGCGTTTGAGAATCGCAAAACCTGATTACATATCAATGACACTAAATTAAATGACGCGATTAAGTTAAACTTTCACAACAATTTTCTTCCTGCAGAAGTGTTAATAGTGGCAATCGAGTTGTTAAGGAGTTTTCGTTCAGTATCTAATTCAGATTCTTTATTTCTCATAAACCAGTGAATACAATGATATTGACACCATAAACATATATACTAATATATTTAATATCAATTATATAAAGTATTCAGGCATATGGATACATGAAAACACACACGAATACAAACATGCATATACATATGTACATACACATACACACACATATGCGTATATAAGTTTAAGATACAGTAACAATAAACGAATAAGTTTGAGGGAGCTACGCATTGGAAAATAACTCTGATAAAATTACAGTTTTCGAAGAACAATGACGTCATTTGATTGCATTAAGGATTTTAGTGTAAAAATTTTTTTAATTTTAGTTTTAATGAATTTGGATAAATCCTGTGATGTCTTTCAATAAAGCGGTATCTGTTATGTAAAAATATTGACATTTAAATAGATAATGGAATTCATCTCTAATTTCATTTAAGTTACATAAGAAACATTTGCGAAAGTGCCTTTCAATTCCATGCCATCTACCAGTTTTAATTGGAAGACGTTGATTACGTGTACGGAGTTTACAGAAAGTAATACGATTATTATCATCAAAAATATCTTAGCAGTTTTCAAAACACAAATTGTCTTTATACATACGATAAAATAAACCTTTAGGAGAGTTGAAAACATCATTTCTCCACATCTGTTGAAACTGGTCTTTCAACCTTTGTCTATTTGATAAATTAATCCATTTACAATTAAAACTATTATTTGTACAGTCTATTTTACAGCGAGCATAAGCCAACGTTGTAAGTTTTACATAGTAATTACAGTACTGATTGTCGGTTGATAATCATGTAATAAGTACACACGTAGTTTACACACACGTTTACTTATTTACCTAAACCACATATAGTTATAAAACATACTGTGAACGTTAAAATGGGCAAGCCAAATATTAGACTTGGCTATATGACTAAATTCTCAACAACCTCACAAAAAAGAATGATGAAGGTTAAATATATAAATCTCACAAACCCTACAAAAATATTTGATAATGCTACACTAGATACGTACATAAAACGGTCAATTGAAATGGTCCGAGTTTTCAGTAAATTGTGGGCATGAAAAGTGCTTTCGATATGACATGAAATAATATTCATTGCAAAAATAAGGTCAATTTAAAACAATTCATCAACCACGAAAACAGAAAAAAAATCATCAAAAAGCAGATTGATTGATTATTGTTTTAAATCACTCCATAATTATTTAAAATACAATGTATGTGGTGGGGGCATCTGCTTGATGCATCGCACAGACACGTTTACCTTTGCAACGGACACACCCGAAGCAGTGAAGGATCTTTTACGTGCCACGCCTACGTGACACGGGACCTCGGTTTTCATCCAATAGACAGACCACCGGTGTGCCCACGGCGGGAATCGAACCTGGGATCTTTCGGACACAAGCCGAACACCTCACTCAGTGGGCCACACTGGTTTTCATAAAGTACAATGTAGAACAGAGTATGACGAATAAATTATGCAAAATCCAACCAATGCAGCACAATATTTTATAACGGGTTGTATCTCAATATATTGTATTGTATATGTCTTTAGAGTGAAATATCAGTATGCTATTAAACGAATTATTCGATCTCGTCGTCGGTAATGTTGCAGGAATTATCAAGTGCACATTATGATTTAAGTCAGATCTTCCACTTATGTCTCTTTTTGTAATGTACTACTTCACTTACAAATTTCTTCCCATGGGATATTTCATATAGTGCAACTAATAATATGTATGCATCTTAAATGATTGTTTCGAGAGTGGCTTCCATAATCTGCATTATAAGCAGTATATTTCTGTTAAATGCTATACGAAGTAGTATCTACTTCATGAACCACAGGGTTATATTGTATGTGATATTGAAGCTTATTACCGTAGAAAAATCAACTATATTTCTGCCGTATCTATGGTGTATCGAAAGATAGGCAATGTAATTGCTTTAAAACTATTTCAAACCGAAAAGACAGTCTGATTCTTACAAATAATGCATCTTTTCAATCATAGCACCTGCGTTTCTTCTAAACGAGGCACGTTTTCGCAATTTACTGACGGCCATAGTATGGGTCTCTAATTTAATTCTGATCGTTCCGATGTAATATCTATTTATTACCACTTATTATTAAAATGGCAAATTGTTTCTTGCTAAGAAATGCTATTTTCGATGATGCAATCAAGGTAAGGCATAGCCAAATTCATAAATGATTATTAATTCTCTATAATCCTCGATATTTCCTTTTCTATTCTTCTATAATGCAATATGAGTACTGTTTCATTTTAGTTGCATTGATTACTTGAAATTAAGATATGAAGTTAATTTTGAATGAGTATGCCCAAATGAAAATATTAAATCAATAGACACATTTAACAGGTTTAACATTCTGATTACAGAGTATGTGTGAAACACTCGAGTACTAATACTGAGAAAAACAGAAATAGCAATCGATTGAACAGGTTGGAGGAAATGTGATAAAAAGATCTATTGAATTTCTGGGAACATCATCGTACGTTTATCTGAATATAAAGATTAAAAGCTTAAATATATTACCGATTACTTATTGATTTGTTGCTATTTATATGATCCACTATTATAATCGTTATTTCCCGTTTTAACAGATTAGCCACCACATCTATCTATCTATCTATCTATCTATCTATCTATCTATCTATCTATCTATCTATCTATCTATCTATCTATCTATCTATCTATCAATCTATCTATCCATCCATCCATCTATCTATCTATCTGTCTGTCTGTCTGTCTGTCTGTCTATCATGTAATGATGTAAAACAGTTATCAGATTCTTTAATAATAATACATTGTACGTCGTAATTAATCTATAATATTACTTTGAAATGTTGCAATTTTGTATCTTTGTAAGGTATCTATTCAATCAGCAACTGCCGTGTAAGACAGAAAGACTCTCCGCTTTTCCCCTGGTTTTCTGTCATTTACTACTAATTTCTACCATATTGATAAAATAAGAGTGTGTGGTGTTAAACAACATACAGAGCATTTGGTTACAAGATTTTATGACAGGTATTTCATACACTTGCTTTCTCTGAAAGTGCTCTTACACTTAATCTTTTCCTTCTTTAAATACGTACATGTATTCGTATGATTATTTCATTCGAAATGCGCTTACTTTTTATCTGTATAATGAAAACAATGAAATTTATTACCAAACATCAGAAATTTTTTTTAAAAACGTATACTGATTTATAATCAACAAATTATATAACAACTTATACAACAACACTTTGTATAGCGATGATGTATTAATAGTTATATTTCAAGTATTCTACCATTATTAATGCCGAATTAGCTCATGGAGAATAAGAAAGATCATAACTACAGATTTCACTAAAATCATTGACAGTAATTATACATAGGAAACAATACGAAAGAAGTGCTAAACGTAATGCTGCTCTTTTTGGCTATAAATGTACATTGCCACTGGAAGTATAACTGATGCAATGCAAAGTCAAAATCTCCACAAAATACAGTTACTGTGTGACTAAATATCTGTTCTGTTTGTGGTACATTGGTGTGAGTGCAACAGTTCTTTCTGTGGTACACTGGTGTGAGTCCATGAGTGCATGTCCTTCGTGATTTGTGTCATACAGCTTGGTCAGATGTTTTCTCTTTAAAAAAAGAATAGAATGGTGGGCAAAAACGGTCGTCTAGAGAAAGAGAAACTGGGATCGGTGGAACCCCCATCCGATGTGAACTCATTGTAATCCTAATCCAAAAAGCAGTCTCTTACTCATTTCGGACGTCTGACGTCATTTCTTGATTTCCAGAAACTTGAAGGTACCTGAAAAGACAATTCATTTTTACAAAATTTGGATAGTTTTAAATAATAAAGAAGACGTCCTTTGACATGAAAAATAATGTGAAAACTATTATGTGCAGACTATCAACCATAAGGGGAACGAGAAGAAAGCTACTATAAAAAGGGGAGAGAGAATTATACTATTAAGGGAAGGAAGACATGAAAAGTTTTTCGGGGGACAAAGAAGACAGAGGACATCTGACCAAGCTGTATGAAACAGATCACGAAGGATATGTACATAAGACATGGAAATAGTCAAATAAACACTGGAAAACGACAACGTAAAACTTTTCGATTGTACTATAGTTATGATACCGACTTAGGACGGTCAATTAAAGTAATAAAGGAATTTACCATGTATATCTTATGATTATGAAAATCTGTTTTATTTGAGATCGATGCTTGACTGTAGCAAAATACGAAAGTAACTGGTGTCACATGACTATGGCACTAACAACAATGTACCACAGTAATATAACATCAATATAGAACTGCTGAAAATTGTAATGGAATACCAATCCATATCATAGTCCCTGAGGGCATCATAAGTCTAGTTTTCAGCGCTTTTGTACTGACATGAAATATATACTTCAAATTTTCAGTCATCAAATTATATAAATCGCTCTAAAACTAAGGAGTATCTCCCTCATGCATAGCTCTGTCCTTAGATAGCTCCTTTGGTTCACTTTTCGGTCATTTTGGCTTTAACTCTGCTCTTCATATTTTTATATATTTTGAGAATTCCAATCATTCGGCCATGAGCACCACTGAAGAGACATAATTTGTCGAAATGCGCATATGGTGCACAAAATTAAAAGGTATATATGTTCTATATTTATTATCCATACAGTATATGCAACTTGAAATGTATGATAAGAATCACAACAGATTAAAAAGAAAAACAAATAGAGATTCCTTTTCTTTTAACCTTTTCAATTGATACGTTGTCCATCAGAACCTGACTTGGGTATCGCTCCAAAGTATCAACAACCATCGGACAGCTGTGTATCGTAATGCTCTAGAAACAAAATTTTCATGTAGCTGGGGAAAATTATACAATAACATAGGAGTTGTTGTTGAATATCATTAGATTGATCGATGTTGCACGTATTCAACAGTCACTCAATTAGTTTGATCAACATCTTTACTTACCGATCTCCTATCCACTGCGTTAGCAGTGCAATCAAGATAATAAAAATAATGTACAAATGGTGAACCAAAAGCAATAAAAGATAGAGAACATAGGACTATGAGATATGCTCAAAAAGTTCCTGGCCGGATAAAAACCCGGATCAAACCATTATTTAATCATATTAAACATCTTTGGTATAGAGAGAAGTAATTCAGGACTTTTCATTATACACGGAATTGGCAGTTAAAAGTTGAAGCGTTAGTCAAACCGCAAAACTGGAGAAATCTGAAACTAGAGCAGTGACTGGTACTTATGTAAGGGGATGACTCATGAGGATCTCACGAAAACCCTTCTTATAGTTCTATCATAAAATGGGTTGTTGAATTTAGATGGAGAGTGAGAACAAAAAAGATCTTGAACGGTCTGGACGTTTCAAGGAGGCTACCATAGACGAAAACGATGATATTGTGCACACTCTTGTCATGGATGACAGAAGGCGAAACCTCCGAGATACAGCAAGAAACTGGCATTAGTTTTAGAGCTGTTCAATCAATTTTAACCAACATTTTAGGCAGGTCTATGATCTTGGCAAGGTGGGTCCGTAGAACATTGACCGAAGATCAAAAGAGAAACAGGTATGATATTTATTCGAATCTTCTTATTCTTTCTATGGTGGTGATCACAAGGATTTTATAAGTCACTCAAAATAAAACCTGGATTCACCATTTTCAATCTAAAAATAAAGCATGAAATGGATTCTTTCTGGCTCAACCCTCCTAAAAACCAAGAGTGTTTCCTCAGTTGGGAAAGTCATCTTCTATCTTTTGGGACAGTCGGGGGAATAATCATCATTGATTTTCATGAGGATGGTGCATATCATGCAAATGGGTTAAAGAGGCGGAGTCTCTAGATTGTGAGGAAGACGAGAGAGCTAGCAGGATCATATACCCGCTCACGCTTTCAATTTACAATGACACTGCAACGAAATGCGGCGTTTTCAAAGCTTTTCCTTCATCCCAGATATTCTCCAGACTTAACTCGAACTGAGTTCTATCTGTTCCCAAAAACAAAATTTAACCTACGAGGTAGACATTTTGTAAGGAATGAGGGTGTCATGAACACCGTATATGAGTAATTATGGGACTAGTATGAAGCACTCTATTTTGAAGGGTTTCAGAAATTGGATCAGAGATGGAAAAAGTACACTGAGATGAAGGGAGATTATATTGAAAAAATAATGACAATTCTTTCAATCCTGGGTATTCCTAAGTACATGGGGCCAAAAACTTTTTTATCAAAGCTCGTATCTTCAAATAAGTAGATGGAACAGTCATCATGAGCAAGTAAGTATTCTCTGCAAGCCCTTTACTACTGACGTAACGCCATCATCAAATATAATCAGACCATCAGTAAAACTAAGGGTGCATTTTCACTGAACGTTGACGTTATTTGATGAAGATTCTGTATCAAAGAAAATAATTCCATGAAAATACATTTCTTATATCATTTAGGGTCTGAGGACATATACGTATATATTATTGATCAGTTTTTAATATATATTGAAATACATTCTTCTATCCATAATGTTTTGACTTCAAATATATATGTACGAATGTACAAAAAATACTGTGTAAATGGCTAACTTAAAAAGACTGTATTTCAATTTCCTCTTTATGAAGACAATGCGCAAAAATGCGGCCATGATAGAACGAATATGTTGCTAAATGCCACAGCATGAAAGCCCTCACTTCCTCTCTGTATACAAGCAAACATCTGTATCTGCAACTTCCATTATAACATATAACGTGAATTCATTATCCAGTAGTTTTCACATATATCGATCTCTTTAGTGTATGCAACCACAAACCATAGTCTGAAGGAAAGGATTGTCTATTAAAATTACATAATTGCTGGATTTATTGCTGCATTCAGACACAACCAACTTAGTTTGCCCATCAACCGCTAGATGATCCAACAATTACTAGGTGATTATCAAAAATGATGCTCTATGTTGCTTGTTGAAATTTCGTTTGTCATCGGAATATTTCATCTCGTACATCATTTCAAGCAATACTCGTACAATGTAGTATCTTTCAATGTTATGTGATGGGAAACTTATACCAAGAGAGCAAACAAGAAACAGTCCATAATGATGCATTAATATAGCTTAGACTAGAAGTATTCATAAACCCCTATGCACAATACATTAACGTCTTATTACAAATAACCAAGCATATCATGAACTTTAGAATGACATTCTTAAAAATCTTGTTTTGTTCAATTGTTGATGTCCATTTTAAAGTGCTAATAATAAAAGGTCAGCAACCGAGTTTCCTACGAATGATATAAAGACAGAGAAAGGACGATTAAAACAAGATAAATATGATTAAACCGTACATACGTGGCAAGTAGCAAGAAGTTCCACAGTATTCAGAATCTTATAAATAATTAAGTAGATTTAGTGGATATTTCTCTCCATATTCCATTAATGCCCATGCTCCATTAAGTTTATAATCAAGTGGCTACCCCGGGAAATGTTCTGGCTGTAAATTATTCCACATTATAGTGTTCGATATATTATCTTAATTTGGACCATTTTATTTGAATATCGTTATGGTATTAGAGAATACTGATATGATATATGATAAAAGCACTAAACAAGAAATCCGATCCTGTAAAAAGTGATTTTATTTTCCTTGCAATACATTGAAAACAATGAATAGCATTATGGAGAATGAAATAGGATGGGCGTGTTACCATGATAATCATATCTACAGTTCTCCTCCATTCATCAATATTTGTTAAACAGGTTAATTGATATCAGATCCATTGATTAAATCAAGAACAATAGCGATGTATTTCTCGTATTTAATCAAAACACTTCGAACCGACAGCACACACATGCAAAACGAATATTCCTACGTCTTCAGCAGGTAAAGTCATACATGTTAGCATTAAAGACATCAATCATTGTGAACGATATGTAATAAGTAATGTTACAGAAAAGTGTATTTAATGTACTTCTGGATCTTTTTTGCCATAAATTTCTTGTATCCAAATAATGAATATGACTGCTGGTATCTTTAACACCATTACCATTATTTTTATTGATGTTGTCGGTTCTGTATTAATGCTCTCTCTCTCTCTCTGAAATAAGAATTATAATTCTCGTGACTTGCACCCGCCGACCTTGAAAAACGCAGGAAAACCTGAAAGTTAGCTTTCATCCTGATCGGAAATAAACGATTGTTTCGGCCGTTGATGGCAATGTTTATGGAATCGAGTTCGTGACATTGAGAGATAAATCCAAAAGTATTCTTTCTGTATGCATTCTTCCGCTCAAAAATAAATGGGAGCAATTAGAGATTTACTTTGACTCTACACTAAAGCATTCGTTAATATTGTAAGACTCACATGTCAATTACCTAAAGTAAATTAATTAAGGAAGTCTGTTAATGTAACCAATAGGGAACTATGTTAAATGTTAAACAGGTTTCTCATGATAGATGCAGGTGCTTTGATCATCGCATGTGCGTAGTGTTCCGAGTATGCATATGAACGAGGTTTGGTAAAAAGGGCTTTACAAGTACTATGGCACTGTCTATACCATATACTGAAATAGAAGTAATGCAGAACCGATTAATGGCACCAAATTCATACGTGTTCCATGTTCCGAGAAGCGTTTAATTTTCATCACTCACAAAACTGCATGTGTCTAGTTTTTGGGGTAGATCGCTCATGTGAAAGAAAATAAAATTCGCTTTACACAATATCTTAATCGCTTATTTAGAAATCTTAAGCTTGTGCAAAGTAGTGCGATTTCGTTCCTATGGGGCTATTTTTTCAGACGTTTATTATCACTATCCTCCAATTCGCAATGTGACGGAGTAATCACAGGTGACGTTTATCCCTATCAGAGACATTAGTCAAGCAAAATGCTAAAAGAACTTATATAAGAAAGAAATATTGTACACAGAAGACAATCTATATACGTTCATAGCAATGTGTATTCACAAGGATTCCACGAATAAAAAATGCGAATGCAAAGAACAAATATAATTAAATTTCGTTTTGACATCATGCTTTTATTTTGTTTTCATAACAGCTCATTAAAAAACACACTCCACACCCCTCTAAACCAGTCATTGGTAAAAAAAAAAATGCTAAAACTACAAAGGTGTTGTAAGATACGATGTCTGCATTCTGTGGAAGAGGAATTTCAAACTTAGTTGGACTAGTTACTTTTAAATCACTTTAAGAAAAAAATGAAGTTTTGCTTTCATGTTAAACAGAGGGTAATAACAGATACAAAACAAAGGAAATAAAACATGCAAAAGCAAAAGATAAATTTTAAACAAAATTTCTCAAATATATCTAAAAGTCCCTTTGCATACTAGAATTGGATTTGCATGTACAGGTGAATTTACCACCTGAAAATTAAAGGAATATTAGACACAGATATAGATCTTCTTAAAGTTATGAATTTTAAAGATAAAAAGATGATACTAGTGACAGTTCCTAGGTGATGAGTGAAGCTAGTCAAACCTCTCGTTAATGATTAAGAGTTCATTGGTTACTCACACTGGTACAACCATTGTACTTATCTTGTTCTTACACTTGGAAAATACCTGTTGTTATCTTCATTTTCATATTTATCAATTCATTCATCTTTTCTTATTCATTATTTATCATAATAATTATTGGCGGGGGGATCGTTACATTTCATTGTTAAAACCTACCAACCTTTATCCTCCTTACAAAATCAAAGGTTTATTCCACGACATTTCAAATTATTCAATTACCGCATGGTCCTATGGGATCCTTCTTTGATAATTTGATACTGATATTAAATATGGGATATGTATGGTATGGGGATTTCCCTTCTATATGATACTTGATACCTACCTTTAGTTCTATCGGCGAACCGTCATACCCCACTCCCCTTTTTTCCTCCCACTCTACAAAGCTTGTGCAACTTTGACCTTGTGTTCGATGTTGATATCCCGGGTTCCATTCCCGCCTTGGGCACACCGGTGTTCTGTCTTTCGGAAGGGACAGTAAATTCTGAGGTCCCATGTCACGGTAGTTGTGGCACGTAAAAGATCCCCCACCGGCATGGGAAGATCCGTGGCAAGGATATAAAATTCTGCGGACAATACATCAGGCACATGCCGTTACTATATACATGAAATAATCGTGGAGTGACGTAAAGCATTATTTAATCAATCAATCAATCAATCAATCAATCGATGTTAATATAATTGTGTATGCAAGTCTAAATGATAACAAAATCAATTCGTCCTCGGCCTTTTACGCTGTGTTTGTTTTTACAGAAGACAGGATGAGTGACCTGGCCAAGTTGTATGACTGTATCTGTCACGGACATACGTAGCAGTAAGCAAGGACATGTAAGACATATAAAACCAAATAAATACGTATATAAGACACCGAATGTATGTTGTCATTTAACAACTCAGTGTGATGTGGTTTAGAATTGTATATAATTTAGAGAGTCATTGCAAAACCATGAAGTACAACGCTCAACTTTTATGTACACTTCGTAATGGAAGAAAAAGAAGATAATATTCTAAGAATTAATTTGTCTGCTATATATGCTACAAAGCATTGACAATGGTGTAAATAATTGTCATTTCATTTCAAAGAAGTAATAGGATAAAGTTACAGACACGGGTAAATATTAAAAGTAAACATTTACTGCCTGCGATAATATAAAGTTAAACGAGAGGTGTGACAGACAGACAAGGGACCGACACATAGACGACAAAGCCATTTCTATGTATCACAGTGCTTCGCATGCCACACAGAAAAGCGTTATGTTTGTCCTTTATAAAACTGCAATTTACTTATAAATGACGTCACTTATACTGGGCATTTTCCTACATATGGGAATGGACAAAATTGGCTCATTTAGTCGGTGTGGCAACTTGTCCCAGACGATCAATAGCATTGTGTGCATAGATTCTCTGTGAAAAGATTCCACTTGGTCTTTCCGTCTTATAGAAGGCCAGCCGATCGTAAAAAGTTTTCCATCTCAGCCTTAATGAAACAAAACACTAACAGTCTTACACATAAAACTACTTTATTTTCTGCTCTATTGGCAACTTTAATCAGTCTTTACATTCTCCGTGCAATTTTCAATCCCTTTATTTAGGACTACTGGAATTGCATGCTAGATTTTGCGTGCAGCGGATTGGAGAAGTTCCGTTCTAGTGCCGTAGGAATCCCGATATATCGTCTTAAAGGAGAGAAATCTCATTAGATATCTGCCTAGAAGTAACGTGCATTCTCTTTAAAGTTGATTACTAATGCAAGAATTTCATGCTTAGAAGGAAGTTATCCGCAAAAGTGCGACTGATAGAGAATTTAAGAAATATCATATTCGAACAACCTGGTGAGATATTTCTTAAGAATTATTTTTCACACTTGCCCACGTATATATTCTCTCAGCGAAAGTGGTACAATATTCTAAATCAGTGATTGTTCTCACGCTACAATAAATAAATACGGGCACTGACGTCATTGCAACTCAATTACTGGCCATTATCAGTTTTCTTTGTGCATTTCTGGCACTGCCAATATCAGACTTCCCTTTACGTTTCGTATTTCCCTGTTTCATCCTGATGAATTCTTCGTACAAGCCTAAAATATTAAAATTTATTCTATTATCATTATAGAACAACAAGGAAAAGATCGTTGAAATGCGAATTCTGAAACAAGTATAAAAAATCATTATTAAAAGTCTTATGTTGCTTTTACCGAGAATAAACAAAATTCAAAGTAGGTTTGCTCTCTATGTGCGCAACGAGTGCGGGTGCGAGGATTGTTTGATCGTGATATTATCTTAGAAATTATTTATATCCGCACCCTTCTGTAGACGATTTCAAATACTCCATGAAGCACTACAGTAATGTCGTAGAATGATTTCATCGATGTAGATAGCTTTAGACACTTGCTACCTTTGCGTGAGTCACCTTAATAGAAACACTACAAAGTTATTTGTACATTCTGTACCTTTGATTCTTCTGTCTCTAGGCAAATGAACATCCCAAACAAAACAAAAAAAAAAAAACTCCTGGGAAACATGCGAAAATAAAAAGCCATAATAAACAAATTCCATGGTAAACAAATTACCCTTTCATAAAAAGTATATTTGCATTGTGATGACGTCATCTGAGGTCTTACAAACCTCCGACAAACGAAGTATTATAATGTCATAAATATAACAATTGAATCCTCTGAATTAATATCACGTCCTTTAATGAACCGTGGAGGAGTGAACAGATCTTTTTACTATTGATCCTATTAAAGTTGTATACCCTACAATTCGGTATAATTTCAAAAATTAGGGCATGTAAAACAAAAACTGTATTTTTCTTGTATGGTTGAAGTTATTAACTTTGCGTTAATAACACTTTTTGTTGCTTCAAACCCTCAGAGATATCAAAATAAAAAGAGAATTCTTCGTAAATAAAGTGGGTATTCCATAAATACAACCGTAACCTGACTTCGCGCATGCGCAGTTTATAAATAACAAATACGATGAAGGGAGACTCCAGAAGAAAACGATTTCAGTAAATACTAACTTTAGTAGACTTGAATGCAGAGTTTTAAAGTTACTCGTCAAGTTTATTCACCTCGCCCTCCATCAGTGTCCATGATGCGGCGGCTTCCGAATTAGATCACGTGATAAGTTGGTGGTAAACATTCTGTTTACAAACATCGCGTTTTAAACAGCCATATCTCGCTTAATAAGACGAATTTGAACGCAGAATTTACAAGGCCTCTTTTTTAATATGTTAAAGGCCGATATATGTAATCAAAACAATTTAGAATAAATTTACCTATAATATGCGAACATAGGGTATACAACTTTAAATGTTTCATTCCATGCCAGACATACGATAGATTTCCGCAAAATTTGCGTTATTTTACTCTGACGTCACTATGCTAGCATTAACGTTATATTGAAAACCCTGATGAAAGGTAACGTCTGGCATAAGGCCCCTTACATCACGTTAAACTGGAAACACATCTAATAGCGGTCATCGTACTTTACACTTTCATCTTGTCAAAAGTGTTTTCAGATTTATTATCACTTTATCAGCTAATAAGTTACATGAAACGTCGGTAACATCATTTCATGCGCTATAGATATTTATTTCTTTGAACTTTGTATAAAACATGTCTTTGGTGACATTAAAAACCTATATTGTAATAATGATGTGTACTTTGGTACAAGAAACGGATATGAAAATCAAGACATACAGTTCTTTGGTCGACAAAGCCTTAATGAAACAACCTTGTTATTAGCATTTTCAAGTTCAGATAATTATATCTATACAAAGTATTACGCGTCTCGGCATAAGAGCGTCCTGGGAACATGCTTCATAACACACATATAAATGTAGCATTGCACTGTTTTTTTAAGTCAGTATTTCACATGTCTAATACACTGGAAGCAGGTAGATACAGAAGGTAAAGCTTTCGGAATTCCGACTCTTCATGTATTTAACAACCCCTGCAATTTCGTTACGTAAGCATATTAAAATTTTGTAATGGAAATCGGCAAAAGCTCATCAAACCAATTTGATTTTTTACTTCTGAACACACACACACGCACACACACACACACACACACACACACACACACACACACACACACACACATAAAGTTTATGTTACAACAGTTGATGTTCTGCCCTCTTATTTTATGGTTAATGTTCTGCCCTCTTATTTTATTGTTGATGTTCTGCCCTCTATTTTATGGTTGATGTTCTGCCCTCTTATTTTATGCTTGATGTTCTGCCCTCTTATTTTATAGTTGATGTTCTACCCTCTTATTTTATGGTTGCCATTTACCCACTTCTGTGTCAGAGTCGCTTTAGGCTAATTATTTGGAAAATCGAAATGGACGTTAAAAATTAAACTATACAAATGAAACATTTCACTTCTCAAATTGTAATTATTTAAATATATTTCAATATTATCCAAGCTATGAAGGCCCACACAGCGACAAAAACATAGAACTGAATGATGTTATCTATGCATACGTTTTATAGTGAACTACTATATCTCGAATGAAACTCAAAATTAGGGATGTTTGACGTAAATATTGATTTAATTATATCAAATTTAATACAACCTGACACCCTGCCCTGTTAACATTCGTTGAGACATTTTGTGTTGGTGACTTATTTCTGTCGCACTTTACGTCCTGCATCATGGTATAACGCCCTGTACCGTGATATAACGTCTGTATCATATATTACATTATGTGTCATGATATAACGCCCTGTATCATGATATAACATTCTGTACCATGATATAACGTCATGTATCATGATATAACATTCTGTATCATTATATAATGTCATGTATCATGATATAACGTTATGTATCATGATATAACATTCTGTATCATGATATAACGTCCTATACCATGATATAGCATTCTGTATCATGATATACCGTCCTGTATCATTGTATAATGTCCTTTATTATGATATAACGTTCTGTATCATGATATAACATTCTGTATCGTGATATAACATCATGTATCATGATATAACATCTTGTATCATGGTATAGCGTCCTGTGTTGTGGTATAACGTCATATATCACTTATCTATTGACCAGTATCATAGTTGAACATATAATTTCAAATATCTATCGATCTGTATTACTGTATCTCGTCTCATGCCAATACACCGTTCCACTTTCGTCAAAAGTCAAGCACTTTAGCGCAAAATCTGACTATGATGACGTCATGCAAGGTTGGACAAGTCCGACATTTGATTATGACGTCATAAGTATAACAATCAAAAATCCGCTAAACATCGCTTTCTATGCTGAAAAGTGGAACGGTGTACTACCTTTTGACCTTTATCAAGGTGTAACTGTTTTATATCAATTTTCTTTCGACCTGCATCATGGATGCAACATTTTATGTTGATTATCTATTGACCAATGTCATGGTTGAATGTATTATATATCATTTATTTGTTAACTTGTATCATGGTATAACGTCTTATATATTATTATTTGACCTACAATCATGGTATAACGTTTTATATCAATTATCTATCGAACTGCATCATGATTTGCATGTATCGTATTATATCAATCATTTATTGACTTGTATCATGATATAATCTGTAAATAATTCGTTCTCCATCTTTTTCTAGGTCCTTGAACTGAACGCCCTTTCTGCTGCATTGGAATTTGTTTTCATTGAAATACACATGCCCGAAAATGCGACACTTTGCCATATCTTGAGAAATTCAATCGACACTGATTACTTACCTCAATAACATTATATTATATTAAATGTTTTAGTGTTTCTATGTTTTAATTTATAGTATTCGCGAAAGTCTTAACTTTGATCATGCAAGAAAAATACATTACATTTTTTTAAATAAACTAAACAACAAGTAAACATTTAGTGCTGCAGAGGTTGCCCTTTTACTTATTATTTTTTCCATTATGTTTTTAATGGTATACAAAACAGAATATCCGGTAATAATATTGCACTCTCTAGGTGTTTAACAAATATTCGCAATATGACAGAAAGTGATCCAGACCTAATCTATCTTGCTCTTTGCTTTTACCTTTGTGTTATGAGCTGTTGTAAATTGTGTGAAGAAAATCAATTCTCCCTTTACGATTTAATAATGATGTATTCCCTGGTTAATTCTGTGCGCTGAAATGAGCCTGTGCTTAAAGGTGGTGAACTGCCATACGATTGGTCATATCGAACGACTGCTGATTCTCTCCATTCCTCTTTTCGTACAGAGCGTTTTAACAAGCCGATTACTGAAGGTGAATCGGCATATATAAATGATAATATTGTCTTAGATATGGGCTTTATCTGCTATTTGCTTACTTCACCGATGGATTTATTCTATCGATTAACAAACACAAATACAATACCGATAGATTGCCAAGCGGACGTAGAGAAATCGGCTCTCTTCTATACAATTTATTTTCTCACGCAAGTCTCGGGTTGAAAAACTTCAAGATGCAAAGATATATGCAAAAACAATTTCAGACAAAAATATTATATTTCTTAAATTTGATATAGTATTAAGAGCAAGAGCATCGTTTTGTAAATCTGTTTGTTCGAGCAATGCCCAAATAGATACTTGCCTGAATGTTAGCAAGAACAGACAACTCTCGACTAAATGATTAGTTTGGGTAATCATACCTATAATCAACGAAGCACTGGTTGTGAGATCTTTATATTGTTGCTATCCTGCCGTGACATCTAGTAATATTACAAATAGATGACATTTTAAGAGTTCATGCATCAGTAGTGCAAAGAATGTCGAACATCCATACTTCACAAAACGAAAACCTCTAAACCATCTGATATCAATTTACCGACTCAATTATCATTTGATAACAGCAGGCTTGCTGACATTTCAGTAAAATACTTACAACAAAATAAATATCACAGATCAGATAAACTTTCCATGCATTCTTGCAGGGCGTCGGCTTAGCTCGATTGGTAAGGTGCTTGGCTCGTGGCTAAAAGGTTCCGAGTATAAGTACCATTAATGGTTCTGAGTATACATGTAAGTACAATCGATGGTTCCGAATATAGTTCTTAATATAAGTATCAGTGATGGTTCTGAGTATAAACATCATCGATGGCTCTGAGTATAAATATCATCGATGGTTCTGAGTATAAATATCATCGATGGTTCTGAGTATAAATATCATCGATGGTTCTGAGTATAAATATCATTGATGGTTCTGAGTATAAATATCATTGATGGTTCTGAGTATAAACATCATCGGTGGTTCTGAGTACAAATATCATCGATGGTTCTGAGTATAAATATCATCGATGGTTCTGAGTATAAATATCATTGATGGTTCTGAGTATAAATATCATCGATGGTTCTGAGTATAAATATCATCGACGGTTCTGAGTATAAATATCATTGATGGTTCTGAGTATAAATATCATCGATGGTTCTGAGTACAAATATCATCGATGGTTCTGAGTATAAATATCATCGATGGTTCTGAGTATAAATATCATCGATGGTTCTGAGTACAAATATCATCGATGGTTCTGAGTATAAATATCATCGATGGTTCTGAGTATAAATATCATCGATGGTTCTGAGTATAAATATCATTGATATTCTGAGTATAAATATCATTGATGGTTCTGAGTATAAATATCATTAATGGTTCTGAGTATAAATATCATCGATGGTTCCGAGTATAAATATCATTGATGGTTCTGAGTACAAATATCATCGATGGTTCTGAGTATTAATATCATTGATGGTTCTGAGTATAAATATCATTGATATTCTGAGTATAAATATCATCGATGGTTCTGAGTATAAATATCATTAATGGTTCTGAGTATAAATATCATCGATGGTTCTGAGTATAAATGTCATCGATGGTTCTGAAATAGAACCATCAGTGTACCAGCCGTAGGTCGATGTCTCTGTCCTTGTTTGCAAAATTGAGGAGGTCTATCAGTGTAACAGCCCAATTTTGGTGTCTTTGTCCTTAGCTGAACTGGCCCATCAGTGTAATAGACTAATGTTGATGTCTCAGTCCTTATCTTCAAAATTGAGGAGGTCCATCAGTGTAACAGCCCAGTGTTGATGTCTTTGTCGTTGTCTGCAAAATTTAGGAGGCCCTTCAGTGTACCAGCAGAAGGTTAATAGCATTCTCATGTTTGACGTAAGTAAGGCAATTCATCCGTGTTGTAACTTTGATGACTTTGGTCAGGTAAAGTGATGACGTCCATCTATGTACCAGTCAGAGGTTGGTGGCATATTCCTGGTCAGCTTGTGTGAGGAAGTGTACCAGCCGAAAGTTGATGGCTTTTTCCACGCACTTCGACGCCTTTTTGGAACAGGTTGTTATTTATAATCTTGATGAGAGTTAAACAGAAAACAAACAAATTATTCCTAGTGCTGAAAAGAAGAGATGTTTTATTAAGAATATCTATAAAGATAGATCAACAAATTCTATCCCTTTATATGTCCTCTGGATGTCTCAATGTACTCCCGATATAATCATCAAGTACAAGGGAAAATATTCAATGAACCAAGTATTTTTGGAAATCCCTTGAAGTAGCAATTATTTCTTTGAAGTTGAACTTTGATTCTAAGAAATGAGATATAACTTCTTGCTGCGATCCATGGCATCCGTTATCTCTTCCATCTATGTAGATGTAAAGATATGTCATATTTCTGATTTTAATGAACTCGGGTTTGATGTACGTTTTTCAACAGAGCCTGGAGATACCGAATGTGCTTTCTACGCTCATGTAATATGTTTGATGCATGCATTATTAATACGCATGCTACCTATTGTCATCAAATGATCAATGACACTTAGTCACCATCTGCCATTATAAATATCATTTCCTAGTGTTACATAACATTGTATACAAAATCATAATCCGATTTTTACCTTTCACTGATAGATGTAACCAGATGTTAGAGATTGTACACTGCAGGATACTCACAACATGAAAGCTTTCACGAGCGCAGTTGATGACTTCAGTGATAGCCGCGTTCAATGATCTTAGAGTCATAAGGTCATGAACAACGTTTTATGAGCTCAAACTACAAAAAGCTGTACCATGTATACAGCTTAATTAATACAATACACATGGATTGGATAGACTGTATACACATTACACTATAAAAAATGAAAAGAGTGCGCATACACTATTGCATAAAACACATGGAGAGTCTGAACACACCATAGCACAAAATACATGGACAGACTGCACATACAACATAGCACAAAACACATGGCGAGATTACACATACATCATAGCACAAAACATGGCTGGATTTCACATACATTATAGCACAAAACACATGGATAATCTGCACATACACCATATAGCACAACACACATGGATAGACTGCACATACATACCATGGCACAAAACACATGGCGAGATTACACATACATTATAGCACAAAACACATGGCGAGATTACACATACATTATAGCACAAAACACAAGGCGGGATTGCAAATACATTATAGCACAAAACACATGGCGGGATTGCAAATAAATTATAGCACAAAACACATGGCGGGATTGCAAATACATTATAGCACAAAACACATGGCGGGATTACACATACATTATAGCACAAAACACATGGCGGGATTGCAAATACATTATAGCACAAAACACATGGATAATCTGCACATACACCATAACACAAAACACATGGACAGACTGCACATACACACCATGGCACAAACCACACAGACAATCTGAACACACCATAGCACAAAACACATAGATAGACTGCACATAGCCCATAGCACAAAACACAATGTGAACACATCATAGACAGACTGCACATATATTTAAGCACAAAAATATAGATAGTCCGTACACACACCATAGCACAAAACACATGGATAGACTGCACATACAACATGGCACAAAACACATACGGACAGACTGTACATACAGTGTAGCACAAAACACAATAATAAACCTGCAATAGAATAAAACGAATAGATTACACACACAATATCACAAAATACACACAAATAGAGTGCATACATATACTACAGAACACACATTAATGGACTATACACACACTACAGCTCAAAACACATGGATAGAGTGAATACACCATAGCACAAAACACATGGATTGGCTAAGCACACAACAAGACAAAACACATGGACAGACTGCACATACACCATAGCACAAAACACATGGATAAATTGCACATATAATGTAGCACTAAAAACAATGACAAACTGTAATTGTACAAAATATTCTGCACATACAACATGGCACAAAACACATATGGACAGACTTACATACAGTGCAGCAAAACACAATAATAAACCTGCAATAGCATAAAACATACGAATAGATTACACACACAATATCACAAAACACACACAAATAGAATGCACATATACCACAGAAAAACACACAGACTGCACATATACCATAGCAAAAAAAACCCCATGGACTGACTGCACAAGAAGAAGGCACAAGGATAGGCTAAACTGACAACAGGACAAACAACATGAACAAACTCCACACACAATAAGAACAACATGAACAAACTTCACACACAATAGGAACAACATGAACAAACTTCACACACAATAGGAACAACATGAACAAACTCCATACACAATAGGAACAACATGAACAAACTTCACACACAATAGGAACAACATGAACAAACTCCATACACAATAGGAACAACATGAACAAACTCCACACACAATAGGAACAACATGAACAAACTCCACACACAATAGGAATAACATGAACAAACTCCACACACAATAGGAACAACATGAACAAACTCCACACACAATAGGAACGACATGAACAAACTCCACACACAATAGGAACAACATGAACAAACTCCACACACAATAGGAACAACATGAACAAACTCCACACACAATAGGAACAATCAGATGAATAAGCTGCACGCATAACAGAACGAAGCACATAAATAGATTGCACATGCATTAGCACAAAGTGCGTTGACTGTCATATGTAACATACAACATATTTTACACGATTTACACGGACAGACTGAATTTACAACAACATAATATGTCTGTGCAGATTGCAAATACATCATTACAAACACACATGGGTCCGCTTTTTGAAAACTTTACCTATTGGTTATTTAAAGCTTTCCAATGGTTAAATTTGTGAATCATTATATGTACATACTGAAGTTACTTTTGTTTCCTGGATACAAAGGTTACCCGCTAGTAAACACAATGGCAATTAAATGCTGTACGTTATTTCATTTCAATGCAGTGTAAGACGACATTTAACCACTGGTAAGTGTTCTAGAACACTAGTCCCAATGGACTGACTAAATATTCTAAAGATACTGAATATATCCCATGAAATGGACCTATTTTTTATGTTTGTTACCTAGGAACTGCAACAGGCATATCGGACCGTTGCTGCATTGACTTATATTTTCAAACGATCGCGTTTTAATCATCATAGAAGATATACATGTACCTATTCTATACTACTATAACTTTTTATCAAACTATCCCTTGCAAAATTATGGAAATATTATCACTGGCATGAGTTTACGATACAATCATGAAAATGAAAAATCCTTCATGATATATGTCTTTGTGACAATACTGCATGTATGAATGTTTTGTTTCCTCGTGGCGGTTTCCTGCCTCCAAAATGAAAAGACATTGGCGTGGGAAATTCTTAGTGTCTATGTTTTAATCTTTTCACAATGTACATTGTTTACACATTAGTACGCCTACAATAAGTCGGAATGTAGGCCTACCTCACAAAAGATCGTTTGTTTTTGGACAGTGCATGAGTAATTTCCTGTTTTCGTCATTTAGGAAACTGAGGAATTCTTGTTTCCTGGTTGAGGTTTCTAAATAAAACTAATTTGCCAAGTTATATGGTTCATAACGAAAACAGAGAATATTATATCATTTTATTTTTATTTTCCTGTGTAAAACAATTTATACAAATTTCGAAGGTCATATAGATTTTTTTTTCGGTTGTTTGTATTCGAAAGATGACGATGTCTTTTCATAAGAGTGCAAGTCTCACTGAAATAGTCGTAGACAATCTTTCAAATTATTTACTGAAAAAGTATGTACAATACTGTCTTTTGCTAACTTTCAAATTCTATTAATTTTTCAGTGAGCACATAACGGAGAAGTGATGTGCTCACATCGAAATTAACAGAATCTGAGACTTTAGCAAAGGACAATACCACTAACATTTCATAACAGGTCTAGAATTCAATTCAAGTATAAGGAAGCTTATTCAGATTTCAAGAATACGAACACAAATCTGGATTTTATACAACAGTACTAGTTGCTAGTTGGAGTATCAACTCAGCAAGACAAAAATCTTTTCTCTTTTTTTTTTTCTTTCTTTCTTTCTTTCTTTTTCTTTTTTTTTTTTTTTTTTTTTTTTTTTGTAGAGAGATATTTATAACAGTGTTTATGAAACAACAACATGTGTGAACTGTTATTCCTCTTCCTGTGAGGGGCGTCATATTGAGATTTTAATCGGATCACCTCAGCCTTTCTCGTCACGTACTATAAAACATTCTCAAATATAAATTATCATCAAAGAATACCAAGAAAATCAAATGAAAAAATATGTGAATTCCTTTACGTAAAACAAAATGATGACTTTAGATAAATATACTTCACAAAGCTTGATGTTCGGATGGTAATAAGTTCTAATTAAAGCTTCTTAAGACATGAATCCTAAGAAGTCCATGTGCAAATCCTTTGCTTTCCAGTATACTCTAGCCTTCCCCCTTCTCAATATCTTTTACAAAATGATGATGATGATGATGATGATGATGATCATAATAATAATAATAATAATAATAATAATAATAATAATAATAATAATAATAATTAATAATAATAATAATAATAATAATAATAATAATAATAATAATGAATAGAAAAAAATATATAAAAACACTTCAAATTCATGACAAAGTGTTCTATATTCCAGCCTAGATTTGTGCTTGGTTATGCCATGTGATTGTTGTCAAAGTAGATTCTTCATGCCCTCTGCCTGCACCTGTATCTTATTTAACACTGGTGTTCTGTCTTTCGGATGGGACAATCAATCTATCGGTAGTATCAGTACTTTGATTTTCTGTCGGAATTTTTATATTTAAATCGTTGTTCCTTGACCTTAACAAGTGTTAAGGTATTAGGACTGAGCGCAATTATGCATTGCTGTAAACGTTACGGATTTAAACATTGAAGACTTGATTTCTTGTATTATAGACGAACCCAAGTTTAGATGTTCCTATAAACCCAGGGTACACTACGCGACTTTGATTTCTGTTGACATTTTCTTCCAGCGCTGAATTTTGATTGACAATACTACAGGCCCAAAGCGGGACACACTTGATGATAGAAAATGAATGACAGAAAAGTATGTATCTGAATGAATACTGAAATATTGAATGTAAGCTATCAGTAGGCACACAGTGACCTCCTACCGGAAAATCCCAGCCTATTTCCATCGCTGTAGTCAATCGACTGATAAATTTATACGCCGCCAGCCCAACAACAGTTCAGCCTAATTCAATATTCAGCAGGCCTACCGCCTATCCATCGCTGCAAAGTGTTCGCCATCAAAACTCACTGCTAGAGTACTAGTGTCATTACGGTATGGTCGCAGTGTAAGTATAATATAAAATACTCAGGTATCAAATATAATAGTACAGAGGCATTCAGAGTAACGCACCTAGCTGGACATCATGGACCTCAAAAAAATCAATTTTCAGATTAAGTGCAAGGGGAGAGTAAGCATCGCCTGTCACAAACCCCATGAAAAACCGGCAGAGAAAGCCAACAGAAAATCACTTTTCATATTAAGTGTAAGCATGACCTGTTGCTAGCCACAAACGCCATGAAAATCGACATATATAGTCATCAGTTGGTTGGTTGATTGGTGTTTTACGTCGCTTTCAACAATATTTCAGTTATTTCGCGACATGGAAGCAGGAGGTTACCAACCTCTTAAACATAGTGGCGCAACCCGGGAATCGAACCCGGATCGTCGGCGCCGCAAGCCAAGCGCTTAACCACTACACCACGCCTGCCCCTTATAGTCATCAGAAAATCAGTCCAAAATTAATACGAATGACTGTACTCTCTTAGTTTGAACAGGTTCCAAGCATAACAATGGCAGTGTGTGTGTGTGTGTGTGTGTGTGTGTGTGGGGGGGGGGGGGGGGGGGGGGGTATTAAAACTAAACAGATAATATCACTCAAGCTACGGTAATTGTCCTCGAAATCTATTGACTGACCCATTTTATCATGTTCATTTCCGAACGGAAATATTAATACAGAGGGCTGGTAGATATCAACATTGAAGGTCATCTACATTATGTCTTGTGTATAAAGATGAATGACGTGTGAACATGATAAAATTTACATCCGGGTATGTTTCCGTAAGGTGACAAGATCCACCATATAGTATAACTTAAAAATGTTTTCACTGTATTAACATATACCGCCTTCAAGGTAAATGAAAATGAATTAAACTACATGGGAACTGATAGAAATAATTGAAAAGTAAAAAGGATTATTTTAAGAATGATTTCATATGAAGTACACTGGATGTCATCTAATCTTTAATATAAACTGTATAGGTTTTCTATGAAAACCTTAAATACAGGTGAACAAGTATATGTACTACATAAAATCTGGAAATAAACATCTGAATACTCCAGGAGTTAATACACATTGACGAGATTAATTATAACTCATACATTTATAAAATTAAATGGATAATTTGACATTACAAAGATCCTTCAGCGGACATATAAAGTATTTCCAATACTCTATATCACGAGTTGTGTAATTTGTTCATACACCAATACATCAGACCTTCAACATCGGCATTCGGATTGAGAAGCTTTGATCCCAATACTTTGAGTAATTACATGATGTAGAATTTAGAAAAGAATAAGGCGTATGGGATAGCGTTTTATCGTACAATATCTGCACACCAAGCAGGCACCAAGCGACAAATCAAACATTTACACAATGAAACAAGCTTAAACCCAAAGTAGCAATTTTCCGTCATGGTACATGCAAACTGTTTCCTGTGAAATCCAGGAAAGTGTTCTGTTATCATTGAATTTAAATCAAAAGGCTATAAATATTTAATTTGTTTAATAAATTTGCATTATCGTCAAATATAAAGAATTGGATGTATTCATATCTTTCAAAAGAGGATGAGCGCATGTTAATAATGTAGATACCTTCCCTCCATGTTCACTACGAGATAAAAATCGTGTGGAACGGCACAGTACTTCATTTAGCTTATATACAAGACCAGAGTCCAAACGTGTGCACTCATAGCAATGTTTATTCATATAGAAAATAATATTTGATGCATATTATTGATGACACTGTCAATCCCCTATTGTCAACAGACGGAAAAGAATTGATCAGAATTCATCATTCTAGGTGTATGTATTACAATAACAAGAGAAAATTCATCTTGTTGAATGAATATATTCCCAGAGTCGTCCTTTCTTCCATCGATCAAATGTCAAATAATTTCATGATGTAACGCCGATTTCGTTTTGCCATCCATTAGTACAGAATCAAGTCATTCATATGTGTGCAATAACACATGTTAAAAGCTATTAATGAAATGAAAAAGAAAATTGCTATCGAGCTACCACAGTATTTTATAGCCAAATATGGCTTTCCTATTTACGTTCAAAAACGAATTCATTGTAATGTTGCCATTTCGCCTCCTCCGTATCCATTCCGGCTTTTACTTCACCAGCGTTATTTGTTCCGGATCCACAAGATCCGACGAATCGAAATCCTTCATCTGCCAACATATCGAACGCTTGCTCCAGAAAATTATGCTTCAAGAAAAAACGGACGGTGTATCTATCTGATACACCCCGGTCTGGATCGCGGCTTTCATTCAAAGTGTCTTTAAATACCTCTCTGCAAAGAGATACTTTTCCGCAAATTATGATGCGGCTCAACTTTCGGAATTTAACATCAGCCAATCCATCTCTTCCGAAAGCAAATGTGCCTCTGTACCCAACTGTGATATACCCCGGAGATTTTCCTTCTGCATTAACTGGGGATAGGGAATTCGAGTTGGAAATCGGTGGAATTTTCGTTTGCTGAAGATGTCCTAAGGCTTTGGGAGCCGAGACAGAGCTACTAATTGTTTTCCCGAGATTGGGTAGTTGATAATATTCGGCCTCTTGTTTTAAACGTTCTTTTTCATGAAAATTTTCCGGTAAAACAATCTTCTGATTTCTCAAATAGTCAAGAATATAGCGAAACAACACGCCATCCCTGTCAATAAAATACTTCCCTTTAGCATCTTTCTGTATCTTGACTTTGGATGTCCCATTGAAAATTTGTCCTAAGAGTGACTCACCTTCTTTTCGTAAAGTTGCTAGCGTCGTTGTATAGAAAACTCCTCCGACATTCAGCTCCACAACTTCGGGAAAACTTCCTGGATCCGACATAATTCGTCTTTGTTGTTCCAAGTTCTTAGAAAAACATTTCCTACATACAAAGTTAATCGATAGAATAGCTTCTAGAAATCTTCATTACACGAAGCGTCCGCTAACTAATCAACTATTTGATGTATTAGCCACTGTTTTGTGCGACTTTTGTTCGTCAGTAAATTGATCCTAACACCTTTGTGCGCGATATGTTAATTCCGCACAGCGATGTTTATGTCAAATCACTAATGTGCACGGATTGCACAGATTTCTATTGCTTACTTCTTTAATTTTCAGTAACTTTAGCAAAACAACACTCTGATCATATCTCAAACGCTTACTTTTCTCACTGACATCAGCATTAGAAAATCCTGTGTATATACACTCCCAACGTGAACGAAGTAAACATATCCTATTTGTTTTCATAAAAGCAACCCCTAACGCGCTGAGTTAATGCACACGTCTGTTTGTTTGGGAGGATGGAAAGAACGCTTGTAACACAATTTCGAAGAGAGATGCGACTGTCAATAAAATGAAAATGCTTTTGATCGTTGCCTTGGTGACACGTCCCTATACCCTGTAGCCAATCGACAACAAGTATTGATATTATATTCTATCCCCGTATCCAGTTTACAGTGGCTGAGTTTCAATCAAGCAGAAATGTTATGCATATCCACATCACAGTATGTCCTGCCTTGAAAACTGATCAAGTCTATCGGGCCTAGCTCGATCGATAGATTTGATCGTACATTGATTTCTTGAAGGAGATGTTCGAGAAACACAGCGCCTCTATCTTTTCTGCAAGTCTACACGGAAACAGCTGAAAATCAATGTGCCTTTCTCACCCTTTGTGCATACGAAGTATAGTACAGTGATCTTTGACAAGCGCGTCTAAGTAGAAATTCTAAAGGAAAATAAGGATGTTTTATTCATTACACATTCCCCGTATGAACCATTCAACACAAAACACCACTCAGTCGCGAAACTAAACAAACAGTTATTATCGATGAAATTGTTTATGAGGTACTGAAAGTGAAATAATGTGTAAGTATTTCAGTGCATTATTCAAACACGTAATCTGTTTAAAATTAAATTCTGAGATTTTTTTTTCATTCCAGACGTGTTGGAAAGGATTTTGATAAGTGAAGACAATTCTTGCTTGTTCCTTTATGAAAGGGGAGTGGAGGGGGAGGGGCAAAAAACCTAATACGCAGTAAACACTGCAGGAAAAAAGAACATTCTATATGCTGTAGGGGATTGGTGATAAAGTATTGTATGACACCGAAGTATTTTTCTTTTAACAATAGCTAGGTGAGACATTCAGGAGTTGGGCGGGGTAAACGATTTAAAAATCAAACACTGTTTTATTCAAGAAACGCAAAATATTGGGTAACCGACAATGTCCGTGTTTATTAGTCCTCGCTATAAGTAGGATTAGTGAATATTTAAGGGAAGAACTGGGCATCAACGTTAACCTGACGTATTCAATGATTGACCAGGTTACTCTGGGGTAGAGTGGAAAATGCGAGAATGCTATGAAGCTTTACGTTTGCTAGGAACCCGTGTTTATAGATAAAAAGGGAGTAGTTTCATGTTAATGTTTAAATATGAGTATAAACTGGTGCAAACCTCAGTCCAACCACCATCCCAGAAATAAACTCTCTCAATTTGAAATATTGTGTTCTGTAATGCAAGAGCTGAGGAAATATCCTTCACGGTGCATGGACTGCACCCTTTTTTGCTTGCTACATCTGCTCCTTACCAATCGCTTTATCACAAACCCTTCATACTTCCTTCCTATGGCATGAGTAGGTTGATACTGCACTGTTAACCGCTGAATAAATCCCTAGTATGTACAAGGAAAACTTCGGAATATTGACTAAGGAAATAATTACATATTTAAATCTAAATTCTTGAGCAGATACACATATCTTACAACCTGCCACAGTTCTAGACCTACAGTTTGTAATTATCAGAAGGATGGACCAAAAGGTGGATGAATACCAATTTTGCGGCAACGATAGCACTCAATCAGTGTTAACTAGAAATAAAGTGCGATTTTACCTTCATACATATTCTTAAGTACAATTAAACTTTCTCTACAAATCAAAACAAGCCCTCATTTTTAAGACATATGATGGTGCATGTATGTATTTTAAGGTTTTCAGTCGCACCTAGAATATATTTTAACGATATAATGATAAAACATGCCGGTAGTAGGTTTCTCTAGAGTACGCTGATGTTAAGGGACAGTTTCCGTGATCTAATTGTAACAGAAGGCCTTAAATGATGCAAAGGAATCCGCGTTTCTATTAAGATTTAAACCTTACCCAATTAGGATAAAAGTTTCAATAAACTGTACAAAAACCAGTACAACACTATCACTACTACAGTCTCCTTTAGTCACACGCACACGCTAAATAAATGCTAAGAAGCATTTCAACTTTTTTTATCCAACCTTTTACTGTTACGAGGAAGTCGGAAAGACTTCATCTCGCCATAAGATAATTATGAAGTGTACCCTTTTAAGGAAGCGTCGTTCTTAATAAATGTACTTGTGTATGGCAGGATCTAGTATGAAAGCAATCTCTACTAGCATCTACATTTATTAAAACATACAACTGTAAGAATCAATAACATTCTTAGAATGCATACAAACACTGCTCTAGAACTATTCACCTCGCCCTAGATAATTAAGTCCGGTTTTTTTTTTATTCTAGATATCAGAAGTTATCCTTTCCTCATGATTTCCTAAGTCCCTTTTAGATTATGCACTTTTGACCTTCCACCACATTTTTTATATTATTGATGCCCTATAGCTTTTTATTTTATGATGTTGACAGTGCAATTATAAACGAGGGGACAGGAGAGCGTGACTTACTGTGTGAATGTGGCGCACCCAATCTCTGTGCGACCGCAACCCCCCCCCCCCCCCCCCACACACACACACACCTTGAGTATTCATACAATCTACAGACCTCATACAGTTGATAAGGCAACCAATATAAAAATATATAATTATATTATATGTAACCTCTGATCTTAATCTGACATAATGAATAAATGCAATTAGTGTGTTGGCCTTTAGTATATACTCAACAATTCTATCACAAACAGCGTTCCGTACACAAAATAACGGAGGTCAGGTGAATGTCCGAGTCTACAATCGGCGAGGACAGTATTACAACACGAAATGCTTTATGACCACTTCATTGAAAATGACTAAAGAGCACAGTTTATGGACTATGATACGAAGGTTACGTGCATTCCTACAGTTGATACTTATGTACTTTGTACCGGTACATACAATGTAGTTCGAGTTGCCCTGTTCTATGTACAATATCTAATACATCCTCTTTACAAAACAGATACATATGTTAACTATCTAAAAAAAAAAAAGACCGGTCTCAGTTACACCAAAGGCGTTGTTTTGAACAAGTCGTTCGAATAGATTGGACGTGAATACATTTTAATATTCGAGTAAGCGTTTTATCACACACCATGGTTAAATCGTAGACAAATACTAGTTTAATTCTTAATATACACATTTCAGTATGAATTGTTTCCAAATGAATGTTAAATCATTAGAATCATATCATTATTACAAGGCAATGACGGCATAGGTTATTTCCAAGCGTATAAGCTTTTGTGCAGTGTAGAGGCAGATAGTCCAGTGACATGGCAATGGATATTGATGACTTTCGATCTCAGTCGTCACAAACGAATTCTGTACGTGATTTTACCTTCCTCTGCCGCCCTATCTGCCCTCGGATGAGACAGTTGAAATAGAAGTTATGTGTCACATTATACAGTATAATACCCCTCGCTACTCCACGTGGGTCAAGGGCAAAAATTATAATACCCCTCGCTACTCCACGTGGTTTAAGAGCAAAAATCACTTTATATATATATACATGTATATATATATATATAATTTCCCTCTTTTTTGTTAAAAACACAAAAAACAAGCAAAAAACCCAAAACAAAATCAAAAAACCCCCAAAACAAACAAACAAACAAAAAATCAAACAAAACGAAACAAAAAACCCTTTAAAACGTTCACTTTTATCGTTTACGTTCTCAGTACTCGCAGATTATATTGGCTTATGAGGAGAACTTGTTTGCCATCAATGTTTACGTGTATAGCAGTTTTATGAGTAAATGCGACATTGATGTAACAAAAAGAATATGTCAATCACATTAATGCTGATTATATCTCTGAAATACTGAATCACGCATACATTTACGATTTGTTAAATTAAAAGCTTTCACCAAATGCGTTTTATTCGCACAGACTAGATCATCGTAACAGGGTTATAAAATATGTATGCCAAGTAACGGGTTATTACAGCATAATATATAATATATATAAATTGTTACAACATAAACCCCTAAAGTTATGTCATCACATTTCGACGTTATTTTTGCTGCGGTTTATGCTTGATTTATAGAAATCCCGCACTTCCTCCTGCACACCTCCCCCCTCCCCCAGATCACCCAGGATATATCATTATACAGCATACTTATCATTAATAAAGAAGAAAAATATCTCATTTCATCCTCTTATTCTTATGAGCCTCATACATTTTATTTCTAATCTCTCAACTCCACCACTGGATGTGGATATATACTCTAAACTGACATAGCTGTAAAATATTCACAAAAAGATAGATACCGGATGTAAATAAGACTATTGTTCATCGGATCGTAAGAAACAATATCCTTTCCCCGAAATCAAGATCGAAATAAACAATGTACTCTCCCCGAAATCAGGATCGAAATAAACAACGTACTCTCCCCGTAGTCAGGATCAAGAGAAACAATGTGCTACCCTGTAATCAGGATAGAAAGAAACAATGTACTCTCCCAGTAATCAGGATAGAAAGAAACGATGTACTCCCCCCGTAATCAGGATAGAAAGAAACAATGTACTCCCCCAGTAATCAGGATAGAAAGAAACAATGTACTCTCCCCGTAATCAGGATCGAAAGAAACAATGTACTCCCCCAGTAATCAGGATAGAAAGAAACAATGTACTCCCCCATTAATCAGGATCGAAAGAAACAATGTACTCCCCCAGTAATCAGGATAGAAAGAAACAATGTACTCCCCCAGTAATCAGGATAGAAAGAAACAATGTACTCTCCCCGTAATCAGGATAGAAAGAAACAATGTACTCCCCCAGTAATCAGGATCGAAAGAAACAATGTACTCCCCCAGTAATCAGGATAGAAAGAAACAATGTACTCTCCCCGTAATCAGTATTGAAAGAAACAATGTATTCCCCCAGTAATCAGGATAGAAAGAAACAATGTACTCCCCCAGTAATCAGGATAGAAAGAAACAATGTACTCCCCCCGTAATCAGGATAGAAAGAAACAATGCACTCCCCCAGTAATCAGGATAGAAAGAAACAATGTACTCTCCCCGTAATCAGGATCGAAAGAAACAATGTACTCCCCCAGTAATCAGGATAGAAAGAAACAATGTACTCCCCCATTAATCAGGATCGAAAGAAACAATGTACTCCCCCAGTCATCAGGATACAATGAAACAATGTACTCCCCCAGTAATCAGGATAGAAAGAAACAATGTACTCTCCCCGTAATCAGGATAGAAAGAAACAATGTACTCCCCCAGTAATCAGGATAGAAAGAAACAATGTACTCCCCCAGTAATCAGGATAGAAAGAAACAATGTACTCTCCCGGTAATCAGGATAGAAAGAAACAATGTACTCCCCCAGTAATCAGGATAGAAAGAAACAATGTACTCCCCCAGTAATCAGGATAGAAAGAAACAATGTATTCCCCCAGTAATCAGGATAGAAAGAAACAATGTTATCCCCCAGTAATCAGGATAGAAAGAAACAATGTACTCTCCCGGTAATCAGGATAGAAAGAAACAATGTACTCCCCCAGTAATCAGGATAGAAAGAAACAATGTACTCCCCCAGTAATCAGGATAGAAAGAAACAATGTACTCCCCCAGTAATCAGGATAGAAAGAAACAATGTACTCTCCCGGTAATCAGGATAGAAAGAAACAATGTACTCCCCCAGTAATCAGGATAGAAAGAAACAATGTACTCCCCCAGTAATCAGGATAGAAAGAAACAATGTACTCCCCCAGTAATCAGGATAGAAAGAAACAATGTACTCTCCCGGTAATCAGGATAGAAAGAAACAATGTACTCCCCCAGTAATCAGGATAGAAAGAAACAATGTACTCCCCCAGTAATCAGGATAGAAAGAAACAATGTATTCCCCCAGTAATCAGGATAGAAAGAAACAATGTACTCCGCCAGTAATCAGGATAGAAAGAAACAATGTACTCTCCCGGTAATCAGGATAGAAAGAAACAATGTACTCCCCCAGTAATCAGGATAGAAAGAAACAATGTACTCACTGTGTAATTAGGTTAGAAAGAAACAATGTATTCCCCCAGTAATCAGGATAGAAAGAAACAATGTACTCCCCCAGTAATCAGGATAGAAAGAAACAATGTACTCTCCCGGTAATCAGGATAGAAAGAAACAATGTACTCCCCCAGTAATCAGGATAGAAAGAAACAATGTACTCCCCCAGAAATCAGGATAGAAAGAAACAATGTACTCCCCCGGTAATCGGGATAGAAAGAAACAATGTACTCTCCCGGTAATCAGGATAGAAAGAAACAATATACTCTCCCAGTAATCAGGATAGAAAGAAACAATGTACTCCCCCAGTAATCAGGATAGAAAGAAACAATGTACTCCCCCAGTAATCAGGATAGAAAGAAACAATGTACTCCCCCAGTAATCAGGATAGAAAGAAACAATGTACTCCCCCAGTAATCAGGATAGAAAGAAACAATGTACTCCCCCAGTAATCAGGATAGAAAGAAACAATGTACTCCCCCAGTAATCAGGATAGAAAGAAACAATGTACTCCCCCAGTAATCAGGATAGAAAGAAACAATGTACTCTCCCGGTAATCAGGATAGAAAGAAACAATGTACTCCCCCAGTAATCAGGATAGAAAGAAACAATGTACTCCCCCAGTAATCAGGATAGAAAGAAACAATGTACTCTCCCAGTAATCAGGATAGAAAGAAACAATGTACTCTTCCCGTAATCAGGATAGAAAGAAAAAATGTACTCCCCCAGTAATCAGGACAGAAAGAAACAATGTACTCCCCCAGTAATCAGGATAGAAAGAAACAATGTATTCCCCCAGTAATCAGGATAGAAAGAAACAATGTACTCCGCCAGTAATCAGGATAGAAAGAAACAATGTATTCCCCCAGTAATCAGGATAGAAAGAAACATTGTACTCCCCCAGTAATCAGGATAGAAAAAAACAATGTACTCCCCCAGTAATCAGGATAGAAAGAAACAATGTACTCCCCCTGTAATCAGGATAGAAAGAAACAATGTACTCCCCCCGTACTCAGGATAGAAAGAAACAATGTACTCTCCCCGTAATCAGGATAGAAAGAAACAATGTACTCTCCCCGTAATCAGGATAGAAAGAAACAATGTACTCCCGCAGTAATTAGGATAGAAAGAAACAATGTATTCCCCCAGTAATCAGGAGAGAAGGAAACAATGTACTCCCCCAGTAATCAGGATAGAAAGAAACAATGTACTCCCCCAGTAATCAGGATAGAAAGAAACAATGTACTCCCCCAGTAATCAGGATAGAAAGAAACAATGTACTACCCCCGTAATCAGGATAGAAAGAAACAATGTACTCTCCCCGTAATCAGGATAGAAAGAAACAATGTACTCCCCCAGTAATCAGGATAGAAAGAAACAATGTACTCTCCCGGTAATCAGGATAGAAAGAAACAATGTACTCCCCCAGTAATCAGGATAGAAAGAAACAATGTACTCCCCCAGTAATCAGGATAGAAAGAAACAATGTACTCCCCCAGTAATCAGGATAGAAAGAAACAATGTACTCTCCCTTTAATCAGGATAGAAAGAAACAATGCACTCCCCCAGTAATCAGGATAGAAAGAAACAATGTACTCCCCCAGTAATCAGGATAGAAAGAAACAATGTATTCCCCCAGTAATCAGGATAGAAAGAAACAATGTACTCCCCCAGTAATCAGGATAGAAAGAAACATTGTACTCCCCCAGTAATCAGGATAGAAAAAAACAATGTACTCCCCCAGTAATCAGGATAGAAAGAAACAATGTACTCCCCCAGTAATCAGGATAGAAAGAAACAATGTACTCCCCCCGTACTCAGGATAGAAAGAAACAATGTACTCCCCCAGTAATCAGGATAGAGAGAAACAATGAACTCTCCCTGTAATCAGGATAGAAATAAACAATATACTCTCCCCGTAATCAGGATAGAAAGAAACAATGTACTCCCCCAGTAATCAGGATAGAAAGAAACAATGTACTCCCCCAGTAATCAGGATAGAAAGAAACAATGTACTCCCCCAGTAATCAGGATAGAAAGAAACAATGTACTCCCCCCGTAATCAGGATAGAAAGAAACAATGTACTCTCCCCGTAATCAGGATAGAAAGAAACAATGTACTCTCCCCGTAATCAGGATAGAAAGAAACAATGTACTCCCCCAGTAATTAGGATAGAAAGAAACAATGTAATACCCCATTAATCAGGAGAGAAAGAAACAATGTACTCCCCCAGTAATCAGGATAGAAAGAAACAAAGTAAACAACCAGTAATCAGGATAGAAAGAAACAATGTACTCCCCCAGTAATCAGGATAGAAAGAAACAATGTACTCCCCCAGTAATCAGGATAGAAAGAAACAATGTACTCTCCCCGTAATCAGGATAGAAAGAAACAATGTACTCCCCCAGTAATCAGGATAGAAAGAAACAATGTGCTACCCCCGTGATCAGGATAGAAAGAAACAATGTACTCCCCCAGTAAACAGGATAGAAAGAAACAATGTACTCTCCCCGTAATCAGGATTGAAAGAAACAATGTATTCCCCCAGTAATCAGGATAGAAAGAAACAATGTACTCCCCCAGTAATCAGGATAGAAAGAAACAATGTACTCCCCCAGTAATCAGGATAGAAAGAAACAATGTACTCCAACAGTAATCAGGATAGAAAGAAACAATGTACTCCCCCAGTAATCAGGATAGAAAGAAACAATGTACTCCCCCAGTAATCAGGATAGAAAGAAACAATGTACTCCCCCAGTAATCAGGACAGAAAGAAACAATGTACTCCCCCAGTAATCAGGATAGAAAGAAACAATGTACTCCCCCAGTAATCAGGATAGAAAGAAACAATGTACTCCCCCAGTAATCAGGATAGAAAGAAACAATGTACTCTCCCGGTAATCAGGATAGAAAGAAACAATGTACTCCCCCAGTAATCAGGATAGAAAGAAACAATGTACTCCCCCAGTAATCAGGATAGAAAGAAACAATGTACTCCCCCAGTAATCAGGATAGAAAGAAACAATATACTCTCCCGGTAATCAGGATAGAAAGAAACAATGTACTCCCCCAGTAATCAGGATAGAAAGAAACAATGTACTCCCCCAGTAATCAGGATAGAAAGAAACAATGTATTCCCCCAGTAATCAGGATAGAAAGAAACAATGTACTCCGCCAGTAATCAGGATAGAAAGAAACAATGTACTCTCCCGGTAATCAGGATAGAAAGAAACAATGTACTCCCCCAGTAATCAGGATAGAAAGAAACAATGTACTCCCCAAGTAATCAGGATAGAAAGAAACAATGTATTCCCCCAGTAATCAGGATAGAAAGAAACAATGTACTCCCCCAGTAATCAGGATAGAAAGAAACAATGTACTCTCCCGGTAATCAGGATAGAAAGAAACAATGTACTCCCCCAGTAATCAGGATAGAAAGAAACAATGTACTCCCCCAGAAATCAGGATAGAAAGAAACAATGTACTCCCCCGGTAATCGGGATAGAAAGAAACAATGTACTCTCCCGGTAATCAGGATAGAAAGAAACAATATACTCTCCCAGTAATCAGGATAGAAAGAAACAATGTACTCCCCCAGTAATCAGGATAGAAAGAAACAATGTACTCCCCCAGTAATCAGGATAGAAAGAAACAATGTACTCTCCCGGTAATCAGGATAGAAAGAAACAATGTACTCCCCCAGTAATCAGGATAGAAAGAAACAATGTACTCCCCCAGTAATCAGGATAGAAAGAAACAATGTACTCCCCCAGTAATCAGGATAGAAAGAAACAATGTACTCCCCCAGTAATCAGGATAGAAAGAAACAATGTACTCCCCCAGTAATCAGGATAGAAAAAAACAATGTACTCCCCCAGTAATCAGGATAGAAAGAAACAATGTACTCCCCCTGTAATCAGGATAGAAAGAAACAATGTACTCCCCCCGTAATCAGGATAGAAAGAAACAATGTACTCTCCCCGTAATCAGGATAGAAAGAAACAATGTACTCACCCCGTAATCAGGATAGAAAGAAACAATGTACTCCCGCAGTAATTAGGATAGAAAGAAACAATGTATTCCCCCAGTAATCAGGAGAGAAAGAAACAATGTACTCCCCCAGTAATCAGGATAGAAAGAAACAATGTACTCCCCCAGTAATCAGGATAGAAAGAAACAATGTACTCCCCCAGTAATCAGGATAGAAAGAAACAATGTACTACCCCCGTAATCAGGATAGAAAGAAACAATGTACTCTCCCCGTAATCAGGATAGAAAGAAACAATGTACTCCCCCAGTAATCAGGATAGAAAGAAACAATGTACTCCCCCAGTAATCAGGATAGAAAGAAACAATGTACTCCCCCAGTAATCAGGATAGAAAGAAACAATGTACTCCCCCAGTAATCAGGATAGAAAGAAACAATGTACTCCCCCAGTAATCAGGATAGAAAGAAACAATGTACTCTCCCTTTAATCAGGATAGAAAGAAACAATGTACTCCCCCAGTAATCAGGATAGAAAGAAACAATGTACTCCCCCAGTAATCAGGATAGAAAGAAACAATGTAGTCCCCCAGTAATCAGGATAGAAAGAAACAATGTACTCCCCCAGTAATCAGGATAGAAAGAAACATTGTACTCCCCCAGTAATCAGGATAGAAAAAAACAATGTACTCCCCCAGTAATCAGGATAGAAAGAAACAATGTACTCCCCCTGTAATCAGGATAGAAAGAAACAATGTACTCCCCCCGTACTCAGGATAGAAAGAAACAATGTACTCCCCCAGTAATCAGGATAGAGAGAAACAATGAACTCTCCCTGTAATCAGGATAGAAATAAACAATATACTCTCCCCGTAATCAGGATAGAAAGAAACAATGTACTCCCCCAGTAATCAGGATAGAAAGAAACAATGTACTCCCCCAGTAATCAGGATAGAAAGAAACAATGTACTCCCCCAGTAATCGGGATAGAAAGAAACAATGTACTCCCCCCGTAATCAGGATAGAAAGAAACAATGTACTCTCCCCGTAATCAGGATAGAAAGAAACAATGTACTCTCCCCGTAATCAGGATAGAAAGAAACAATGTACTCCCGCAGTAATTAGGATAGAAAGAAACAATGTATTCCCAGTAATCAGGAGAGAAAGAAACAATGTACTCCCCCAGTAATCAGGATAGAAAGAAACAATGTACTACCCCAGTAATCAGGATAGAAAGAAACAATGTACTCCCCCAGTAATCAGGATAGAAAGAAACAATGTACTACCCCCGTAATCAGGATAGAAAGAAACAATGTACTCTCCCCGTAATCAGGATAGAAAGAAACAATGTACTCCCCCAGTAATAAGGATAGAAAGAAACAATGTACCCTTCCCGTGATCAGGATAGAAAGAAACAATGTACTCCCCCAGTAATCAGGATAGAAAGAAACAATGTACTCTCCCCGTAATCAGGATTGAAAGAAACAATGTATTCCCCCAGTAATCAGGATAGAAAGAAACAATGTACTCCCCCAGTAATCAGGATAGAAAGAAACAATGTACTCCCCCAGTAATCAGGATAGAAAGAAACAATGTACTCCAACAGTAATCAGGATAGAAAGAAACAATGTACTCCCCCAGTAATCAGGATAGAAAGAAACAATGTACTCCCCCAGTAATCAGGATAGAAAGAAACCATGTACTCCCCCAGTAATCAGGACAGAAAGAAACAATGTACTCCCCCAGTAATCCGGATAGAAAGAAACAATGTACTCCCCCCGTAATCAGGATAGAAAGAAACAATGTACTCTCCCGGTAATCAGGATAGAAAGAAACAATGTACTCCCCCAGTAATCAGGATAGAAAGAAACAATGTACTCCCCCAGTAATCAGGATCGAAAGAAACAATGTATTCCCCCAGTAATCAGGATAGAAAGAAACAATGTACTCCCCCAGTAATCAGGATAGAAAGAAAAATTGTACTCCCCCAGTAATCAGGATAGAAAAAAACAATGTACTCCCCCAGTAATCAGGATAGAAAGAAACAATGTACTCCCCCTGTAATCAGGATAGAAAGAAACAATGTACTCCCCCCGTACTCAGGATAGAAAGAAACAATGTACTCCCCCAGTAATCAGGATAGAGAGAAACAATGAACTCTCCCTGTAATCAGGATAGAAATAAACAATATACTCTCCCCGTAATCAGGATAGAAAGAAACAATGTACTCCCCCAGTAATCAGGATAGAAAGAAACAATGTACTCCCCCAGTAATCAGGATAGAAAGAAACAATGTACTCCCCCAGTAATCGGGATAGAAAGAAACAATGTACTCCCCCCGTAATCAGGATAGAAAGAAACAATGTACTCTCCCCGTAATCAGGATAGAAAGAAACAATGTACTCTCCCCGTAATCAGGATAGAAAGAAACAATGTACTCCCGCAGTAATTAGGATAGAAAGAAACAATGTATTCCCCCAGTAATCAGGAGAGAAAGAAACAATGTACTCCACCAGTAATCAGGATAGAAAGAAACAATGTACTCCCCCAGTAATCAGGATAGAAAGAAACAATGTACTACCCCCGTAATCAGGATAGAAAGAAACAATGTACTCTCCCCGTAATCAGGATAGAAAGAACAATGTACTCCCCCAGTAATAAGGATAGAAAGAAACAATGTACCCTTCCCGTGATCAGGATAGAAAGAAACAATGTACTCCCCCAGTAATCAGGATAGAAAGAAACAATGTACTCTCCCCGCAATCAGGATTGAAAGAAACAATGTACTCTCCCCGTAATCAGGATAGAAAGAAACAATGTACTCTCCCCGTAATCAGGATAGAAAGAAACAATGTACTCCCGCAGTAATTAGGATAGAAAGAAACAATGTATTCCCCCAGTAATCAGGAGAGAAAGAAACAATGTACTCCACCAGTAATCAGGATAGAAAGAAACAATGTACTCCCCCAGTAATCAGGATAGAAAGAAACAATGTACTCCCCCAGTAATCGGGATAGAAAGAAACAATGTACTCCCCCCGTAATCAGGATAGAAAGAAACAATGTACTCTCCCCGTAATCAGGATAGAAAGAAACAATGTACTCTCCCCGTAATCAGGATAGAAAGAAACAATGTACTCCCGCAGTAATTAGGATAGAAAGAAACAATGTATTCCCCCAGTAATCAGGAGAGAAAGAAACAATGTACTCCCCCAGTAATCAGGATAGAAAGAAACAATGTACTCCCCCAGTAATCAGGATAGAAAGAAACAATGTACTACCCCCGTAATCAGGATAGAAAGAAACAATGTACTCTCCCCGTAATCAGGATAGAAAGAACAATGTACTCCCCCAGTAATAAGGATAGAAAGAAACAATGTACCCTTCCCGTGATCAGGATAGAAAGAAACAATGTACTCCCCCAGTAATCAGGATAGAAAGAAACAATGTACTCTCCCCGCAATCAGGATTGAAAGAAACAATGTATTCCCCCAGTAATCAGGATAGAAAGAAACAATGTACTCCCCCAGTAATCAGGATAGAAAGAAACAATGTACTCCCCCAGTAATCAGGATAGAAAGAAACAATGTACTCCAACAGTAATCAGGATAGAAAGAAACAATGTACTCCCCCAGTAATCAGGATAGAAAGAAACAATGTACTCCCCCAGTAATCAGGATAGAAAGAAACCATGTACTCCCCCAGTAATCAGGACAGAAAGAAACAATGTACTCCCCCAGTAATCCGGATAGAAAGAAACAATGTACTCCCCCCGTAATCAGGATAGAAAGAAACAATGTACTCTCCCCGTAATCAGGATAGAAAGAAACAATGTACTCTCCCCGTAATCAGGATAGAAAGAAACAATGTACTCCCGCAGTAATTAGGATAGAAAGAAACAATGTATTCCCCCAGTAATCAGGAGAGAAAGAAACAATGTACTCCCCCACTAATCAGGATAGAAAGAAACAATGTACTCCCCCAGTAATCAACATAGAAAGAAACAATGTACTACCCCCGTAATTAGGATAGAAATAAACAATGCACTCTCCCCGTAATCAGGATAGAAAGAAACAATGTACTCCCCAAGTAATCAGGATAGAAAGAAACAATGTACTCCCCCAGTAATCAGGATAGAAAGAAACAATGAGCTCTCCCTGTCATCAGGATAGAAAGAAACAATGTACTCACCCAGTAATCAGGATAGAAAGAAACAATGAACTCTCCATGTAATCAGGATAGAAAGAAACAATGTACTCCCCCAGTAATCAGGATAGAAAGAAACAATGTACTCCCCCAGTAATCAGGATAGAAAGAAACAATGTACTCCCCCAGTAATCAGGATAGAAAGAAACAATGTACTCCCCCAGTAATCAGGATAGAAAGAAACAATGTACTCCCCCAGTAATCAGGATAGAAAGAAACAATGTACTCCCCCAGTAATCAGGATAGGAAGAAACAATGTACTCCCCCAGTAATCAGGATACAAAGAAACAATGTACTCCCCCAGTAATCAGGATAGAAAGAAACAATGTACTCTCCCGGTAATCAGGATAGAAAGAAACAATGTACTCCCCCAGTAATCAGGATAGAAAGAAACAATGTACTCCCCCAGTAATCAGGATAGAAAGAAACAATGTACTCCCCCAGTAATCAGGATAGAAAGAAACAATGTACTCCCCCAGTAATCAGGATAGAATAAAACAATGTACTCCCCCAGTAATCAGGATAGAAAGAAACAATGTACTCCCTCAGTAATCAGGATAGAAAGAAATAATGTACTCCCCCAGTAATCAGGATAGAAAGAAACAATGTACTACCCCCGTAATCAGGATAGAAAGAAACAATGTACTACCCTCGCAATCAGGATCGAAAGAAACAATGTACTCCCCCCGCATACAGGATAGAAAGAAGCAATGAACTCTCCCTGTAATCAGGATAGAAAGAAACAATGTACTCCCCCAGTAATCAAGATAGAAAGAAACAATGTATTTCCCCAGCAATCAGGATAGAAAGAAACAATGTACTCCCCCAGTAATCAGGATAGAAATAAACAATGTACTCCCCCAGTAATCAGGATAGAAAGAAACAATGTATTCTCCCCGTAATCAGCATAGAAAGAAACAATGTACTCCCTCAGTAATCAGGATAGAAAGAAACAATGTACTCCCCCAGTAATCAGGATCGAAAGAAACAATGTGCTCCCCCCGTAATCAGGATAGAAAGAAACAAGGTACTCCCGCAGTAATCATGATCGATAGAAACAATGTACTCCCCCCGTAATCAGGATAGAAAGAAACAATGTACTCCCCCCGTAATCAGGATAGAAAGAAACAATGTACTCCCCCGTGGGGCAGCCTTGGTGTAGTGGTTAAGCGCTTGGCTTGCGGCGCCGACGATCCGGGTTCGATTCCCGGGTTGCGCCACTATCTTTAAGATATTGGTAACCTCCTGCTTCCATGTCGCGATATAACTGAAATATTGTTGAAAGCGACGTAAAACACCAATCAACCAACCAACCAACTCCCCCCGTAATCAGGATAGAAAGAAACAATGTACTCCCCCAGCAATCAGGACAGAAAGAAACAATGTACTCCCCCAGTAATCAGGATAGAAAGAAACAATGTAATCCCCCATTAATCAGGATCGAAAGAAACAATGTACTCCCCCCGTAATCAGGATAGAAAGAAACAATGTACTCCCCCAGTAATCAGGATAGAAAGAAACAATGTACTCCCCCAGTAATCAGGATAGAAAGAAACAATGTACTCCCCCAGTAATCAGGACAGAAAGAAACAATGTACTCCCCCAGTAATCAGGATAGAAAGAAACAATGTATTCCCCCAGTAATCAGGATAGAAAGAAACAATGTACTCTCCCCGTAATCAGGATAGAAAGAAACAATGTACTCCCCCAGCAATCAGGATAGAAAGAAACAATGTACTCACCCAGTAATCAGGATCGATAGAAACAACGTACTCTCCCCGTAATCAGGATAGAAAGAAACAATGCGTTCCCCCTGTAATCAGCATCGATAGAAACAATGTACTCACACCCCCTTCCCCCTATAATCAGGATCATAAGATATGAAGTAAACCCCCCCCCCCTCCCTTATAATCAGGATCGAAATAAACAATGTACTCCCCCAGTAATCAGGATCTATAGAAATAATGTACTCCCCCGCCCTGTAACCAGGTTCGATAGAAACAATGTATCCACACCTCCTTCCCCCTATAATCAGGATCATGAGATCCGAAGTACTTCCCCTGTAATCAGGATTGTCCGAAACAATGTACTCTCCCCGTAATCAGGATAGAATGAAACAATGTACTCTCCCTGTAATCAGGATCGATAGAAACAATATTCTCTCCCCGTAGTCAGGTTCGAAATAAACAATGTACTCTCCCCGTAGTTAGGTTCGAAAAAAAACACTGTACCCCCCCCCCCCCCTCCCGAATCAGGATCGAAAGAAACAATGCACTACCTCCCCCTTCCGTAATAAGGATCGAAAGAAACAATGTGCTCCCCCCGTAATCAGGATAGAAAGAAACAAGGTACTCCCCCAGTAATCATGATCGATAGAAACAATATACTCCCCCCGTAATCAGGATAGAAAGAAACAATGTGCTCCCCCCGTAATCAGGATAGAACGAAACAATGTACTCCCCCGTGGGGCAGGCTTGGTGTAGTGGTTAAGCGCTTGGCTTGCGGCGCCGACGATCCGGGTTCGATTCCCGGGTTGCGCCACTATGTTTAAGAGATTGGTAACCTCCTGCTTCCATGTCGCGATATAACTGAAATATTGTTGAAAGCGACGTAAAACACCAATCAACCAACCAACCAACTCCTCCCGTAATCAGGATAGAAAGAAACAATGTACTCCCCCAGCAATCAGGACAGAAAGAAACAATGTACTCCCCCAGTAATCAGGATAGAAAGAAACAATGTAATCCCCCATTAATCAGGATCGAAAGAAACAATGTACTCCCCCCGTAATCAGGATAGAAAGAAACAATGTACTCCCCCAGTAATCAGGATAGAAAGAAACAATGTACTCCCCCAGTAATCAGGATAGAAAGAAACAATGTACTCCCCCAGTAATCAGGACAGAAAGAAACAATGTACTCCCCCAGTAATCAGGATAGAAAGAAAGAATGTATTCCCCCAGTAATCAGGATCAAAATAAATAATGTACTCTCCCCTAAATAATGCACTCCCACCCTTAATCAGGATCGATGGAGACAATATAATAACCCCTTCCCCCCGTAAATAGGATAGAAAGAAAAAATGTACTACCCCCGTAATCAGGATAGAAAAAAACAATGTACTACCCCCGTAATCAGGATAGAAAAAAACAATGTACTCCCCCAGTAATCAGGATAGAAAGAAACAATGTACTCCCCCCGTAATCAGGATCGAAAATAACAATGTACTACCCCGTAATCAGGATAGAAAGAAACAATGTACTCCCCCAGTAAACAGGATCGAAAGAAACAATGTGCTCCCTCCGTAATCAGGATCGAAAGAAACAATATACTCTCCCAGTAATCAGGATCGAAAGAAACAATGTACTCCCCCAGTAATAAGGATCGAAAGAAACAATGTGCTCCCTCCGTAATGAGGATCGAAAGAAACAATGTACTCTCCCAGTAATCAGGATCGAAAGAAACAATGTACTACCCTCGCAATCAGGATCGAAAGAAACAATGTACTCCCCCCGTAATCAGGATAGAAAGAAACAATGTACTCTCCCCGTAATCAGGATAAAAAGAAACAATGTACTCTCCCCGTAATCAGGATCGAAAGAAACAATGTGCTCCCCCCGTAATCAGAATAGAAAGAAACAATGTACTCCCCCAGTAATCAGGATAGAAAGAAACAATGTACTCTCCCCGAAATCAGGATAGAAAGAAACAATGTACTCCCCCAGTAATCAGGATAGAAAGAAACAATGTACTACCCCCGTAATCAGGATAGAAAGAAACAATGTACTACACTCGCAATCAGGATCGAAAGAAACAATGTACTCCCCCCGCAATCAGGATAGAAAGAAACAATGAACTCTCCCTGTAATCAGGATAGAAAGAAACAATGTACTCCCCCAGTAATCAGGATAGAAAGAAACAATGTATTCCCCCAGCAATCAGGATAGAAAGAAACAATGTACTCCCCCAGTAATCAGGATAGAAAGAAACAATGTACTCCCCCAGTAATCAGGATAGAATGAAACAATGTATTCTCCCCGTAATCAGGATAGAAAGAAACAATGTACTCCCTCAGTAATCAGGATAGAAAGAAACAATGTACTCCCCCAGTAATCAGGATAGAAAGAAACAATGTACTACCCCAGTAATCAGGATAGAAAGAAACAATGTACTCCCCCAGTAATCAGGATAGAAAGAAACAATGTACTCCCCAGTAATCAGGATAGTAAAAACAATGCACTACCCCAGTAATCAGGATAGAAAGAAACAATGTACTCCCCCAGTAATCAGGATAGAAAGAAACAATGTACTACCCCAGTAATCAGGATAGAAAGAAACAATGTACTCTCCCCGTAATCAGGATAGAAAGAAAGAATGTACTCCCCCACCAATCAGGATCGAAAGAAACAATGTACTAGCCCTGTAATCAGGATAGAAAGAAACAATGTACTCCCCCAGCAATCAGGATAGAAAGAAACAATGTACTCCCCCAGTAATCAGGATCGATAGAAACAACGTACTCTCCCCGTAATCAGGATAGAAATAAACAATGTTCTCCCCCCCACGTAATCAGGATCGAAAAAAACAATGCACTACCCCAGTAATCAGGATAGAAAGAAACAATGTACTCCCCCAGTAATCAGGATAGAAAGAAACAATGTACTCCCCCCGTAATCAGGATAGAAAGAAACAATGTACTCTCCCCGTAATCAGGATAGAAAGAAACAATGTACTCCCCCAGCAATCAGGATAGAAAGAAACAATGTACTCCCCCAGTAATCAGGATCGATAGAAACAACGTACTCTCCCCGTAATCAGGATAGAAAGAAACAATGTGTTCCCCCTGTAATCAGGATCGATAGAAACAATGTACTCACACCCCCTTCCCCCTATAATCAGGATCATAAGATATGAAGAAACCCCCCCCCCCTCCCTTATAATCAGGATCGAAATAAACAATGTTCTCCCCCCACGTAATCATGATCGAAAAAAACAATGTACTCCCCCAGTAATCAGGATCTATAGAAATAATGTACTCCCCCGCCCTGTAACCAGGTTCGATAGAAACAATGTACTCACACCTCCTTCCCCCTATAATCAGGATCATGAGATCCGAAGTACTTCCCCTGTAATCAGGATTGTCCGAAACAATGTACTCTCCCCGTAATCAGGATAGAATGAAACAATGTACTCTCCCTGTAATCAGGATCGATAGAAACAATATTCTCTCCCCGTAGTCAGGTTCGAAATAAACAATGTACTCTCCCCGTAGTTAGGTTCGAAAAAAAACACTGTACCCCCCCCCCCTCCCGAATCAGGATCGAAAGAAACAATGCACTACCTCCCCCTTCCGTAATAAGGATCGAAAGAAACAATGTGCTCCCCCCGTAATCAGGATAGAAAGAAACAAGGTACTCCCCCAGTAATCATGATCGATAGAAACAATGTACTCCCCCCGTAATCAGGATAGAAAGAAACAATGTGCTCCCCCCGTAATCAGGATAGAAAGAAACAATGTACTCCCCCGTGGGGCAGGCTTGGTGTAGTGGTTAAGCGCTTGGCTTGCGGCGCCGACGATCCGGGTTCGATTCCCGGGTTGCGCCACTATGTTTAAGAGATTGGTAACCTCCTGCTTCCATGTCGCGATATAACTGAAATATTGTTGAAAGCGACGTAAAACACCAATCAACCAACCAACCAACTCCCCCCGTAATCAGGATAGAAAGAAACAATGTACTCCCCCAGCAATCAGGACAGAAAGAAACAATGTACACCCCCAGTAATCAGGATAGAAAGAAACAATGTAATCCCCCATTAATCAGGATAGAAAGAAACAATGTACTCCCCCCGTAATCAGGATAGAAAGAAACAATGTACTCCCCCAGTAATCAGGATAGAAAGAAACAATGTACTCCCCCAGTAATCAGGATAGAAAGAAACAATGTACTCCCCCAGTAATCAGGACAGAAAGAAACAATGTACTCCCCCAGTAATCAGGATAGAAAGAAACAATGTACTCCCCCAGTAATCAGGATAGAAAGAAACAATGTACTCTCCCCGTAATCAGGATAGAAAGAAACAATGTACTCCCCCAGCAATCAGGATAGAAAGAAACAATGTACTCCCCCAGTAATCAGGATCGATAGAAACAACGTACTCTCCCCGTAATCAGGATAGAAAGAAACAATGTGTTCCCCCTGTAATCAGGATCGATAGAAACAATGTACTCACACCCCCTTCCCCCTATAATCAGGATCATAAGATATGAAGTAACCCCCCCCCCCCTCCCTTATAATCAGGATCGAAATAAACAATGTTCTCCCCCCACGTAATCAGGATCGAAAAAAACAATGTACTCCCCCAGTAATCAGGATCTATAGAAATAATGTACTCCCCCGCCCTTTAACCAGGTTCGATAGAAACAATGTACTCACACCTCCTTCCCCCTATAATCAGGATAATGAGATCCGAAGTACTTCCCCTGTAATCAGGATTGTCCGAAACAATGTACTCTCCCTGTAATCAGGATAGAATGAAACAATGTACTCTCCCTGTAATCAGGATCGATAGAAACAATATTCTCTCCCCGTAGTCAGGTTCGAAATAAACAATGTACTCTCCCCGTAGTTAGGTTCGAAAAAAAACACTGTACCCCCCCCCCTCCCGAATCAGGATCGAAAGAAACAATGCACTACCTCCCCCTTCCGTAATAAGGATCGAAAGAAACAATGTGCTCCCCCCGTAATCAGGATAGAAAGAAACAAGGTACTCCCCCAGTAATCATGATCGATAGAAACAATGTACTCCCCCCGTAATCAGGATAGAAAGAAACAATGTGCTCCCCCCGTAATCAGGATAGAAAGAAACAATGTACTCCCCGTGGGGCAGGCTTGGTGTAGTGGTTAAGCGCTTGGCTTGCGGCGCCGACGATCCGGGTTCGATTCCCGGGTTGCGCCACTATGTTTAAGAGATTGGTAACCTCCTGCTTCCATGTCGCGATATAACTGAAATATTGTTGAAAGCGACGTAAAACACCAATCAACCAACCAACCAACTCCCCCCGTAATCAGGATAGAAAGAAACAATGTACTCCCCCAGCAATCAGGACAGAAAGAAACAATGTACTCCCCCAGTAATCAGGATAGAAAGAAACAATGTAATCCCCCATTAATCAGGATCGAAAGAAACAATGTAATCCCCCCGTAATCAGGATAGAAAGAAACAATGTACTCCCCCAGTAATCAGGATAGAAAGAAACAATGTACTCCCCCAGTAATTAGGATAGAAAGAAACAATGTACCCCCCCGTAATCAGGATAGAAAGAAACAATGTACTACCCCAGTAATCTGGATAGAAAGAAACAATGTACTCCCCCAGTTATCAGGATAGAAAGAAACAATGTACTCCCCCCGTAATCAGGATAGAAAGAAACAATGTACTCCCCCAGTAATCAGGACAGAAAGAAACAATGTACTCCCCCAGTAATCAGGATAGAAAGAAACAATGTACTCCCCCCGTAATCAGGATAGAAAGAAACAATGTACTCCCCCAGTAATCAGGATAGAAAGAAACAATGTACTCCCCCAGTAATCAGGATAGAAAGAAACAATGTACTCCCCCCGTAATCAGGATCAAAATAAATAATGTACCCTCCTCTAAATAATGCACTCCCACCCTTAATCAGGATCGATGGAGACAATTTAACAACCCCCCTCCCCCCGTAATCAGGATAGAAAGAAACAATGTACTACCCCCAGTAATCAGGATAGAAAGAAACAATGTACTCCCCCGTAATCAGGATCGAAAGAAACAATGTACTCCCCCCGTAATCATTATAGAAAGAAACAATGTACTCCCCCAGTAATCAGGATCGAAAGAAAGAATGTGCTACCCCAGTAATCAGGATAGAAAGAAACAATGTACTCTCCCAGTAATCAGGATCGATAAAAACAACGTACTCTCCCCGTAATCAGGATCGAACGAAACAATGTACTCCCCCAGTAATCAGGATCGAAAGAAACAATGTACTCCCCCCGTAATCAGGATAGAAAGAAACAATGTACTCCCCCAGTAATCAGGATAGAAAGAAACAATGTACTCCCCCAGTAATCGGATAGAAAGAAACAATGTGCTCCCCCAGTAATCAGGACAGAAAGAAACAATGTACTCCCCCAGTAATCAGGATAGAAAGAAACAATGTATTCCCCCAGTAATCAGGATAGAAAGAAACAATGTACTCTCCCCGTAATCAGGATAGAAAGAAACCATGTACTCCCCCAGTAATCAGGATAGAAAGAAACCATGTACTCCCCCAGTAATCAGGATCGATAGAAACAATGTACTCACACCTCCTTCCCCCTATAATCAGGATCATGAGATCCGAAGTACTTTCCCTGTAATCAGGATTGTCCGAAACAATGTACTCTCCCCGTAATCAGGATAGAATGAAACAATGTACTCTCCCTGTAATCAGGATCTATAGAAACAATATTCTCTCCCCGTAGTCAGGTTCGAAATAAACAATGTACTCTCCCCGTAGTTAGGTTCGAAAAAAACACTGTACCCCCCCCCTCCCGAATCAGGATCGAAAGAAACAATGCACTACCTCCCCCTTCCGTAATAAGGATCGAAAGAAACAATGTGCTCCCCCCCCGTAATCAGGATAGAAAGAAACAATGTACTCCCCCAGTAATCATGATCGATAGAAACAATGTACTCCCCCCGTAATCAGGATAGAAAGAAACAATGTGCTCCCCCCGTAATCAGGATAGAAAGAAACAATGTACTCCCCCGTGGGACAGGCTTGGTGTAGTGGTTAAGCGCTTGGCTTGCGGCGCCGACGATCCGGGTTCGATTCCCGGGTTGCGCCACTATGTTTAAGAGATTGGTAACCTCCTGCTTCCATGTCGCGATATAACTGAAATATTGTTGAAAGCGACGTAAAACACCAATCAACCAACCAACCAACTCCCCCCGTAATCAGGATAGAAAGAAACAATGTACTCCCCCAGTAATCAGGATAGAAAGAAACAATGTACTCCCCCAGTAATCAAGATAGAAAGAAACAATGTACTCCCCCAGTAATCAGGACAGAAAGAAACAATGTACTCCCCCAGTAATCAGGATAGAAAGAAACAATGTACTCCCCCAGTAATCAGGATCGAAAGAAACAATGTGCTCCCTCCGTAATCAGGATAGAAAGAAACAATGTACTCTCCCAGTAATCAGGATCGAAAGAAACAATGTACTCCCCCAGTAATCAGGATCGAAAGAAACAATGTGCTCCCTCCGTAATCAGGATAGAAAGAAACAATGTACTCTCCCAGTAATCAGGATTGAAAGAAACAATGTACTCTCCCAGTAATCAGGATCGAAAGAAACAATGTACTACCCTCGCAATCAGGATCGAAAGAAACAATGTACTCCCCCCGTAATCAGGATAGAAAGAAACAATGTACTCTCCCCGTAATCAGGATCGACAGAAACAATGTACTCCCCCCGTAATCAGGATAGAAAGAAACAATGTTCTCCCCCAGTAATCAGGATCGAATGAAAGAATGTGCTACCCCCGTAATCAGGATAGAAAGAAACAATGTACTCTCCCAGTAATCAGGATCGATAAAAACAACGTACTCTCCCCGTAATCAGGATCGAACGAAACAATGTACTACCCTCGTAATCAGGATCGAAAGAAACAATGTACTCCCCCAGTAATTAGGATAGAAAGACACAAAGTACCCCCCCGTAATCAGGATAGAAAGAAACAATGTACTACCCCAGTAATCTGGATAGAAAGAAACAATGTACTCCCCCAGTAATCAGGATAGAAAGAAACAATGTACTCCCCCCGTAATCAGGATAGAAAGAAACAATGTACTACCCCGTAATCAGGATAGAAAGAAACAATGTACTCCCCCAGTAAACAGGATCGAAAGAAACAATGTGCTCCCTCCGTAATCAGGATCGAAAGAAACAATATACTCTCCCAGTAATCAGGATCGAAAGAAACAATGTACTCCCCCAGTAATAAGGATCGAAAGAAACAATGTGCTCCCTCCGTAATCAGGATCGAAAGAAACAATGTACTCTCCCAGTAATCAGGATAGAAAGAAACAATGTACTACCCTCGCAATCAGGATCGAAAGAAACAATGTACTTCCCCCGTAATCAGGATAGAAAGAAACAATGTACTCTCCCCGTAATCAGGATAGAAAGAAACAATGTACTCTCCCCGTAATCAGGATCGAAAGAAACAATGTGCTCCCCCCGTAATCAGGATAGAAAGAAACAATGTACTCCCCCAGTAATCAGGATAGAAAGAAACAATGTACTCTCCCCGTAATCAGGATAGAAAGAAACAATGTACTCCCCCAGTAATCAGGATAGAAAGAAACAATGTACTACCCCCGTAATCAGGATAGAAAGAAACAATGTACTACACTCGCAATCAGGATCGAAAGAAACAATGTACTCCCCCCGCAATCAGGATAGAAAGAAACAATGAACTCTCCCTGTAATCAGGATAGAAAGAAACAATGTACTCCCCCAGTAATCAGGATAGAAAGAAACAATGTATTCCCCCAGCAATCAGGATAGAAAGAAACAATGTACTCCCCCAGTAATCAGGATAGAAAGAAACAATGTACTCCCCCAGTAATCAGGATAGAATGAAACAATGTATTCTCCCCGTAATCAGGATAGAAAGAAACAATGTACTCCCTCAGTAATCAGGATAGAAAGAAACAATGTACTCCCCCAGTAATCAGGATAGAAAGAAACAATGTACTACCCCAGTAATCAGGATAGAAAGAAACAATGTACTCCCCCAGTAATCAGGATAGAAAGAAACAATGTACTCCCCAGTAATCAGGATAGTAAAAACAATGCACTACCCCAGTAATCAGGATAGAAAGAAACAATGTACTCCCCCAGTAATCAGGATAGAAAGAAACAATGTACTACCCCAGTAATCAGGATAGAAAGAAACAATGTACTCTCCCCGTAATCAGGATAGAAAGAAAGAATGTACTCCCCCACCAATCAGGATCGAAAGAAACAATGTACTAGCCCTGTAATCAGGATAGAAAGAAACAATGTACTCCCCCAGCAATCAGGATAGAAAGAAACAATGTACTCCCCCAGTAATCAGGATCGATAGAAACAACGTACTCTCCCCGTAATCAGGATAGAAATAAACAATGTTCTCCCCCCCACGTAATCAGGATCGAAAAAAACAATGCACTACCCCAGTAATCAGGATAGAAAGAAACAATGTACTCCCCCAGTAATCAGGATAGAAAGAAACAATGTACTCCCCCCGTAATCAGGATAGAAAGAAACAATGTACTCTCCCCGTAATCAGGATAGAAAGAAACAATGTACTCCCCCAGCAATCAGGATAGAAAGAAACAATGTACTCCCCCAGTAATCAGGATCGATAGAAACAACGTACTCTCCCCGTAATCAGGATAGAAAGAAACAATGTGTTCCCCCTGTAATCAGGATCGATAGAAACAATGTACTCACACCCCCTTCCCCCTATAATCAGGATCATAAGATATGAAGAAACCCCCCCCCCCTCCCTTATAATCAGGATCGAAATAAACAATGTTCTCCCCCCACGTAATCATGATCGAAAAAAACAATGTACTCCCCCAGTAATCAGGATCTATAGAAATAATGTACTCCACCGCCCAGTAACCAGGATCGATAGAAACAAAGAACTCACACCTCCTTCCCCCTATAATCAGGATCATGAGATCCGAAGTACTTCCCCTGTAATCAGGATTGTCCGAAACAATGTACTCTCCCCGTAATCAGGATAGAATGAAACAATGTACTCTCCCTGTAATCAGGATCGATAGAAACAATATTCTCTCCCCGTAGTCAGGTTCGAAATAAACAATGTACTCTCCCCGTAGTTAGGTTCGAAAAAAAACACTGTACCCCCCCCCCCCTCCCGAATCAGGATCGAAAGAAACAATGCACTACCTCCCCCTTCCGTAATAAGGATCGAAAGAAACAATGTGCTCCCCCCGTAATCAGGATAGAAAGAAACAAGGTACTCCCCCAGTAATCATGATCGATAGAAACAATGTACTCCCCCCGTAATCAGGATAGAAAGAAACAATGTGCTCCCCCCGTAATCAGGATAGAAAGAAACAATGTACTCCCCCGTGGGGCAGGCTTGGTGTAGTGGTTAAGCGCTTGGCTTGCGGCGCCGACGATCCGGGTTCGATTCCCGGGTTGCGCCACTATGTTTAAGAGATTGGTAACCTCCTGCTTCCATGTCGCGATATAACTGAAATATTGTTGAAAGCGACGTAAAACACCAATCAACCAACCAACCAACTCCCCCCGTAATCAGGATAGAAAGAAACAATGTACTCCCCCAGCAATCAGGACAGAAAGAAACAATGTACACCCCCAGTAATCAGGATAGAAAGAAACAATGTAATCCCCCATTAATCAGGATAGAAAGAAACAATGTACTCCCCCCGTAATCAGGATAGAAAGAAACAATGTACTCCCCCAGTAATCAGGATAGAAAGAAACAATGTACTCCCCCAGTAATCAGGATAGAAAGAAACAATGTACTCCCCCAGTAATCAGGACAGAAAGAAACAATGTACTCCCCCAGTAATCAGGATAGAAAGAAACAATGTACTCCCCCAGTAATCAGGATAGAAAGAAACAATGTACTCTCCCCGTAATCAGGATAGAAAGAAACAATGTACTCCCCCAGCAATCAGGATAGAAAGAAACAATGTACTCCCCCAGTAATCAGGATCGATAGAAACAACGTACTCTCCCCGTAATCAGGATAGAAAGAAACAATGTGTTCCCCCTGTAATCAGGATCGATAGAAACAATGTACTCACACCCCCTTCCCCCTATAATCAGGATCATAAGATATGAAGTAACCCCCCCCCCCCCTCCCTTATAATCAGGATCGAAATAAACAATGTTCTCCCCCCACGTAATCAGGATCGAAAAAAACAATGTACTCCCCCAGTAATCAGGATCTATAGAAATAATGTACTCCCCCGCCCTTTAACCAGGTTCGATAGAAACAATGTACTCACACCTCCTTCCCCCTATAATCAGGATAATGAGATCCGAAGTACTTCCCCTGTAATCAGGATTGTCCGAAACAATGTACTCTCCCTGTAATCAGGATAGAATGAAACAATGTACTCTCCCTGTAATCAGGATCGATAGAAACAATATTCTCTCCCCGTAGTCAGGTTCGAAATAAACAATGTACTCTCCCCGTAGTTAGGTTCGAAAAAAAACACTGTACCCCCCCCCTCCCGAATCAGGATCGAAAGAAACAATGCACTACCTCCCCCTTCCGTAATAAGGATCGAAAGAAACAATGTGCTCCCCCCGTAATCAGGATAGAAAGAAACAAGGTACTCCCCCAGTAATCATGATCGATAGAAACAATGTACTCCCCCCGTAATCAGGATAGAAAGAAACAATGTGCTCCCCCCGTAATCAGGATAGAAAGAAACAATGTACTCCCCCGTGGGGCAGGCTTGGTGTAGTGGTTAAGCGCTTGGCTTGCGGCGCCGACGATCCGGGTTCGATTCCCGGGTTGCGCCACTATGTTTAAGAGATTGGTAACCTCCTGCTTCCATGTCGCGATATAACTGAAATATTGTTGAAAGCGACGTAAAACACCAATCAACCAACCAACCAACTCCCCCCGTAATCAGGATAGAAAGAAACAATGTACTCCCCCAGCAATCAGGACAGAAAGAAACAATGTACTCCCCCAGTAATCAGGATAGAAAGAAACAATGTAATCCCCCATTAATCAGGATCGAAAGAAACAATGTAATCCCCCCGTAATCAGGATAGAAAGAAACAATGTACTCCCCCAGTAATCAGGATAGAAAGAAACAATGTACTCCCCCAGTAATTAGGATAGAAAGAAACAATGTACCCCCCCCCGTAATCAGGATAGAAAGAAACAATGTACTACCCCAGTAATCTGGATAGAAAGAAACAATGTACTCCCCCAGTTATCAGGATAGAAAGAAACAATGTACTCCCCCCGTAATCAGGATAGAAAGAAACAATGTACTCCCCCAGTAATCAGGACAGAAAGAAACAATGTACTCCCCCAGTAATCAGGATAGAAAGAAACAATGTACTCCCCCCGTAATCAGGATAGAAAGAAACAATGTACTCCCCCAGTAATCAGGATAGAAAGAAACAATGTACTCCCCCAGTAATCAGGATAGAAAGAAACAATGTACTCCCCCCGTAATCAGGATCAAAATAAATAATGTACTCTCCCCTAAATAATGCACTCCCACCCTTAATCAGGATCGATGGAGACAATTTAACAACCTCCTCCCCCAGTAATCAGGATAGAAAGAAACAATGTACTCCCCCAGTAATCAGGATAGAAAGAAACAATGTACTCCCCCGTAATCAGGATCGAAAGAAACAATGTACTCCCCCCGTAATCATTATAGAAAGAAACAATGTACTCCCCCAGTAATCAGGATCGAAAGAAAGAATGTGCTACCCCCGTAATCAGGATAGAAAGAAACAATGTACTCTCCCAGTAATCAGGATCGATAAAAACAACGTACTCTCCCCGTAATCAGGATCGAACGAAACAATGTACTCCCCCAGTAATCAGGATCGAAAGAAACAATGTACTCCCCCCGTAATCAGGATAGAAAGAAACAATGTACTCCCCCAGTAATCAGGATAGAAAGAAACAATGTACTCCCCCAGTAATCGGGATAGAAAGAAACAATGTGCTCCCCCAGTAATCAGGACAGAAAGAAACAATGTACTCCCCCAGTAATCAGGATAGAAAGAAACAATGTATTCCCCCAGTAATCAGGATAGAAAGAAACAATGTACTCTCCCCGTAATCAGGATAGAAAGAAACCATGTACTCCCCCAGTAATCAGGATAGAAAGAAACCATGTACTCCCCCAGTAATCAGGATCGATAGAAACAATGTACTCACACCTCCTTCCCCCTATAATCAGGATCATGAGATCCGAAGTACTTTCCCTGTAATCAGGATTGTCCGAAACAATGTACTCTCCCCGTAATCAGGATAGAATGAAACAATGTACTCTCCCTGTAATCAGGATCTATAGAAACAATATTCTCTCCCCGTAGTCAGGTTCGAAATAAACAATGTACTCTCCCCGTAGTTAGGTTCGAAAAAAACACTGTACCCCCCCCCCCTCCCGAATCAGGATCGAAAGAAACAATGCACTACCTCCCCCTTCCGTAATAAGGATCGAAAGAAACAATGTGCTCCCCCCCGTAATCAGGATAGAAAGAAACAATGTACTCCCCCAGTAATCATGATCGATAGAAACAATGTACTCCCCCCGTAATCAGGATAGAAAGAAACAATGTGCTCCCCCCGTAATCAGGATAGAAAGAAACAATGTACTCCCCCGTGGGACAGGCTTGGTGTAGTGGTTAAGCGCTTGGCTTGCGGCGCCGACGATCCGGGTTCGATTCCCGGGTTGCGCCACTATGTTTAAGAGATTGGTAACCTCCTGCTTCCATGTCGCGATATAACTGAAATATTGTTGAAAGCGACGTAAAACACCAATCAACCAACCAACCAACTCCCCCCGTAATCAGGATAGAAAGAAACAATGTACTCCCCCAGTAATCAGGATAGAAAGAAACAATGTACTCCCCCAGTAATCAGGATAGAAAGAAACAATGTACTCCCCCAGTAATCAGGATCGAAAGAAACAATGTACTCCCCCAGTAATCAGGATAGAAAGAAACAATGTACTCCCCCCGTAATCAGGATCGAAAGAAACAATGTGCTCCCTCCGTAATCAGGATAGAAAGAAACAATGTACTCCCCCAGTAATCAGGATCGAAAGAAACAATGTACTCCCCCAGTAAGCAGGATCGAAAGAAACAATGTGCTCCCTCCGTAATCAGGATCGAAAGAAACAATGTACTCTCCCAGTAATCAGGATCGAAAGAAACAATGTACTCTCCCAGTAATCAGGATAGAAAGAAACAATGTACTACCCTCGCAATCAGGATCGAAAGAAACAATGTACTCCCCCCGTAATCAGGATAGAAAGAAACAATGTACTCTCCCCGTAATCAGGATCGAAAGAAACAATGTGCATCCCCCGTAATCAGGATAGAAAGAAACAATGTTCTCCCCCAGTAATCAGGATCGAATGAAAGAATGTGCTACCCCCGTAATCAGGATAGAAAGAAACAATGTACTCTCCCAGTAATCAGGATCGATAAAAACAACGTACTCTCCCCGTAATCAGGATCGAACGAAACAATGTACTACCCTCGTAATCAGGATAGAAAGAAACAATGTACTCCCCCAGTAATTAGGATAGAAAGAAACAATGTACCCCCCGTAATCAGGATAGAAAGAAACAATGTACTACCCCAGTAATCTGGATAGAAAGAAACAATGTACTCCCCCAGTAATCAGGATAGAAAGAAACAATGTACTCCCCCCGTAATCAGGATAGAAAGAAACAATGTACTCCCCCAGTAATCAGGACAGAAAGAAACAATGTACTCCCCCAGTAATCAGGATAGAAAGAAACAATGTACTCCCCCCGTAATCAGGATAGAAAGAAACAATGTACTCCCCCAGTAATCAGGATAGAAAGAAACAATGTACTCCCCCAGTAATCAGGATAGAAAGAAACAATGTACTCCCCCCGTAATCAGGATCAAAATAAATAATGTACCCTCCTCTAAATAATGCACTCCCACCCTTAATCAGGATCGATGGAGACAATTTAACAACCCCCTCCCCCCGTAATCAGGATAGAAAGAAACAATGTACTCCCCCAGTAATCAGGATAGAAAGAAACAATGTACTCCCCCGTAATCAGGATCGAAAGAAACAATGTACTCCCCCCGTAATCAGGATAGAAAGAAACAATGTACTCCCCCAGTAATCAGGATCGAAAGAAAGAATGTGCTACCCCCGTAATCAGGATAGAAAGAAACAATGTACTCTCCCAGTAATCAGGATCGATAAAAACAACGTACTCTCCCCGTAATCAGGATCGAACGAAACAATGTACTACCCTCGTAATCAGGATAGAAAGAAACAATGTACTCCCCCACTAATTAGGATAGAAAGAAACAATGTACCCCCCCGTAATCAGGATAAAAAGAAACAATGTACTACCCCAGTAATCTGGATAGAAAGAAACAATGTACTCCCCCAGTAAGCAGGAGAGAAAGAAACTATGTACTCCCCCCGGAATCAGGATAGAAAGAAACAATGTACTCCCCAGTAATCAGGAAAGAAAGAAACAATGTACTCCCCCAGTAATCAGGACAGAAAGAAACAATGTACTCCCCCAGTAATCAGGATAGAAAGAAACAATGTACTCCCCCCGTAATCAGGATAGAAAGAAACAATGTACTCCCCCAGTAATCAGGATAGAAAGAAACAATGTACTCCCCCAGTAATCAGGATAGAAAGAAACAATGTACTCCCCCAGTAATCAGGATAGAAAGAAACAATGTACTCCCCCCGTAATCAGGATCAAAATAAATAATGTACTCTCCCCTAAATAATGCACTCCCACCCTTAATCAGGATCGATGGAGACAATTTAACAACCCCCTCCCCCCGTAATCAGGATAGAAAGAAACAATGTATTACCCCGTAATCAAGATCGATAGAGTCAATGAACTCCCCCTCCCCGTCCCCATCCCCCGTAATCAGGATCAAAATACACAATGTACTCTACCCCGTTGTTAATTTTATAGGAGTCATCGACACAAATATTAGTGTTGTAGATTGACAGATCCTAATTATAAACCTTAACTCAATCTCATTCTATGTATTTGATCCTGTAAGTCTGATTCACGAATCCAGATGCTATATATCTGATCGTACATATTTTACTTAACTCAGTGTAGATAAAAATACACTTACAGATATGCATGTTCTAGTTGTGTGTGAACACATTATTATACTTACAAGGAAGAATTTGCAAAAAAAATCTGTGAAATATTCACAAATATATCTATGCCTTGTCGTTTATATACTATATATGAACCAGGGCTCATGACCTTAATCTAGATATAAAAATCAAAATACTTATAGTACAGATAGACGGGGACATTACCAATATTGGTTTAAAAATAATAAATGTTTTAAACTGTTAGTGTAACGCATATCATCAGACCTATAGTAGAATATCAGGATGTCTTAGTGATTTAATTGTTGACCACACTGTCAGACAGACATGTACATCAGACCCCTTAAGTCTGCTAACAAAACATTATTGCGCAAATGGACAATAGACTGATAGCACTGAACCATATCCTGAAGTACTGAAATGAGCATACACTATCTAGCTGAATTTCGTAATTTATAGCTAACCCACTCTAAAAAATAAAAAAGCATTCACATCACAGACGGTAAAAAGATGCCCAATGGCCAAGATTGCTCAATCGTAGGCCTAACTACTCGACCATTTCGGTAACGGAAGCATAATATGTATTCTAACACAGAATTGTAATTTTGTTTAGTCTCCACGTGTACATCGTTTTGAGTACATCATTACATGCGTTCGTAAATCAATAGTTACTATTCGAATTTTCGTAATTGCAATATCTACTTTCGGGTTGGTAATGAGCGAAAAATAAGATGCATTCTCCGTCCTTTATCTTGGCATAGATTTGAAGTTAAAGATACTATCAGGTTAACAGTCAAACAACGTGGATACAATTTTGTCCCCGTGTAATTAGTTGATTATTCCTTTAATATCTTACAAACCTCAGGATAAACTTTGCTCCACGAATGCACCTTTAAAATAAAAATGACGAACAAAATACATTAAGCAATAAACAAGCATAGACAGTCATTTTTCATTCTTCTGACGGCGTTTTTATATTTCTAGTTAGTAAAACGTTAGATACCTCCGATATAATGCCTGTCAAGAGGAAGTGGGAAAGTACGGAAGCCCATTTAGGACCTAGCAAAAATATTCTTGAATTTGATATAAAGAATTCTTGAATTTGTTAAAACGGTTTAGATTCGTTTTAACGAATTCTTGAATTTGTTAAAACGGATTAAATTCGTTTTAAAAAATTTGAGGAATTCGTTATAACGTATTAGTTCTCTTATAACAAATCTGAGGAATTCGTTATAACGAATTAAATCTGTTATAACAAATTTGTTGAATTCGTCATAAAAGATTTTGAAATTCAGTTTAACAAATTAAATTCGAAACAACAAATTCTTATATTCATATTTTCGGTTTTATAAGATTTGTTATAACGCATTTTCATCAAATTTGTGATAACAAATTTCATAAATTGTGAGAACAAATTAAACAGATTCAAAATTTTATAAAACCGAATATATGAATTTAAGAATTCCTTATATTGAATTTTATTTGTTAAAACGAATTTCAAAATCTGTTAAAACGAATTCAACAAATTTGTTATAACAAATTAAATTCGTTATAACGAATTCCCTTTAATTTGTTATAACAGATTTAAATCGTTATAACGAATTCCTCAGATTTGTGAAAACGAATTTAATCCGTTTTAACAAATTCAAAAATTCGTTATATCAAATTCAAAAATATTTTTTTGATAGGTCCTAAATGGGCTTCCGTAGAAAAGTGACTTAGCTAGCAACCATTATAATTTCTTTAACATCGCACCAGGATGAGATCGAGTGGTAATGCAAAGAGTGAAACGAGGCCCACAATGAATAAAACAACCCAGAAGGTCTGCATGCACAAACTTCCTGGCTTCTGACAAAGATTTGATGGAGATGAGAGGCTATGTACTGTAAATCCAACACCGTTAGCAAAGCTCAAGATAAGTCCAAGGTCATTTGGATCTTCAAGTATCGAAATATGGTACTATATTTTACCAGTTCCCAGACTCCATGGTATTTATCAGTTTGTACATGTATTTCCACGAAGAATGAACTTTGTGATAAAAAGCTTGATAATGTGATAAAGAGAAGTACGTATAATCACTTTGTCACCTTCAGAGAACATGCCATGTCGGAATATGTCATTTGATGCTGCGAATAAATAAGCAGTAAGCGAGAGATTTTAAATTATGAGAAATAATTGCGATGACACAAATTGATACAAATATGTCTCTACAGAATGGTTATTTAGACGAATGGCGACAAGTAAATTGGATTCGCTAGGTATCAGTCTGCATTTCACGATAAAGACATCAGCATTCCCATAAAAAGAGGAAAATGAGAAACGGAAGTAGAATTACGCAACAGTTAATCATGCCCTCTGTTGGATTTATAACATGCTTAGTAGATGAATCCGAAAAGGATGTGACTATAAATGTAGTTATACGCCAGCATTTTCCATGACGGTAAATAACTTAACTTTCTACGACTGTCGATGGGACTATTGTTTATATAATTACCAGATAGTTATCATACAAATAGAGAAATTACCGCGCGCAGTCTGACTCAAGTTATACGGCAGAGTGGGCATTGAGCGCGTGGCTCTCTATGGGGCATTGGTATCAATAATTTGATACATATATTTGTTGACTTATATATCAAACCATAGGATACATGTAAATACTTCTGATAAACGAATAACCTTTTCAGAGTTGATTGCGGTAGTGATGAAAATTTTATGAGTTATATTTTCAAAGAATTGAAGTGTTGTTTTTTTTTACATTTACACAAAGTTTGTATAAGGACTGATATTTTGATTTTTCAAATAGCTTCTTCGATATACGTCGGAGGGCTGTTCATGACCCAAGGGTTTGTCATGACTTAAAGCCAAGGTGTGACATAGCCAGAATTCTTGTCCGAGCTGTACATTCTTCCTGTTACGTTGGAGGGAGATTATATTTCGCACAATTGTTGTCCATACTCTAAAAGTGTGTTTTGAACCAAGGTAATAATTTCAAGGTCACAGTGCACAAAACATCCAGATTACTTTTCGGGCCATAGCTTCTTCTTTATACATTGGAGAGAGATTATATTTAACACAATTGTAGTCCATGACCCAAGGATGTGTCATGACCTTGAACCAATATCATAACAACAAGGTCAAGATCAGAGTGCACACATACCAGAATCTTTGTCTGGGTCATAACGTTTTCCTATTAACTTGTAGGGAAATATTTTTTCACACAATCGTCGTCCAAAGGGTGTGTCATGACCTTCAACCAAGGTCATATTTATATGGTCAATGTCACAGAGCATGGCTAGAATGTCTGGGCCATATCTAATTCCTTATACTTAAGAGGGAGAATATATTTCACAGAATTGTTGTCTGTGAAGCAGAGGTGTGACATGACTGTGAATTAAGGTCATAACTATAATGTTAATGTCACAGTGAATGCATGGCTAGAAATTCTTATTTGGGCCATAATTTATTCATGCTAACTTGCAGCCACATTATATTTAACATAACCGTTCTCCATAATTCGAAGTGAGATCATTAATGTATATTGCCCTATATATCACGAATCTACCTGTATGTCTACATTATTATTCTTTGACTATTTCCCGAGTTTAGGTCATGTATATAGGCATCATCCTGTGTGTTTGTCAGTTATGTTTAGACCATAAAATCTTAATGTTACCCACATCTTCAAATGAAGTGGAGGTTTAAATAATGATCATCATGCTTACTCGTAAAACTGTGTGTGTGTGTGTGTGTGTGTGTGTGTGTGTGTGTAGGTGTAAGTGTATGTGTGTGTGTGTGTGTTTGCCTTTTTTGGGGACTTTGTTCTCTAGATACAACCTTGTCCACAGTTTTTCTCAGTTACCTTCTCATAGATTCTATTGAAATTATAGATTTAGCTTTATTATCACATAAAGGTGTATACCTCCCAGTTTCATCTCATTAGAGACATTATTCCGGTGTTTTTTTGTTTTTTTTTTTGGGGGGGGGGGGGGGGTTGGGGGGACATGATGCGTTTATTTCATTCTTGAGACTTGGTGCTATCCATATGCATGGACTTTTTCATTGAGTGTACTTCAAATGTACATGCGGGACATTCATTAACACTTATATCAATGATGTATCATGGGATGAATTATTGCATGTTTCAGCTTCGTTACCGCGGGCGGAATTTGTCCCGTCACAGCTCTAGTTATTATTATTTTAAATATTGTAGAAGAGAAAATATTGATTTTCTAAAACGGAAATCATGCCTTTCGTTTATAAATTAATTTGAAAGAAATATGCATTTAAGAACGATGTTTTTAGTGTTTCGTATTTGCTTCTTATTTTCAATTCGCTAATGCCATACACTGTCTCTTAAACCTCACTCCATGTTACATGTTACATACATAAACATGTAAATAAATGTTTTGGAAGAACCTTATGTGGTGAAACTTAGGTGCCCCAAGTGGTGAATGCTAGGTGCCCCAAGTGGTGAATGCTAGGTGCCCCAAGTGGTGAATGCTAGGTGCCCCAAGTGGTGAATGCTAGGTGCCCCAAGTGGTGAATGCTAGGCTCCTCAAGTGGTGAATGCTAGGTTCCCTAAGTGGTGAATGCTAGGTGGCCCAAGTAGTGAATGCTAGGCTCCTCAAGTGGTGAATGCTAGGTTCCCTAAGTGGTGAATGCTAGGTTCCCCAAGTGGTGAATGCTAGGCTCCTCAAGTGGTGAATGCTAGGTTCCCTAAGTGGTGAATGCTAGGTTCCCCAAGTGGTGAATTGTAAAGATGATGGATAAATCCAAACCACAAGTCCAAAAATCATGAAACCATAGGACATACAAAATCAGTGAAAATGAAAAACAAATGGAAAATAACAAAATATGTCTACTTGAAGAGCATATGTGAACCCCTGTGATGGAGTGAGATCAGGTGCCCGGGGAGAGTGAGCATCTCCTGCTTGCTAGCAACACCCGTCACATATACCCCGTAGAAAGAGTCAAATCGTGTGAATTCCATATGTATCTATATATGGAGAAGTCGAAGTAGGTAACCTTCTAGTATAGAAGGTGTCAAATCTGTGTAAAGTGATCGGAATCGGTCTCAGTCCAGAATATCATTTAAAAGTCTGGATAACGAGATATCATATGGAGTAATAAGAGTCTCGTAACGACCGTAGAACTTCCTCAGTGACGATGCTAGTCTAGCACATATATAACCCTGGTTGAGAAGCTTAACTGAAAGTCGCCTAGCCCTCAGAACAAAGTCATTGTAATTTGAACATGCTCTGGAATAACGTATTAACTGAGATATGCATACGCCGTATGCGGGCGATGATGGAATGTTGCTACTTATGAAAGGAAAGTTTGTGATAGCGAAATTGAAATCGTCACGTTTGTCATAGAGTGAGGTGTTCAATTGACCATTAATGTCGAAAGACAACATAATGTCTAAATACGAAGTAGAATTACTAGTATCTGTGGTTTCTTTGACCTCCAGTTCACTTGGATAGATGATGCTAAGGTAATCCGCGAATGAAGGATTATTAATTGAAAGGAAGTCATCTATATATCTGTAAGTAAAATTGAAGCCAAGAGCCAATTGTTTTTTTTTTCCTTGCGAAAGCAAAGACTGAATGAACTCAGCTTCGTATGAATAAAGGAATATGTCAGCCAGAAGCGGAGCACAGTTAGTGCCCGTTGGAATGCCGACAATTTGTTGAAAAGCCTTACCTCCAAACACCACAAAAATGTTATCGATAAGAAAGTTCAACATCTGGATGACAGCTGTTTCAGTGTATTTATTTTTGGAATCAGAATTTTTCCTAACAAAGTAAGTTTTATCGTGGCCTATTACTATATATTTGAATTTGCGGCTTCCGTTTTTACTAGATAATGCATTTTGAATAATTTCCGCTAATCTGTCTTTTAATTTCTGATGAGGGATCGTTGTGTAAAGAGTCGAAAAGTCAAAAGACTTGATGGAGTGAATTTTAGTAAAACTTTTTGATTTTAGATGTTCTAACAACTCTTTTGAATTTTTAAGGATCCACATTTGATTAATTCCACTTCTGGAATATACTGTTTCGCAATATCTATGAAGGCCAGATTTAATTTCTGATAATATTTTTGTGAGTAGCATCGATACAGATTTTGTGGAACTCTTCGAGGAACCAGCGATAAAGCGTTGTTTGTACGGAGTTTTGTGCATTTTTGGAATGCAGTACAAATATGGAAGTTCTAAATTCAATTTATTTGAGTCAATACCAAACGTATTGAGGACAGATTTCTGATTCTCGAGTACTTCCGAAACCGAAAAGTTCGTGAGAGTATAAGTAGGATTTCCTGGAGCTGAATTGAATGCTAGGTTCCCCAAGTGGTGAATGCTAGGTGCCCCAAGTGGTGAATGCCAGGTGCCCCAAGTGGTGAACCCTAGGTACCAAAGTGCATCTATAAACTCACCACCTGATTACGATTCAATGTTTTAGATCATCACACTCATAAATCCCATAATGCAGCTCTTAAAACGTACTGGTAAGTGTATACATATTGTCATTCAGTAAATATGTCCGGTAAGTAATTTGTACTATGAATTATATACATAGTTCTGTTTACACAATCTGTGTAATTCACATTCAGGAAGAGGTTCTGAAGGATATGAATAAGCATGACGGATTTTCATCAACTCACTCTTACATCTTCTTATTATATTTTTTTGTGGTTTAAGAATGAAATAAACATCACAATAATAGCAACATGATAAGGTTTTACACTCAAGTCCTTCTCTATGATCCTTGGACCTCATGAAGGTTAGTGTATGTATCGTGTTTGTCTACTATAATTAAAACATGCAAATATATTGGCGTGAATAGTAGTAATCTACAGATGAATGTGATAATGGAATCGCATTTGTAGCGATATTACTTCTTCTAAACAGCTAATAACGACCTCTCTCTCTGTCTCTCTGTAACGTATGAATTCATGCTGACTAATTGAAAGTACGTTTATGTATATAGCAGCACGGATAACCCTAGGAGGTCAGCTGTAAATGGTGATTGTATATAGCAGCACGTATAACTCCAGTAGGAGGTCAGCTGTTCATGGTGATTGTATATAGCAGCACGGACAACTCCAGTAGGAGGTCAGCTGTTCCTGGCGATTGTATATAGCAGCACGGATAACTCCGTTAGGAGGTCAGCTATACATGGTGATTGTATATAGCAGCACGGATAACTCCCGGAGGAGGTCAGCTGTACATGGTGATTGTATATAGCAGCACGGATAACTCCAGTAGGAGGTCAGATGTTCATGGTGATTGTATATAGCAGCACGTATAACCCCAGGAGGTCAGCTGTAAATGGCGATTGTATATAGCAACACGGATAACTCCAGTAAGAGGTCAGATGTTCATGGTGATTGTATATAGCAGCACGGACAACTGCGGGAGGAGGTCAGCTGTACATGGTGACTGTATATATCAGCACGGATAACTGCGGGAGGAGGTCAGCTGTACATGGTGATTATATATAGCAGCATGGATAAATCCGGGAGGAGGTCAACTGTAAATGGTGATTGTATATAGCAGCACGGTTACTCCGGTAGGAGGTCAGCTATACATGGTGATTGTATATAGCAGCACGGATAACTCCCGAAGGAGGTCAGCTGTACATGGTGATTGTATATAGCAGCACGGATAACAGCACTCAAGATTCTATGTAAAAGTTACTTTTACTATTATTTTCAAGTCAGCATTTGGCTATCTACGTTACCATGGCAACCCTAAAAATTAGTACCGTTTTAAAGTTTGTAGTATGCATTTATTCTAAAAACACAATATCACTAAAATATTAATATTAAAGAAATGCATGTACAAACCCTGTTGTTGTTGTTGGGGGGATTTGTTTATTTATTTATTTATTTATTTTTCTTGTTTTTTTTTTTTATTTATTTTTTTTTTTTTTTTTTTGGTTCTGTTTTTCAACTTGATGATGACCAGAATGCGAAACTGTCAAGAATCAGATTGCCACAGAAAATAAAGGGAGGTAATTTACTTTATTTTACCAGTTTTGGTACCAAAAATGGATTCAGAAAATGTTAATGATAGATCAGGAGCCAGTATTTTATACTGCTTATACTGTTGTCAATGGGATTTTTTCCTAGAATAATCCCTACACATGTACATGTGCTGATACTGTTCAAACCTTATGGGATGATTTCAAAAGAGAAAACCAAATGCGGAGTGAATTATACAATCCACCAAAGGATCTTTGTTGTGTGTGTGTGTGGGGGGGGGGGTGGATGGGTGTGTGTTTGTGTGTAGGTATGTGTATGTGTTTACTTCTTCTTATAACAAAACTTACTTTAATTGCTAAATACAAGACAAATAATGACTGTCTGCCTTATGTAATATGCGGCTTTATGCCAATGCCGTTTTCTTAGATGTAGGCAATGTTTAAAATGAGTTTAAGCATGCGTATGAATGTTCATATATGTTACACTTTACGTGACATCAATGGCTGTGGGTGAAGAGTCTGACTTTCATCTGAAGACTTATCTAATATGGCTGACCTTTGATAAGTATTTAGTAATAAATTTTCCCTTTGAAGCAGTACGAGTTATGAAAACGATTTGCATCCGAGTAAGATTTATCTGTAGGCTTTCTTAATGTTTTACGTATCCCTTTATCTTCTAAGATGCCTTTTTTCCACTCAGTGTCAACCAAAAGCAAGCGGAATCAAAATATTCACTCTATATACTTTCTTTTCTTTTAATCATTTTACCAAGTTAACATTTATGAAAATAAAAATTCAATCTTGGTAAACAAACTTTCCCTCGATTATCAGAGGTTCCTCCTGAATCAAAAATAAATTGTGAATAAAGGTTTACACCGATCAAATATTTTTCTTGATTTTAGATTCCAAAATATTTTTAGATTCTTGTGTCTCCGACTATCAGTTGCAAGTTACGTAATGCTATCACCTTTCTGCTTGACAATATTTATGTGCAGTTTAATGGCAAGATTTATCAACAAGTAAATGCTATACATTTGTGTACCAATTGCGCTTCCCTTTTATCAGATTTATTTATTCAAAAGAACCGACTCCTGGTGCCATTTGCAATCTGTTTATTGATTTTATTCTACATTTATTCTATTTCAGAGGACATTTATAATACCTCATTATAAATCACAATTTACTTATAGTCAGTTACTATTATGACCATTATTACATGTCCTTACATATATCTTAGTTTATTATTGTATTAATGTAAAACTATTTTGTTTAATTGTCTGTCTAATTACCCTCCGATCATAACTGTTGAATGCTAAGCTCATATGGGCCCTAATTTGGAAATAAAGCATCTGTATCGGTATGTGTATCTGTATTGCTATGAGAGGAATGCATCGTCATTAGAAATCAAATCCTTTCGACCATATTGACATGTTGATATGTTTAATGACTCATCTATATATATATATATTTCAACTGGTTTGATTTGCAAAGTATGCAAAAGTTTTCGATTTTTATACAACAAATTTTCAAATGACTCTCACATTTTTAACTCAGGTAGTAAATACACTAATCTTCAAAATATTTTTGGAATATTTTACAGATCTTATATCTAAATTTGAAAAACTTGCATGTATATGTGTCCAAAGGAATCTCTTATCTACTTTTCTACGATTATCTAATATACAATCTAAGGGGGTCAGGGTTCACATAATATGATTTTATCAGTTCAAAGCTAGATAAATGCTCTCGACCTCGAAAGTTTGACTCTGATTTTATCCAAAAACCTTACGTATTGTAGTAAACCCCACTACAGACTTATTCGATTTTTTTCGCGAGCGTTGCAATATGCAAAGGGGAATCTAGTACAGAGCTTGTCCTGAACCTCGCTTCCCGTGGCTGTTAGTAGACCCCTACAGATCAGAGGCCTTGGCTCGTGTTCAGATGGACAGAGCATGGTTACCGCACGCTGGTGTTTCTCTATACTTTATATTAATTGCACAATAATATTCTTTATAACCTCTTTATTTGATCAGCTCGTTGACCGTTGTTCCGTGTATTGAGGATTACTTATATCTTTTTCCTTTTGTTTTGTTTTGTTTTTTTTTTTCTTTTTGGTTTTTTAAACCGATTCATCAGAACCATTGCGAGACAGATGCCATTTTATAATTGACCGTCCTTAGTAGATAGCACAACTACATAAACTGCATCAAATATTTCAATGTTGTCTATTTGTGTGCTTAATCTTTCATTATCTGCATGTATATGGCGACTTTCTCATACATCTGAGTCAGGGGTGTTCTTTCCTTTCTTACTAATTGATAGGTATATAGGTTCTATATTTATTCTATAATGTAAAAAATAGTGAATTGAAAATAGAAAATTATGAAAATCCATTTAACGAAAGTTATAATCGCCATTTCTTTATTGATTTTGCTATACTTATCCATTGTATCTAATTTCGTGATTGCTTTGACCTTATCAAGGACAAAATGTTGGGAGAATTAAATTTTAAATACCCTTAGCATACATATCAGAACATATGTATGTTATAATTTTTGCACCATATGCGCATTTCGACAACTTCTGTCTCCTCAGTAATGCAAATGGCCGAATGTTTGGGATTCTAATTATAGATGAATATTTAAAGCATATAAATATTTTGATATTTCTTGTTAGATCTAACAGTTTACAAGTGATTGAACACAAATTATTTATCAGATTTTTTCATCTTGTTTAAGCATATATGTATACCAATTCTGTGTGTTAATGGAACTAAAGTTAAAGTTTCTCCTCTGTCTAGTTTGAAATACAGTGTACGTGTGATAAGTATTAAGTCATCAAAAAGATGTATTAAGGTAGTATTTCTGTCGGTAAAACACTAAAGACAGAAATTAAGTAATCTGATTGCATGGCAGAGTCTCATCTCGGCCAAATCAGACTGGAATTCCAAATTAGAATAAACAGACATAGAACGCTACAATAAGAAATGATTACACAAATAAAACGCTACCCATTTAGCACGGTCTACATACAGTATTCTAAAAGTACTTATAGATATATTTTCTGCGTTTCAAATAAATAAATAATAAGAATAAAAGAGAAAAAAATCAACTTTATGAGTCAAATGTTAGAATCCCTTGAAATTGTTTTATGACAAGAATAATAAAAAGGGAAGGAAACAGGGGATGAAAATTGCTCTTTGATATATAAGACTATAGGCCAAATATGAAGGCGGCATTAAAATAGATTGGGAATCATTTTCCCGGCGTAATATATGATTGACATTAATAATTATTTACATAGAGACTGCATTTTCTTTATATGCAAGTTAAAAATAAATCATCATTTGTCATTTGAACCCCCCCCCCTTTTTTTTCGGAATTACGATTTTGACACATAAAAAGGACATTCATCCAGCGGGCGCAATTTTTTTTCTGAAAGCAAAATATATATGAATATAAAGGATTGTTTTTCATTTTGTGCAAAGCATTGGTGTATGTTTGCAGTCGGTTTTGGGAAAAAAATCATTCACAGAATTTTTCAAAGACCGACTGCACAGACACATGTACACAAATGCGTCGCACAAAATGAAAACCAATTCTTAAATATTTGGTGTAAATGTACGAACATTTCATAGAACAATTCATATTTATCAACAGTTTGTGAAAAATCTAAAAATTATTAACATTAAACCAAATCCAAAATTAAACTGCACAACATTTCGATCGATTTATATGTAGACTGAATTCCAGAAATTGAAAGCGTTTTATGAGATGCTTTTAGCAAAAGTATTTTCCCATTGTATCAAAAATATTACTGATTATTTTTATCATTGTCCATCAATACTTTAATAAGAGGTATTATCACTAAGTGTTTGAAGAGTTTTAATAAAGAAACACAACATACGGTATCTTTTCTCATAAAATGCAAATTTACTATACGACAGAATACTTCAATAATATTCTAGGAAACATCATCTTTAATGTTAACAGTTACAGGAGGGTAATAGCATAAGTTTAACAAGACTTACTGTAGAAAAGTAAATTAAAAATACGCAGCAAAAGTAATCCATACTGACTTCATCAGTCACAAAATGTATCTTTTTTTCATAAAAACCAATTTTCTTCTTTAATTGATTTGTAATAGATTTCTTTTACCTTATAAATTGTCTATACAAATGGACCTTTTAATTGTGAGTGCAAATATGTCACAATTGCCAGAACTACTTTCCTATGGAATGCGAAACCCCGTTCTCTTTGTGAAACAGTGATTCCTGTGTTGTTAATCGATTACATAACTTTGTTTCGTTATATATAACAAATTCAAAGTACAATAGAAATCGAACTTCACTTCAGAAACTATTAGATATAAGATATAATTTCCTACTATTATTCAATAAAAAAGTAAAGTATAACTAGATCTATCAACTACAGTACAGTGCTGTTTAGAAATGCATTTAGTCGAATACAAAACAAAAACAGTACTCGCCTGCTACTAGCCGATCGCTCAACAATGGACGCTGATAACTGTAATTTCTACGGTATCATACCCGTACCCGACTAGACAAACAGAACGGGCACTAGAGCAGGTGCTGCCTCCGATCCAAGTCCGTGAACCTACTCTTTCCACCGTGTGACAAGCACGTACACCAGGCAACATGTATTCCATTTCAAATAATACTAATACCATTTAAAATATAAATACCTTAGGTAACAGATTATCATCCTCGTATGCATGTTTCATTAATTCGTGTTTGTATATTGTTAGTTCTATTTCATTTCTAATCTTTTCAACGGACACTAGGGTAAAATTTTCGAATTTCGTGTAAGCCATTATTGACTTCAGAATGTTGTTTAACTTGTCAGTGTATTACTACGCAATCAAGTCACATGTATCAATGATAAAATACTAATGTATTGCCATAATAAATTATGTTTATTGGACAATTATTAAATTTTTGTTTCCATATATAAGCTAAATGAAATGATAAGAAATGAATCCTATATTTGTTTGGACGATTGAGGTATCAACCTAAAATTTGGACGGAAAACTTTTGCATCAACCAATGCAGTTCCAAATTTGAGGTTGATACCTCAATCAACCAAAAAAATTATTTCTTAATCAAAAATATAAATACTCCTCCATATAGAGATCAATGGTCAACAAATGTCTCACATTCCGAGGACAAAAATGATTACTCAGATATTAACTTCTTAGAATTACAAGAAGCACAACAATAATGAAGGAAATGAGTGACTCATATAGGAAATCATTGTATTAATTGATCACGATTTCAACTCTCAACGTATCATATGGATATCCAATTGAGTCACTGTAGAACAACAAGTGATCACAGTATCTTAAAATAAAACGAGTAAGTTTGAACTTGATTAGTTATGAAATAAAACTTTAAATCGTGACCTTGACCTTTCAGAAATGACCTTGAGTGAACTTTGTCCAAAACTTTGTCCTTAACTTAAATAATATTTTCATGAAGTATGATCAAATTCTAATGAAAGGTGTAGGAGATATAAGTACTTCCTGACACTCCAAGTCATAGTTAATAAGTGACCTAAACCTTTCAGAAATTACCATGAGTGACCCCTGTCCAAAAGCCCTTAACCTAAATAATATTTTACTAAAGTATGATCAAATTCGGATCAAAGGTGTAGGAGATAAGCGAACCTCATGATACTTTAAGTTATAGTTAATAAGTGACCTTGACCTTTCAGAAAGGACCTTGAGTGACCTTTGTCCAAAAGCCCATTATCTAAATAATATTTTAGTGAAATATGATCAAATTCTGATGAAAGGTGTAGGAGATATACGTACTTCATGGTATTTTAAGTCTTAGTTAATATGTGAACTTGACCTTTGAGAAATGACTTAGAGGGTCTTTTTTCCCAAAGCCCTTAATCTAAATAACATTTTGGTGAAGTATGATGAAATTCTGATGAAAAGTGTAGGAGACATAAATGCTTCATAGTATTTTTAGTCATAGTTAATATTTACCTTTTAGAAATGACTTTGAGTGACCTTTGTCCCAAAGCCCTTAACATAAATAACATTTTGGTGATATATGATTAAATTCTGATGAAAGGTATAGGAGATATATGTACTTGATAGCACTTTAAGTCATAGTTGATAAGTGACCTCGATCTTCCAGAAATGACTTTGAGTGACCTTTGTCCCAAAGTTCTTAACATAAATAACATTTTGGGTAAGTATGATCACATTCTGATGAAAGGTATAGGAGATATAAGTACTCCGTGGTATTTCAAGTCATAGTTGATAAGTGACCTTGACCTTTGAGAAATGACCTTGAGTGACCTTTTTCCCCAAGCCCTCAACCTAGATAATATTTTGCTGAAGTAGGATCAAATTCTGATGAAAGGTATAGGAGATATGAGCTCGAACGGACAGACACACGGACACGACAGCGACTATATGCTCCCCTTTCCCCTTTCGGGGAGCATAAGGTATGCAATAGTATTGTCATTAAAATTGCCAAACATGCCGAATCGCTATCTAAAACTCCATCAAGGTCTCTGAAATATCATAATCAGAAACAATACCACACTGTAAAAAATTCCATCATACTGTCAGAAATTCATTCATTCTCTCAGAAACACTATTATGCTATCAAAATACTATCATATTGCCAAAATCATTACCATATTGTCAAAAAGTCTTTAAGACTTTCAGTAATAAAAATAAAGTGGTCAAATCTCTCACCGGCAGAAAAAAAAGAAATCAGAAATCTTCATTACATAAATATTATGGTCGTTATAATGACCTTCCTTCTGCTTATTAGAAATATTTGCCTGACATGTTGACTCACTTTTGATTGTTGTCTTTGTTATACCATTCGTACTGTAATATTACAATAACAGCCATTGTACTAATCATAGCTTTTTACCAATTACGAGTACGAGTTTTACTAGCTCAAATACTATCATGGCATCGCGGTGGGTGTGTCGGTCAGCAGGGAGTGCTTACCCCTCTATGGCACCTGATCCCATCCCTGGTTCTTCCAGGCGTCCGTGGTAGTCAATATCTCTATTTTTTTCCAATAAAATGGATGTTCCTTATTGACAACCGTTCGCTATCTTAGCACTTTACTTTAAAGACTACTATCGTATTGCCATACTATATTTGTGTCAGAAATATCATCACACCGTTAGAAATACCCTTAAACAAAATTTTTTTGTATGGTCACACAGTCGGAAACCATGATACAAGAAATATAATTACTCTGTCAAAAATGATATCACACAATCGAAAATGTCAGTACAAAAATCGGAAATAAAGTTGTAAACTTGGAATTTAAAAGAAAGGAAAATAAAAAGTAGTTTCGCAGAATATGTTGTCTTTTATATTCATTTTACCGATTTCTGTTTCTATAAAATAGGACACCAGCTTTGAAAAACCAATTTTCTTCTTTTTTCGGTTCTAAGTAATATTGAGCGTAAAATATGTCCTTTATAATGTTGGAGACAAACAGAAATCCAAAAGAATAAGCTCAAAGCTGCAATTTATTAATAATCACTTTGACCCTTACTGATCCTTGGTCTGTGGCAGATTTGCTTTGTGTATCTGCACACCTATACCAAGATCTCTAAGGCGCTTGGACTTAATTACTCTCAGGGATGATGTGCTTCATTAAATATTTGTCATTCTTGAGCAGTGACTTTTTCATGAATTATATACATGTATATATATTTAAGCGTTCTTATTTGATTCTGTAAATTAAAATTATTTATCATTTCGTTTCCTTATTATCGTGCTTACGGACAAATCACGCTTGATGTCTTCTTAAACCCTGGTTTGGTAATGACGGCATCTGAATATAGTACTCATAATGTCACATAAAATTCAGATTTAAACATGTAGTTTTTGCAAAGATTTTAGATTTTCAGAATGAGATCGCAAAATGGGTTGAAAACATAGAGAAGAGATCATATCATCTAAATTAAGTGAAGGTGTCGTAACTTAGTGGATGAACAAGAGGTACCAAGCTCGACTCTCACCGTGCGCACACCGGTGTCCCTTCGGATGAGAGAGTAAAAACCCAGGTCCCGTGTCACATGAAAGATCCCTCACTGCTTCAGATGAGTCCTTTGCAAAAGTGTAAATTTCATCGCAATTCATCAGGTGGATGTCTTCACTATATAGGTAAAGTAATCGTGGTGTGACGTAAAACAACAATTAATCAATATGATCTGATGCTCTTGATAGGATCAGCATCTAGGTACACTAAGAGATAATTATACAAATATTCAAAACTAATTTCTAGTTTAAGAACACCAATGAATTTGCAATACTACATTGGGGGATCAATTTTCATTTAATCTAAATTCAACCGGAGTTTAGATTTAGGATTGGAATTGACAGCTGACGATCGATAGATGTCTTTCAAGCATCTGCCATTGACAGATTCCGTGCTTTGGCATATCATTGTAACCAAAATGTCAGAGTCAGAGCAAGCCCTTATGTTGCGTTGAGTAAAGAGATGAAAGGATGTGTTATAATTCTCTACAAAGTGAAAGAATAATCATTTAGAAGGAACTATATAGAGAAATGTAATATGTGGTTTACAAATGGAAATTGTCAAAGGCATTCATGAAACTTCAATTATATTCAATAAATGTTAAATATATTAAATATAAATTCGACGGTGTACCACTGAATGTCCGATAAGAAGGAAAAGTACAGATAAAACACAGTGGTCTGAAGCTTTCCGGAAGGAACAAGAGATTGTTAGCATGCTGCATTCTTTACAAATGCTCCTTAGACACATCAGGTATTCATTGCTGAAAAATTCGGACAATGGTCAGTATTTAAAGCTGAGTTAGTAAAAGTTTGAATTAAAAGTTAATATTCTGATATAGAATCAAAAGCAATTGACAATTTTTGCTGTTCGTTTACACTAAGCGATGGAGCGTGAGCAGTAATTAAATCTACAAATCCAGAAAATCGACAATTCAAATCATGCTCAAATCCAAAAATTAACTGAATAAAGAAGATCTGGTGAACTGATACTCTTTATAGGGGTTAATTCTCCTATTAAATAAGCTAAGTAATCTTCATTAAGACGATTATATTTACTAGTACTTATATATATATAAGCACTAGTGGAATTAAGGAATGAAGCCTACATTTTTTTTGGGGGGGGGGGGGGGGGTCGGGGGTGTTGAATGAGGTATCAACCTAAAATTTGGACGGAAATGCATTGATGCAAAAGTTTTCCGTCCAAATTTTCAGTTGGTACCTCAATTAACCAAAAAATATAGGATTCATTTCTAATCATTTTATTTAGCTTATATATGGAAACAAAAATTTAATAAGTGTCCGATAAACATAATTTATTATGGCACTACATTACTATTTTATCCCTGATAATTGATCGCGTTGTAATACAATGGCAAGGTAAACAACATTTTGAATTCAATAATGGCGGCTAACACAAAATTCGAAAATTTTATCCTAGTGTCCATTGAAAAGATTAGAAGTGAAATAGAACGAACATTATCAAAAAATCAAATTATTGATACATGTATATGAAAATGATAATCTGTTACCTATGGTATTTATATTTTAAATGCTATTAGTATTATCAGAAATGCAATGCATGTCGGCTGGTGTACGTGCGTGTCACAACTTACACAGGATGGAAAGAGTAGGTTTAGGAACTTGGATCGGAGGCAGAATCTGCTTTAGTGCCCGTTCTGTTTGCCTAGTCAGGTACGGATATGATACCGTACAAATTACAGTTATCAGCGTCCATTGTTGAGCGATTGGCTAGTTGCAGACGAGTACATTACAGTACTGTTTTTGTTTCATATTCGATCACATGCATTTCTAAACTGTATTGTACTGTACTGTAGACTAGCTGATTGACCTAGTTATGTTTGACATTTTTATTGAATAATAGTTTCTGAAGTGAAGTGCGATTTCTTTTGTACTTTGAATTAGTTATATATAACGAAACAATGTTATGTAATCGATTAACAACTAGGGAATCACTGTTCCATAAATAGGACGGGGTTTCGCACTCCAGGGGAAAGTAGTTCTAACAATTGTGACATATCTGCACTCAAAATTGTGTTGATGAAAAAATCAACTCAATTTTTTAACCAATCATATTCGCTGCAAGACCATCATCACAAAGAAAATTAAATGACACTCAAATCAATCCCTATTACTTCAAATCTTATAACAGAGTTTAATCATTTTGTACAAATGTAGAGAGTGATTTGGAATGTAAAAATGATACATATTACATATTGAAAGGAAAGGATAAAATGATATTTATAATATAATAATTTATAATATAATATGACATTTAACACCATTGAATGAATTATACACTTTTAATAAAACTACATAACAAAAGTGATATAAAGCTGACCAAACGGAAAACGAGCATTGTACGGTTTACTAAATTCCATCTATTATACCCATTGTCTGCAAAAGTAATATCAGAGTACGGAGGTAGGTAAAATCTAGATTATACCTCTCAGGAACGTCATAATCGATGTACTGAGACAACTTACTAGGAAATTCACTCACGATAATTTATAGGGCTTTTATAATGTTTGCTGAATACTGATAATCTCTCAGAACTATTCGATTTATCATGACAATACTAGCTGGACCAACAATAGATAATTCTTCTTTATGACCTAACGAAGTCAAAGTTTATCAATGTTTATTAACCACTGTTTGAGATAGTAATGGCCACTTAATCGATAAGACAGTAGGCAGTATTATATGGTAGCCAAACCTTCTACTTTTTTGATAGAAGTTCATTAATTCTTTCTTTTTTTTTCACTTTTTCATTACAATCTCTGTATATAGTATTATAAGTATTTTAGTGGTTAAGTGTTTGGCTTGCTGTCAAGGCGATCTAGTCGTCCTTATGTTTAAGAAGTAGCTTACCCTGTGCTTACATGTAGGGATATGATTATCATGTCGAGATATGTGTAAAATGTAGAGATATGTGTAACATGTAGAGATATGTGTAAAATGTAGAGATATGACTAGCTTGTAGATATTGACTAACATGAAGAGAAATGACTAGAATTAATCAAACTACGAAAATCAATACATTTTCAAGGGGTTGTAATATAGAACAAAAGAAATGACGCCTCAATAATGCATTAAATGAAATTTTATATCTAAAGAGTTTTGTCTCGAGGGATGGATCTGATTATACTGGGATGTCTAAGATACGATTCTTCAATATCGCAGGCATATTATTTCTCATGATTATGAGAAACTGAATTTTTAAAACAGCTATATATTCGTTCCTCATATTTTTATACTAAGTCATAAAGGTCCGCACCAAATATTACAAATTGTGATACTATGATATTCAACGCAGGGGCAAACTCTGACAGAATATATAAAGATAAGCGTTTTCAACGTCAAAATTAATTATTTTCTTAATGCTACTGTCATTTCCTAACTTATTGTCGAATTATTTAAAAGTAATCTTGTTCTTACTACAAATGGCTAAGGAAAATACACTACTTTACACTAACTTTTTAGGTAATCTCAAATCTATTAGTTGAATACATAGGAATAATAAATAGTAGGAATATTTTGTCCAACTATAAAGCTCTGTGCCTTGCACGTTATAAGTGAAACATTTCTGTTCTCACGTGTAAATTTGCTGTTCCTTAATTGAAGCATTGTGAAGGGGTTTTTTTTTAAGATATATGAATCTATTTTTATTTCTGATGAATATAAGATATGATTGTTTGTGTTTCTTTTCTGAATATCTGTTATGATTTGTTTTGTTGGGGTTGTTTTTTATCTATTATTATATTCATCATTATATTATTTTTACATGTATTATCATCATCATCAACACCATCATCATCATCATCATCATCATCATCATCATCGTCGTCGTCATCGTCATCGTCATCATCGTCGTCGTCGTCATCATATATTGTTCGTTTCATCTATTAACCAGAGAATATCTTGGAAAAGATCCCTTGTCGTTTAAATGTCAAAATGTGGAAGGCGTTCTCAGTCACATGTCGTCCTTCAAGATATACAATAGTTTAAATTTATTTTTTCAGTTGTCTACTGTCGTTACGAGTGTACCTTCACTAAACTGTTTTAAGGTTTTGACCTCTAATAAGAAACGTGGTCTATTTTGATCAATATGGGGGAGGGGATTGGAAGCTTGAAAGTTGATTAACTGTCGTCAAAGCTTTTATGCAGTCCAAACTCATTGGAATAAAGTCCGTCAGACATGGCATTATCGCTGTTGGCATCCAACGACAGGAAGAGGTTATTGATGAGGCCAATGAGAGCAATGAAAGAAGTCCTTGCATTTGAAAAACAGCAACCCGGACATGGAAACTTCTTGCTGACAATATATGCACATTTCCCATCAGTGATGACACCGGCATGGACAATATTCCGATTGCGGTTATGTGTTGTTGCTATGCATGTCTCTATTCTGTTGTTGCTATACATGTCACTATTCTGTTGTTGCTATGCATGTCTCAATTCTGTTGTTGCTATACATGTCTCTATTCTGTTGTTGTAAGAGGAAGAAATGCCTCTTCTTTATACTCCTTAACTGTATTTTATATGCCAATGGAACTGAAGCGTTAATGAAGTCAAAATCAGAATTCCTCAGTATTAATGGTGAACAAGAATCGCCAGATGTATCAGGGTTATATCTAACTTAAAACCGAGAAAAGTTCTTGCTAATTCCATGTATTCTGCTTGAACATTCTTGAACTGACTTTGTTTAAGAGTAAGTCTATCATTGCGGGATCCATCGAAAAGTTACTGAAGAAATAAGCTTCGTCTTATTGCAGTTTCTTCATAAGGCGATTGTAATGGTCATACTGCATTTTTGTGTCGGTTTGCAACCACGTTCTCACTAACGATTTTCTGTGATACTTTTCCTTTACACAATTTATTTCTAGGCAAGTTAACTAAGCTGTCTACCTACATGTATATACATTAGAATTTTGCACTAGAATACATGTAGGAGGCACAATAAACACATTCGTACGTCCCGATAAATTAAAAAAGCTATTATTACACAATAACAATGTACTGTTCGTGTTCGCACAATGTAATAAATACTGAAGAAACAGTCTTGCTGCGTCAACGGTGTGGCGACACATGGTATATATACATGTATCAAGTGTAAAAACTGCCACGAATATTCTCTGTATTATTACGTACATATACAGACTAAAAAAAATAAAACTCAGTCTGACCCGTTATAAAAGTGTGTACTGCTGGGGCATATTTCATACTGCCAAATCATCCTTATATGTCGTACATACGAGAGCCTGATAGGCCAGTATCGAGGTATCATAAAATATCTTAAATGATTTCGGTCAGAATATATGATACAAAGTTAACCATGCGAAAAATCTTGATAAATCAATATTTGCAAAACGGAGAGAAGATTTGAATTGGACTATATTGACTTCTAGTTGATATGGCAATTATGTAAATTTCCATATCATGGGGTTGAGTGTTAAAATCACACTGGCGAACCCTTTTAAGAGTGCATCTAAAATCTCGTCAATACAATATGGATATTTCTGTCTAGAGATTCCTAGCGAAATGAAACTTTGACTGAAACCGGGCACAGACCATCTCCGATATGACATAGAAGAATGAGGGCAAGCTCGTCTAGAGAATGATTTATTAACCAAATCAATTCCCCATCCTCAATTACAATGTGTTGTTATTATCGTGGCGATTCCCAGACCAAGCTACAGCTGTGTCTTTCTCCCTGCCATCCAACATTCAAGTTCTATTTCTTGATTAGCAATAACGTAATTCTGATCAAGGGGTCTCTGGTTGTTTTCAATTTTCGACGGAAATTGAACACAGCTAGCTTGAATATTTAAAAGACACAATCCAATATTCTGACAGACTCTAGGCATGCTATAATTAAGTAGGAATCTTGATCCAGAGGACAGATTCTGAAACTCGGATCCCAAATGAAAACAGCTTTCAACACTATTTTCTGAAAGAGTGATAAAATTACATAACGTGTAATTATAAGTCATCGTCTCTTAGTGCTCATTATTGTCTAATGTTTATTACTGCTATTCTAGAGGAAAATAAATACATCTGAAAGCGTGATAGCACGAGAGATGAAAAGCATGCCAGTTGGCAAAAGTAAAATATCACGAAATTAAATGACGTCAAATAAAGAAAAAGATAAATTCACAGAGGTTCCTATGTATCATCATATCAGAAGAAAATGAAAGCATGATGTCATAAATAGAATGGTATCATACATACCTGATATAATATCGTGCGATATGCTTTAAAATCGAGAGTTCATTTTACATATCCGATGTTGAGTGGTTAAATACAAATTATCATTGACAACTTAATAAATAAGTCAACAGTATCGTATTTGCATCTATTTTGAATTCTGAGCTAACGTTGTAAAATGAAATCAGTAGCGAAAACAAATACCTCTGGGAACAAAACCCTGCAACAGCACAACCCGCTTAATTATTACTAAGACTTTAAAACGAGATACGTGAAAAGAATGGAAAAACAAAATTCGATAGAAATAAAACATTTAGTGTGTCAAACATTTGACATGAAATTTGTAATAATAACTTCAGGTTTTAATGCCTATTGGCATTACATCACTGTTACAAAATTACAAATGTCTACTTTACCATACATGTTATTTTACTTTAAGTGATATTATAGTATGTCTCGTAGTTCTTTGATATTCTTTGTTTCTTTTTGTATTTCCTTAACGCTGGTTTTGTATGTCCTTCGGTGTAATGATATTTGGAGTTGGTTGAATTATCATTTCATCATGTATTATAACTATAATATAATATACTTCTGAAAATTAAAAAGTGTACATATTCCTTCACAAGGTTTAGTGAGAAACTTATTAGATATTTTTAATGTTGACATTTCCAGAATATGATTTGAAGGTATGACAATTTTATATAATGTCTTTCCTTTTTCCTGGTAGACCTAAAATGAATACACATGACATGGTCGTACCTGTACTATAGAGTTTTGTTGGTGTTCTTTATTCACATTTAGCACACTATGCTTTCATAACCTCAATATTCCAAAAATATATAGCTTCATATAATTCTGAAAATTATGTTTCCATTCATATCTGTATTACATTAGTGCCTACGAAAACATGAATGTGAAGTATTTTGATGTCTAATTTACTAAAAGAAATCATATCTATTAAAAGTATTTAGTACAAAAATGGGTAACATTTGGTATGTTTATGTCAAAGTATTCTTTCGTTTCTCGTCATGTAAAAGAATATAAATATTCAATATTAGGCAATGGGAAAACTTGATAGACATGTTCTCTCATAAGTCGTATCTCTTTACTTCGAATAATTCTGGAGTTTTCTCCAGACATTGAACTTCACTGAGTTATATTATGCCGACATCTTTCTAATGGACAATACGTATATGCTTATTAACGGCAAGATTTAACAACAAAACGTCTGGAATCCAAAGGGCACTAAATGCACTGCTCCTATAGCATATCTGTCTTTGTATTGTTATGAATTTCAGAGAGAATTTCTACCTAATTGACATGTTTAATGACACCTCTAGATATTTAAATGAACAATTGCTGAGTTGGATGTGAATGATCCATCAATAGTATACGGGACCTCGGTTTCACAATCTCATTCGAAACACAGGACACCGGGAGAATTAAACTCAGGACCTCCCGGTCACGAGTGGAGCACCCCATCCGCCTAACTGCATTTGATCTAAACTTCTTTAAACAGAAACGCCATTTCTCAAATATATGTATTTATTTATAATTTAAATATTCACAATCAACGCTACTCAAATAAACAATACATTATCTCACCGTAATGTTGTCGTAGTTTTTTTTTTTTTTCCTCTTCGTTAAAAAACGATGTTGAATGTGTTCTATTCATAGGTTAAAATCAGATTTTGTGAAAAAAGAAAAACACTTTAAAAGATAACAATAACGCTTGTATTTACAGTCGACTGCCTCGAGTTCGTGCAGTGATTACTCGAGTAGTTTTAATCATTGGGTTTTTAATCATTGGGTTGGGAATTATCATGAAATAAGCTGTTGCATATTACTATTAGTGTTCATTTTCTGTTATCAGCTTCAGTTTAAATTGCCTGCCCGTCTTTTGATGTTTAATTGAAAGTTGGACTCATGAGCTTATCATTGATTATCATTTCGATTGATACTGCAATTGCTGTATAATAAAAAAATTATGGCATCTTTGTTTTTAAGTTTTCTTTGGTTTGCTACGATCGAGAAAATGTTTATCTCACAGTTTTGTAAGATATTTATTTATATGAACAGTTACGAAAATATTTGATAAATTCCTATATGGATGTGAGAGTAATATGAAAAATTTTCTCATTATTAACATTTTGCCTTTAATGACACAACTCAATGTACATGCATGTAACACTTGAATTTATATGATTTAAATAAAAGTTTGAATTCTGTTCAATGATCGAATATCATGTGTTGTTTACGAAGTATTTTTCGCTTATTTATGGAGGAATTACTTTAATGTGTGGTGTCTCCGAAAAAATCCTTTTTAACTTAAACCGATATGATCAACATATTTGTTCAACTTCATATAAAATGTCATTAATAAAATGTAATAAAAAGAGAACTAGGATCAATCCAGACAGATGAATTCGTTATTTAACAGCTTCAGTTTTGAGTTTTACAGTGACTATGCCATTTATGGTATTTCAGATATCTGAATTAGTGTCAAATCCTACTTTATCTTTTTACCCAAATTTGACTATTGAGTTATACACCAACTTTCCCAGCAGAAAGGGGGTATTTACACTTCCCTTGTTCTTAATTTTGCCACTGTTTGATGGTCCATATATTCATTTACATTTACCTTTTTGACTGCCTTAACTGTTACTGTTCACACTTTTATTTCACTAAAATCTCGAATTTCAAAGTGTACATGATGTATAAGATGCCCGACAAAACCTTTTGCCACAATTTTCATTATATCGTGAATACTTGTGCCAAACGAAATGACGATAATTATTTGTCAGGATAAAATTAATGTGAAAGGAGTATATTGCATAAACTCCTCAGTTTCGAAATGGTTAAGAATATAAAACGTTTGACCAGTTTAATTCATAGATAGAAACTGTTATTGTGTCTTGCTAAAATATTGTTATCATCATTTTAATAAAATAAACATAAAGTTCATATCTATCATACAGCCAGGAACAACCTATGAAGTCGGAACATCCACTATCACACCCAAACAGGACATAAAATGGCTTTGACATTTACTAGATAAGAAATAATTGACCAAAGCAAAATCAAGTTAAGTATCTTGAATCCTATAAATATTGATTTTGAGTTGAAAACTACTTGCTTCGGACTTTGTTATTCTTTACATTGTGAATATTTTGATATTTTAATGGACATAAAAAAATATTGCATTGCAATAATGGTAAAAATGAAAATAAGTTAAAATGACAACGACATAAAAACATGCATCTGCATTATATTAGAACATAGAAAAAGAAAGACAGCTTAGCTGTACGACAGAAGTCGTCATGGTCATGCAGACTGAACAAGAATAAGGATACAAAAGACAAACATACAAAAGATATAAGCATACAAAAGGCATAAGCATATAAAAAACATAATTTTCGATGTATTACAGTTATGGTACTGACTTGTGTACTAATGAATGAACTAAATTGGTGGAATAAGCCGGTTACCGGATCGACCTTCCCAATCACCGCAAAACAGTACAAATTGAAAAAAAAAATTACATAAAAAAGAGAGAAAACGGTATATTCTATTCTACATCGAAGAATTAAATAGGAAAGTGCAACTACAAGTTTAACTACAAAGAATTAATTCTTAACAGAATAGATTTTGATACATATGTACGTCTGGCTACAAAGATGTATTTTCTATTTTGCTGTTATGCAAACTGGTTTTAGATAACCCGTAATTGTTAAAGGGGCTGGTCAGTATGTACATACATGTAGTGTCCGTAATGTGTGCAGTATAAGTACTCAAAACGAAAAATCATTGGTTAAGCAAGGCGGATGATTAAGTGATTAATATGTGGAACATGTTCGGCGTTGTCTCCTAAGGAAAACAATCTCACTATCTAGACATCGTTACACTAATAGTTCACAAACTCGGATTTCTATTTACCACCACCATCCCCATCCCCATGTTACATTCACTTGATTCAAAATCTCCAGTTTTAGCGGAATATTTAAGAGAGGTCTGTAAGCAAATCGGTGTTCACAGAAAGGAAATTACGTTGTTTGTATTTATCAAAAATAAATCCGAACTTGATATTTCATTTATACATCTACAGTAGGTAAATTTGTTTGAGTATATATTCATCATTTTCCTATATTAACAGCACTCCCACCAAGTAGTCTCGGGCTGTTTATAGGTCTTCAATCGTGTACTTCAATTGTTTAAGATTAGGTAATTTTGGATTTTCGTTATTCAAGCATAGTTTTAAAATGTGTGCAGAATACATGTATAGCACTAATGCGGGAATCTTGGATGGATTGTTATTCTACATTTAAGTCTCGAATCATTCAATATTTTATTCAGCGACGTAGTCTAAAAGGTGCAAAAAATCCTCATAAAACACCTGTGTGACGATCTACAGCAGGATGACCAAGAGTGTTGTTAAATACACAACATAAAACACCTATCAAATAAGCAAGATGGCCAAAAGTGTAGTTACATAGATAACATAAAACACCTGAGTGACGATCTACTAGGCAAGATAACCAAGTGTGTTTTTATGTGCATAACATAAACACTTGTGTGACGATCTACTAGGCAAGATGGCCTAGAGTGTTGTTACATACCGTACATCACTTAAAACACCTGTGACGATCGATTAAGCAAGATGGCTAAGTGTACTGTACATACATAACATAAAACACCTGTGTGACGATCTACTAGGCAAGATGAACAAGAGTGTTGTTATGTACATAACATAAAACACCTGTGTGACAATTTACTGGGCAAAATGGCACAGAGTGTTGTTATGTACATAACATAAAACACCTGTGCGACGATCTACTACGCAAGATGGCCAAGAGTATGTTATATACATAACATAAAACACCTGTGTGACGATCTACTAGGCAAAATGGCCAAAAGTGTTGTATGCTCAAATACATAGACATTTATCAACTACATAATAAAAGTTATGGACGTTTTACTCTGCTAATACGCTGTCATAATGAAAGGATATAAGAATTATGACCTGAGGTTTACCTTAGCCGCCTTTATATGATTAATACATACAGCTGCATCGATATGATATGAGCATAGTTACTTATATCAATATAGCGTTGGTTTAGTTATTAAGATAAAGTTAAGTCCTCAGATGAGATTAAATTAAGATAGTGTTTAGTCCTCAGATGGCATTAAATTAAGATAGTGTATAGTCCTCAGATGTCATTAAATTAAGAGAGTGTATCGGCCTCAGATGGCATTGAATTAAGATACTGTATAGTCCTCAGATGGCATTAAATTAAGATAGTGTATAGTCCTCAGATGTCATTAAATTAAGAGAGTGTATCGGCCTCAGATGGCATTGAATTAAGATACTGTATAGTCCTCAGATAGCATTAAATTAAGATAGTGTATATTCCTCAGATGGCATTAGATTAAGATAGTGTATAGCCCTCAGGTGACATTAAATTAAGAGAGTGTTTAGTCCTCAGATGGCATTAAATTAAGATAGTGTATAGTCCTCAGATAGCATTAAATTAAGATAGTGTATATTCCTCAGATGGCATTAGATTAAGATAGTGTATAGCCCTCAGGTGACATTAAATTAAGATAGTGTTTAGTCCTCAGATGGCATTAAATTAAGATAGTGTATATTCCTCAGATGGCATTAGATTAAGATAGTGTATAGCCCTCAGGTGACATTAAATTAAGATAGTGTATAGTCCTTAGATTGCATTAAATCAGGATAGTCTATGGTCCTCAGATGGCATTGAATTAAGATAATGTATAGTCCTCAGATGGCATTAAATAAGATGGTGTATAGTTCTCAGATGGCATTAAATTAAGATAGTGTATAGTTCTCAGATGGCATTAGATTAAGATAGTGTATAGTCCTCAGATGACAATAGTGTATAGTCCTCAGATGGCATTGAATTAAGATAGTGTATAGCCCTCAGGTGGCATTGAATTAAGATAGTGTATAGTCCTCAGATGGCATTGAATTAAGATAGTGTATAGTCCTCAGATGGCATTAGATTAAGATAGTGTATAGTCCTCAGATGGCATTAAATAAAGATAGTGTATATCCTCAGATGGCATTAGATTAAGACAGTGTGTAGTCCTCAGATGGCATTAGATTATGATAGTGTATAGTCCTCAGATGGCATTAGATTAAGATAGTGTATAGTCTTCAGATGGCATTAAATAAAGATAGTGTATATCCTCAGATGGCATTAGATTAAGATCATGTATAGTCCTCAGATGGCATTAGATCAAGATAGTATATAGTCCTCAGATGGCATTAAATTAAGATAGTGTATAGTCCTCAGATAGCATTAAATTAAGATAGTGTATAGCTCTCAGGTGACATTAAATTAAGATAGTGTTTAGTCCTCAGATGGCATTAGATTAAGATAGTGTATAGTCCTCAGATGGCATTAAATAAAGATAGTGTATATCCTCAGATGGCATTAGATTAAGATAATGTATAGTCCTCAGATGGCATTAGATCAAGATAGTATATAGTCCTCAGATGGCATTAAATTAAGATAGTGTATATCCTCAGATGGCATTAGATTAAGATAGTGTGTAGTCCTCAGATGACATTAAATTAAGATAGTGTATAGTCCTCTGATGGTATTAGAATAAGCAATTAGATACTTAATCGTTTATTCGAAATATAAGCAAGAAATAAAATGCACATTTCAAATTAAACCTTTCGTCATTATCTAAAACAGGAAAAGTACAATGTTCATGAAAATCCTGCAAATGTGACTTTCCACCTTGTACTTTCTCTCAACATATCATGTAGAGTACGAAATTAACCAGTTGCATTGATGTAAGTTGACACATATTACGGTGGATATGCATAAACCCTCTGAAAATCAGAGGCGAATAAGGTGTCGTGAAGATTGTGAGCATCCTCGGTTCCCCATGGTATTTGCGCTACCGCAAATACCATGGGGAACCGAGGATGGATTGTGAGATAAGTTGTTGTGAAGAAATTGAGTAAAGGTTACCTAAATGAGGTATTCTGTTTAGATAACAATACCCGTCATGAACGCCCAAATTATACAGACAAAATATGTCAACCGTGTACATAAGAGTTGAATGTGGACTCACGTTTTCTACAAAGTAACACAGCATAACACTTCAATCAAACTGTTAACCACATCAATTGAATGACGTTTGTTACTTCAACTGACCGTCCTAAGTCGGTATCGTAACCGCAGCACAATCGAATATTTTTGTAATGTTTTCAGTGTATATTCTATTATCATTTTTGTATGCATGTCCTTGGTGATTTTTGTCATGCTACTTTATGGATCAGAGTGCTGGAGGCTCACTAAGGCAGGTCTCAAAAAGCTAGAAACATTTCAAACAAGATGCTTAAGGCGGATTATCAAGAATTTTTGGCCCAACAAAATCTTAGAGAAACAACTGGAACAACAACAATAGAGAAGATGATCAAATCAAAAAGATGGCGATACATTGGTCACATCCTAAGGAAAGACACAAAGAGAATGAGAAGATAGCACTAACTGGGGCCCCAGAAGGAAGAAGGAAAAGAGGAAGACCGAAAGAAACATGGCTAAGGACAACCGAAAAGGAGCGGAATGATATGGAATGGCCAAGTTGGAGATCAGTAGAGAAGGAAGCCATGGACAGGACGAAGTGGAGAGATCTGTGCCTCGCCTTATGCTCCACCAGGAGAGAAGAGGATAGGTAGATAGGTAGGCCCTTGGTGATTTTTGTCGTACAGCTTCGTCAGATGTCTTCAGTGTTCTCTATTACTATTATTTTCACTACAATGAACTGTTCAAACTTAAATCTCCATTTAAATTGTACTCCACACCTGATAGAATGTTCACTACTACCTGTTACGTTTCAGTAGTTCTGGAACAGTTCTAAAGTCAATCTAGATAAAATAGCCATGATTTGGGGCACGGATATGATAATTTAATTCTGTAATTCTGATTTTGCAACAAACAGCGACAACATTATGCCCGTGAGGGGAATAAAATGCACAAAATTGTTCTCGATTCAGGCGTTTTCATTAGGAATAAATCTATTGTCTTAATATCGACTTTGATAGATCCCCAGCATATTCTACTTAACTGTCTCCCTGATCGACTATTAAGTTTTACGTTTTTATTTAAAGTAAACCAAAATGGAAAACCATAAACGTGAAAATGAGATACAAAGTATCTTTTGCCTTTTTATGATCATGACTAGAAGAAGCGTGAATAAAGATTTACGCTGATGAAATGTCAAATTAGAGGGGTCTTTATCATCGGTATAAAATTATTGGAAATTCCGAGAATATTTTACCGGCACTCCCATGAAGACAAAGACTGAGACTACGTCTTAAAGTGGATAAAAGGCATGTGCACAATAATGCTGTCAACTTCCAGAGTACACATCCATGGTATATATTTTACGCCTTATGTCACTGTAGACTGTACATCTGCATGTTTATTATTATTATCATTATTATTATTATTATTATTATTGTTGTTGTTGTTGCTGTTGTTGTTGTTATTGTTATTTGTGTCATTGTATTTATTATCATTAATCTTATTCAATGGCGTCATATCATAGAAAATTACATGATTGCATGCAAAATACAATATAAAGACTGTAGATCAATATAGGTATCACAACGTATATATGTGTATAAGATAAGTGTAACATATGAGTGAGACACTCCTTGATTTAAAAATAATTTACAAAATTTTGTCACAGTGAATTGAAATTATATATTTTTGGTCAGTACAACAGCACTGAAAACTGGGTTTGACATTACCCTCGGGAACTATCAGTCCACCAACAGAACAAATATGTGTGTGTAAAATTAGTGTACCATATGCTCATTTAGACACTTTATGTCTGTAAAGTAATGCTGAAGACCGCGCCTGTAGAAACCCAAAGTGTAAATATTCAGAAAGCGAACTAATTACCATATATACCTAAAAGTAAGAGACAAAGAACCAGTCAAACATAGGAAGATATTTATTTAGAGAACAGATATGATCAAAGAAGAAAACGAATACTATTAAAACTGGGGGTTTTGTCCATTATACATTTTCTCCTTAACGACTAAGAGTAAAGCTCCCGTAGACAGGAAACTACTGTGTACAAAGCGTTTAACACATGGGAATTGTAACTTCAATATAAATTGAAAGTAAAGAGATATGGCAAATGAAGTTAATACGTCAGTATGCGGGAACTATCTCATGAGAAAAGGACCATGTAAGTAAAGTGCAGGCGTTAAATTGTCATAGTTATACTATTATTGAACAACAACAGAATGACAAAAGCATCAAGCTATTAAACATCAATAATGGAAGAGGTGATAGAAGTACAAAGCATCCAAAACACACATCCAAACAGAATTTATAAAATGGACCCTACATGCAAGTGTCGGTGATAATAAATATGAGAACATAGGGGATAATAAATATCAGAACACATAGGGTGATATTAAATATTAAAACACATAGGGTGATAATAAATATTAGAACACATAGGGTGATAATAAATATCAGAACACATAGGGTGATAATAAATATTAGAACAAAAAAGGTGATAATAAATATCAGAACACATAGGGTGATAATAAATATCAGAACACATAGGGTGATAATAAATATTAGAACACATAGGGTGATGATAAATATTAGAACACAAAGGGTGATAATAAATATCAGAACACATAGGGTGATAATAAATATTAGATCATAAAGGGTGATAATAAATATCAGAACACAAAGGGTGATAATAAATATTAGAACACATAGGATGATGATAAATATAAGAACACATAGGTTGATAATAAATATTAGAACACATAGGGTGATGATAAATATCAGAACATAAAGGGTGAAAATAAATATAAGAACACATAGGGTGATAATAAATATTAGAACACATAGGGTGATAATAAATATCAGAACACATAGGGTGATAATAAATATCAGAACACATAGGGTGATAATAAATATTAGAACACAAAGGGTGATAATAAATATCAGAACACATAGGGCGATAATAAATATCAGAACACATAGGGTGATAATTAATATTAGAACACATAGGGTGATAATAAATATTAGAACACAAAGGGTGATAATAAATATCAGAACACATAGGGTGATAATAAATATTAGAACACATAGGGTGATAATAAATATTAGAACACAAAGGGTGATAATAAATATCAGAACACAGGGCGATAATAAATATCAGAACACATAGGGTGATAATTAATATTAGAACACATAGGGTGATAATAAATATTAGAACACAAAGGGTGATAATAAATATCAGAACACATAGGATGATAATAAAAATTAGAACACAAAGGGTGATAATAAATATTAGAACACATAGGATGATAATAAATATAAGAACACATAGGGTGATAATAAATATTAGAACATTTATAGATGTATAAATCCTAGCATTATATGCCTATTTTGACAACTTATGTCTCGCAAGTTCGATTATGTGGAATACATCAGTAAAAAGAGTAAATATTGGAAGAGCAAATTAACTAACTATTGAATTGACCTAACAGTAACAGCCAAATACCCAAGAACAGAGCAGTGTATGACTGATATACTCCTAAATTTTATGATCATTTTTGTCGCAGTGAATTGAAAAGAGAAAACAGAATGCAACTGACAAAGCTGTATGACACAAATCACCAAGGACATGTACACATAAATTCAGGTCAGTACAACAGCACTGAAAACTAGGTTTGTGATTCCCCTCGGGGACTATCAGTTAACCAGCAGCGTAAAAAGCTCTATTTAGTGATTGTATATCTCGACAATATCTACTGACAATACCTTGTGACGTACATCACAATACCTTGTGACATACATCACAAATATCTCAGGGAATTTGTGGATCACTGGAAAACAAAGGAGGAAGCAAGAATCCGGGAGATGTAGATGTTTAGTATGTACATGTATAGGGAAATAGTATGCTTTCGAGAGAAGTTGGTGCATCTTTTTTTATTACTTTACCTGTGTCAAAAACAAACAGAATAGAGACATCATAACAGACAAAGAATTCACCGACTCCAGCCCATAAATTCTCAAACGTGTGGACATGTGGGTCAGATGGTATATAACGACCCATAAAGATGAAATTTTAAATAGAATTTGAGATTTTCCACATCATTGTGAATCGATCATTAAGTCGACAAAAGACTTAATTCAATAAATCATAAAATATGCTTAAAATATCGATAGTGTATAACCACATTCGGAAAAAGTTTTTAAGTAACGCCCACACAGCATACACTGCAACTAGTATGATAGACAACATCTTCTTACACAACTTTAGGTAATTCCATCAGTTAGCTGACGTTGATTAATTTACTTTACTCTTTCCGAATTAATTCTTCCGAGACTGTTAGGAATTTATTATCAAAACCATTAAGACTTATGTCTATGCTTTGTTTAACGTACTATGTATGATCAGTGAATGAGACTACACTTTTACACTCCCATGCAGAAATTCAAAAGAAGTAGGTGTAAGATCATATATTCTACAGTGTTAGTTTTAGTCCTATAAACATATTGATAAACTCCGAAATAGTAGATATGTAAATACACTCTACTAAGTATAAACTGTTTTGCACAGTTTCGTCAATAAGATTTGTCCTCTGTCGAACCATCAATTATTCAAAACTATTGATTCCCTAACTGATAATGAAAGAGAAATTGTACTCATTCAATGGTTCATTCTGTTTTGAACTCTTTGATTGAAAAGATGATAAATACAGGTGTTACATCTAAAGAATATTCTGGTAGCTGCAATACTTTGTTTCTGTAATGATAGTTCATAAAACATCAAACATATATCTTCATATTTTGTCATTGTATATTACCAAGCTCAACAAACACCTATGAACTGCAGAAAATCTTCACTTTTGATACATAATATACTGCCCAAAATATCACGATATTACTCCTTACATTATAAATGATTAAGCAGCATTGAGATATACAATGAACACGTTAACCCATAAGTTTCACTTTATTGTAATTTCCAGGTGTATTCCAAACTTACACTGAAAGCCTTCTTACTTAAAGAAAACTCTGAATAAAAGCGCCAAACTATATCAAGTCAAACACTCCGTAAGTGAACAAAATCGGAATACCATGAACATTTTAAACCAATGGTACCCCATTCTTGAATGAAAATCTATGAAAACATATCACGTAAACTCTGATAATATTTATGCAATTCATGACACTTCATCTAGGCATCGCAGTCTTACTACTAATTTCCAAGGGTCCAGAAATGCCCATTATTGTACGTTGCTGTGAGGGTCTCAGTAACATCGCACCGGTGTTGTATTTGATACTGAGGGACCACAAAACTGACCTATAACATCGTGTGTATGAAGCAACATTAAAGTGTTTTCTTATACGGGAAAATGAAAACAATGAAAAAATCCCAAAATCATGCAAAATGTATCTGACAAAACTATGATGATGCAATTCAAAAATTTGCACAGGTAATTTCTGAGGGAAAATACGTGACGTTTCTCTAAATTGAAATATATATATATATATATATATATATATATATATATATATATATATATATATATATATATATATATATATATATATATATATATATATATATATATATATATATATTTGGGGGGAGGAGTTGATCGAGGCATCAACCTAAAATATAGACAGAATACTGCATCAGTTTGCGAAGCGCATTGATACAAAAGTTTTCCGTCCAAATTTTAGGTTGATACCTCAATCATCAAAAACAATATGGGATTTATTTCTTATCATTTTATTTAACTTGCATATGGAAACAAGAAATTAAGAAGTGTCCATTAAACATAATTCATTATGGTACTTCATTATTATTTTGTCCCTGCTACATGTGACTTTATCGAGTAGTGATACAATGACAATGTAAACAACATTTATAAAGTCAATAAAAGACGGTGTTGCCTATTGGATAAGGTGTTCGGGTCGTGATCTAGAAGTCCCGGGTTCGACTCCCGCCTTGGGCACACCGGTGTTCTGTCTTTCGGATGAGAGAGAGAAAACCGAGGTTCCGTGTCACGGTAGAATTGGCACGTAAAAGATCCCTGACTGCTTCGGGTGGGTCCGTTGCAAAACAGATGCCGTCACCATATATGTGAAATATTCGCGAAGTGACGTAAAACAATAATCAATCAATCAAAGTCAATAATGGCGGCCAACACGAACTTTGAAAATTTTATCCTAGTGTCCGTTGAAAGGATTTGAAGTAAAATAGAACCAACGAGTTAAAACACAAATTAATGAAATATGCATAATGAGGATGACAATCTGTTACTTTAGGTATTTGTATTTTGAATGCTATTATTAGATATGCATGTTGACTGGTGCACGTGCGTGCCACAAGGCGGAAGAAGTAGGTTCAGGATCGGAGACACCATCAGCTCCGGTGGAAATTCCTGTTCTGTTTGCCTAGTCCGGCACGATACCGTAGAAGTTACAGTCATCAGCGTCAAGCGATCGGCTAGTAGCAAGCGATAGCTGTATTGTATTTCACTATTTCTAAACAGTACAGTAGACTAGAAAATCATTATAGATCTAGTTATATTTCAATGGCAGATTTAGAGGGGGCGGGCCCCCTATTTGCCACATATTTACTTTTAAGACTCCAGATTTTGCACCCAAAAATGGCTTAGTAGTTTGTCTAATACCAGACTTTCACATGCGTCCCCCCTTTTCGGAAATCCTTGATCCGATACTGTATTTTACTTGTTTATTGAATAATAGTAGGAAATGATATTTTTTATTTAATAATTTCTAAAATGAAGTGTGGGTTCTTTTGTACTTTGTATTCGTTAGATATAGCGAGACATAATGTTACGTAATGGATTAACAATACGGGAATCACTGTCCTATAAATAGAACCGGTGTAACGGTTTCAAAGTTCCCCCATGCTGAAAGTTCCCTTTGTCGCACATACGCATGCGTCAATTTTAGAATCCCTCAAATTTATCACAATTATATCCTAACAGCCAGATCCAGTACAATTATAAGAATTAATCTTTATTCTTTCATATTTCACGTGGACCAAGGAACTTTCACCACGAGGAAACTTTCACCATGCATATAACACAGACTGAAAGTTTCCTACCGATACGCGCATGCGCAAAACATCAAAAGGGAACTTTCAGCACGGGGGAACTTTGAAACTGTTACACCGGGTTTCGCATTCCAGAAGAAAGTAGTTCAGGCAATGGTGAATTGTGACAACTCAATTTTTAAACCACATTTTTTAGTCACATTCACCGCAAGTCCATCAACACAAAGAAAATTAAATGTCTGACTCTGGTCTATTTTGCCCTTATCAATTAAATACCCTCATAATATTACTTGATCAATTTATATCTTTTGTTGTCTTATTTTTTCAATATCTCTTTGTTAACACAAAAAGTTGTCCGTCTACAAAGTTAAGTAAACAGGGAAGAAGTACCGAAGGGTTAACCATATGTATGTCAGTAGATCATTACGTTGTGATTGTTCTGAGTGTCTACGTAGATTAAATACGTCTGAAGGATTTCCTAGAAATGACTAAATGTAATCTTGTATGTCTGCTATAGCGTCTTTTTGTCATGAAAGGCCACTGACCATTCTGATATAAAATTTCAGTATCTTTTCATTACCACTTGATGGATAGAAATACAACCTTAGGGCCGCAGCTGTTTCTGTATTTACGTCAACATTTTGTTTCCCGGCCATGAAATCAACACCTTTTGTATATGAATGAAATTGTCAGATAAAATTGCAATCGTAAATATTAATGATTTAGTGTTATTTACGATATACATCAACTATTGACAGTTGTACGTATCAGAACGTATTTATTGTTAATGCCATGAATTTCTGCAACATGTATAATGAATAACTCCTAAATCCTGTGTTTTGATAAAAATTTTGTTGAGAATTGAAACTGAGACTTTCAGAATAAATACAACGTATCCATTTAGTTAAAATAAATTGTGTTGTTTTAGGTTCTTTATATAGATAGACAAGTATCTTACAGAAAATATAAATACTCCATTATAAGCACGACTGAATGCCAAGCTGTAAAGAGACAGAAATATCAGTGACAGATTAAAAAATAGAATTATTTGAGAGGTTTCAAAGATATCTTTTGCCTCGGAAAAAGACATATCACCCATATCTCCAGAAATTATGTATGCATTTTAGTTAATAAGTACGGAAATACCATGTGTCTAGAGTTTTATTCTAGTATACTATGGTTTACAGGTTCGCATGTTTCAAAAGAAGGTAGCTATAGATATATGTAAAAGACTTTAATTCTGTTGTTCACAAAAGGAATTTGAACAGATAGTAATAGAAATACACGAGGCATCAATAGCGCAAGTAAGGACATGTGGGTTGTTTAATGCTTGAGAGTTCCATTCCGTTTAATTATGCATTTAATCCTTTAATGGGTATACAAATAAATAGAGCCTGGATTCATATGCCTTTACTTCGTGTCGAGAAGTGTTGATTCACAACATTTAGACAGGTTTGGACCGAACTCTTAAACTCCTTGCCCCATAACCCGGTAGACCACACTAATAGAGCGGTTTTTTTTTTTCGAATGGCCCTCTTAAGTCGGTACCGCAGCTTCTTTACAATAATTCGGTGGTATCTTTTTGTACGATTCTTGTTTTATTATCTACATGTCCTCGGCGATTTTTCTCATAAAAATTGTCAGATGTATTCTTTCCCTTCTTTCTCAAGAAGCAGATTTAACATGATGGCAAGTGAGGTAAGATGGTACTCTCTTGCATTTAATTTCATACCTAAAGTCTTACTATAAATACTTAAATCAATCTCAACTCCTTATTGGCAACAACTATTATTTAATATAGTAAAAATCTTGTTCTGAAGGACAAACAAATATTAACTGAAGCAGTGTCATAAATATTTCAAAATCTGTATCATAGTTAATAAATAATAGTGTGGTTGATACGTTCTGCTAGAAATTCGAAATAATTTCCTTTTAAGTTTGTGATTGATTGTCAAATATTTAAACAGAACGTTTTTGTTTTAGTGATTAATGGAATTGAAAACGACATCAAAGCTTGGTTTGAGAACACTGCTGAAGTTACCTTTCGTCCATTTCTTTTGTGTTACAACAAAGACAAACAATAAGCCCTTCGATATACTATTTGAGCACCAGTTTTGTTACAGAACTGCATTGTTTGAGAATCGATACATTGTGTAGATTCAAAATCTCCATTAGTTGAAATGAATTCTGCTCACGAAAAGTTCATACCCAATACTTTGGAACAATAGATATTTTACCATGTAAATACCTTTAATGTTGACATTGAGATGTAATTGATTACTAATGAGTATACATTTCATGTGGGCTGCTTTGTATATTTTATGATCGTGACTTACAATGTTGCCTTCGTGTCACGTAACAACTCTAGCAACTCGTCATCCAAACACTGAACAGAACGGTCCATTAAGGACTACATGAAAACTTCAGGAATAAAAAAAATTCACAGTTGTAACGGACTTTTTAAAACAATCCTTCTGCTCAATAATACATTTTTATTCATTACCAATATGGTGCATACTCCTGGAAAGCATTGCACAGAAAATGGGGTTCATTGACAAACGCGGAGATGAATCAGACAAATTAATTTGCATGGGATATACCCTCGGAATTTATCTTTAGTTTTTAAGTAAAACTTTAATTTTGGATAGAAAGCAAGAAAATAATTAAGAATATTTCATCTAGTCAATTTAAATGCTAATATTCATATATTTACAGTAATATTAGTAATATGATTGTAACTGAATTTGCATTATCGCTTACAGTAAAACCAAAGTCATCCGGAATGTTTCGGACCTATTCTCATTGAAAAATCAGTCAGTATGTTGAACTCGAAGCGGAACCGTAAATCTGGCGAACCCCATTGTCAGAAAAACATAGTTGACAAATTAGGGACTGTCATCAATTTCAGTGTAAATATATATATTTACAATTTTGCATCCCAATACACGACAATCAACGTTGTTGCTCATTTACAAGTGACCGCGTTAGGGAGAATAAAACCCCAGTATCCATAATGAATAAATAATCTTCAGTAGCTTTACAGAGTTATGGTTGATATGTTAGGTATTTCTTATCTCTATTTCTTTTCATGTTGAGTGGTCACTCCCTAGCAATCAGAAGACGATGTGTTCTACTCCCTCTATCTGTGTTCATGTCAAAGTGTTACATTGCCATGACATCAGTATGAGTAACCTTCAAGTCCTTGTTCTTTGTATGTAGGATTATTTAAAAGTTTTCAAATAAGCGTTCTTTTATTGTACTATATTTAGGAAGGTGGGCCCTTTAGTGTCGGATATCGCCTCAATATACCGATACCGTCTTCAGTCGGTACCAGACCTGCATTACAATCCAATATCTTTGTGATGTGCTTTGTGTATGCCTATTCTTGTTCTTGTATACTCTGCATGAGGGTGGCGACTCTTACAACGGAGTCACATATCGTCTCGTCATTCTTTCATTCTGTTTTCAGAAAGGTTCTAGGATCTGAATTAATGGTTTATGCTGATATACCGGTTCTAGCATAAGGTACCCCGCGGAGGGCTTTACAAGTGAAGTGTTACATTTCTTTCTACGTTGTGTGGTTTGTTTTCTGTACAGTGCAAACTTCAATCAACTTTTACTTGCAGAGTTGAAATATTTTGTATCGGTCGTATGTTTGCGATATTTATGGCTGGTGTGTCTAGCCAAAGAGCAGACTCTCCTCCTGGGCACCTGTTTCTTCGCTGATTATCAGGGGTTATGAATGTCCAATATGGTATTGTAAAAACTGATATTGTCACAATAAACCAATTACATGTACTTTAATTAATTATGTACTTGTCATTACAAATGAAACTAAGATCATACCTATAAAAACAAATCTCTTACTGACTACTAAAATTCAGGAATCTTTTCTATTATTTTTGACCACATGAAACCCATGTACATTCTCTATGGATTTTCTATATGAGTTATCTCCCGTTGTCACCAATTTTAAGTCACGTGTCTGGAGCCACAGTCTTTTACTTTGTATCTAACTAGGCATTGTGCATTGTCTATTATGTCAATGAAGTCAAATTGATGGCTTTAAGATGTTAATACGCGGAAGGACATTCTGTCACGAATTTTCGGATACTTAGCCTTTATAAGTTACAAAACGATTGATAATTAAGAGCTATGTAAAATCCATGCTCATGCTATAAATGCTCCAGCGTAAATAATTTCAAGCTCTGCAGTTTAAAACAGTGACAAAAGACAGAGAGTATGAAGCAAAACAGGAAAACAAATTGATAACAAAGACATGAATTAAACGCTTACAATACCTTTGAATTAAAACTGGATACCAAGAAAAAAATTAATTATGAAGAAGTTGAAAGTTTTATGTGGATATGAGAAAAGCGGATAGAGAACTTCGAATAGTCAACACTACAGTGCAAACTCTTTACAAAACATCATGAAGGAGGAAACACTAAAACGGATATAAATAAATGAATAAATAAACAAATAAATTAATATGAGGTTAATGTGAAAGTTATCACTCGCTGTTGACATGAAGATCCTTCAAATTAAATGCAGAATTTGCGTTTTGGCCATCAAATGATTAAGTTTCCTGAAAATTGTTGATGACATGATGAGGATCTGATAGCCTTTGGCGTCATTCATTTGGAATAATTATGATTTTACGTTAGTCCCGCAGTAAAGATGAAAGATCAATTTGTTTTCATTATATAGATATAGATCTATATGTAAATTCAAGGTCAGGGATCTTTTCCATATTCATCTTCACGTTAACTTGATATAGAATATATGGGTCCAGTAAATTCCATTTAGGATATGAGGTCAACTACGCTCTGTGTAACTAATAAAATATTTGTATTGATTTATATTGCACCATATGTACATTTCCATAAGTTGTGTTTCTTCTGAGATGCTGAAGGCCGACATCGTGAAAATTCAAAATATTTGACGTCAATGTAAATCCCACTTAAAACAGATCTCTCTATGAAGGAAATGTTCTTTAGTTTTCTAACAATCTACAAACTCTCATCGCGGTAAATTTTGAACTACAGATTTCGTGTCTGTACAGATGTGCTGAAAGTTTTTATATATGCGTTTTAACTATTCTGTTTTCATTTTTTGAAAATGACTTCTGGATGTTTACGATCGCTTCTTCTTCCTGAGACTAGATCTGCTTATTTTATTCATTTTCAGGGGTCCCATATTTTGCCTCGATCAAGAAGTGCTATTCTCAATGTTACATATCATGTTAACGTTTTTTAATTATGACAAAGATGCAGATAACATTGGATACGAATGTTGAATTTGATCATACTATAGATCATTCTTTAAATCACAGACAGGTAAAACATGAAAGCCATATTAGTTCTTATATTCTGATATCCTGCTCTAAACAATAGTCTTCGTATGTTTGATGTCTCTAATTACGTCAACTGGATCCGGGAACATCCAGCGAGAGACATTATCACAAGAGTTGGAGTTTGATGTTGCATGTTACTGTCATTGCGAGGGCGCTATTTCCGGTTGTTTTATACCATAATCCTGTAGAAAACACATCAAGGTTGTGCCACGAATATCCATTATTGACTTAACGCTAAACGATATTCATGCCACATATTTTAATGTTAGAATTCATATAGCTTCGTTATAATCAAGTTGATTTAAGAAAGATTTTTCCCTATTTGCGTTTTCATTCCACAGTCAATCACCCCTCTTGACGTACGTAGTATTTTAACAAACAGTTCTGTCAAAAGATATGGTACGTTTCAAAAGAAGATTATGTCCTTAATGATATCTGCATTTTAGATTTCAAAAAAATATTCAACACATAGAGACTGGGAATTGTATTATTCATATAACAAGACAAACAAATTACTATGTATTACTTTATGTCACTGTCGGTAATTTCAAATAATGGTAGAGGCGTTTAGTTATCACACATTCAAATTTGATTCCGTGTTACATAATAAATACATATGTATTTTCATAACCGTTCTACGTCAATTGTATCGACTAGTCCATTTTTTATATGCAATGACTGCACTGTTTTCATAATAAAGCCCATATATTTAACCATTTTATAGTTGTATATTTAACAGACTGTCCCCTGGATGCACCGTAACCGACTTTTTGTTTTTCTATGTATTTATTGTATGATTTCCTTTTTACTTTATTCAGGTGTACAGATTCTGTATCGTGCCTATCGTCAAAATAGATTACCACCTTCACTCAAACTCTCTCAATTCGTTCCCAATGAGCTAACGTTCCAGATCGATACTAAACATATTGTGTTGATAACTGCATGATTTCAGAATCGATGTGTGCATTAATCTGATTATCTAGACTTTACGTATGTCCAGAAGCCCCGAATCTTTTTTATTTTACGACAACTCTACTGTTCTGTTCTTGTAAGTATTAATTTTTTGTTGTGGCTGACAATCGATGTGACCAGACCGGAAGACTGAATTACACTGTATTGTGACCGGACTACGCTGAAATATGACCGGACCAGAAGACCGGACTACACTGAATTATGAACAGACCAGAAGACCGAACTGCACTGAATTAGATCGGTGTGCACTGAACTATGACCGGACCAGAAGACCGGACCGCTCTGAACTATGACCAGACCAGAAGACCGGATTGCACTGAACTATGACCAGACCAGAAGACCGGACTGCACTGAACTATGACCAGACCAGAAGACCGGACTGCACTGAACTATTACCAGATCAAAAGACCGGACTGCACTGAACTGTGACGTGACTAGAAAACCGGACTACACTGAACTATGACCAGACCAAAAGACCGGACTGCACTGAACTGTGACATGACTAGAAAACCGGACTACACTGAACTATGACCGGACTAGAAGACCGGATTACACTGAATAATGAACGGACCAGAAGACCGGACTGCACTGAACTATGATCGGACCAGAAGACCAGACCGCACAGAACTATGACCAGACCAGAAGACCGGATTGCACTGAATTATGATTGGATTGCACTGAACTATGACCGGACCAGAAGACCGGACCGCACTGAACTATGACCAGACCAGAAGACCGGACTGCACTGAACTATGACCAGACCAGAAGACCGGACTGCACTGAACTATGACCAGACCAAAAGACCGGACCGCACTGAACTGTGACTGGATTAGAAAACCTGGCTACACTTAACTATGACCGGACCAGAAGACCGGACTTCACAAAACTATAACCAGACTAGATGACCGTACCGCACTGAAGTATGACCAGATCAAAAAATGTGACTACACTAATCTATGACCAAAAGACAAAACTATACTGCAATGAACTTTAAGCTTCTGACTTTAATAGGATTATAACCTTCTCTAAGGTAAAGATACAAAATGTATTATGTAAAAACAATATTGGATAAAACCAATTCAATGATCCGAAAATCATCAACCTAAAGACATACAAAAGCAGCAAATACAAACAAGAGAACATTCACAAAGAGGCAGAAGTGAACCATCAAGAAGGAAGTGAGGTCAGGTGCCCAGTGAGAGTGTGTGCTGATTGCTAGAGACACACGTCACTTAAGACCGGAATTTTGTTTTAAATCCAGGTAAATTTCAAGTATCAGTGTCGAATCCGCTGTTTAAAATGATCAAAATAAGTCCCTTAAAAGCTTGCAAAGTATTCTGATGTACAAATCTTAAAATATTTGAACACTAGAATATAACCCTCTTATAGAAAACGGTCTAGATCTAGATTATACAGTAATATAATGCCCGCTTTGGGTATAAACAACTTTGAAGACCTAGAATTTAAGATTTGGTCTCAGAATGGTTAAGACAATCATGATGGAAACATAGGATATAGAACTTTTTTCAAGGGGTGGAGGGGAGTTGCATCCTCCTATGACTAATGTTTTGCACTATACAGTCCAGAAAGGGGGTTGCAGCCCTACAAATGGTCGAAAATGACCTGTTTTTGTAATATTTTCAGAAACACCTCCCCCTTTCCTTCTAAATCTGCCATTGTGGAAATAGCTCTGCACAAGGATCAGATCAATTCGTTGAAAACAATTAAAATATGTTTGTATACATTTTTATCTTAAGCGAATACATCAACGTTATATTCCACGTAATTCTACTGATTCTTAGAAGAGCATGGTCCGATTGAAGTCGGGGAAAAGCATAAAAAATGTAAACGGAATTCTTAAACGGCAATCGATTGTTAGTACATTATCTAAGATGTGTAAAAAGTATCGTTACCAAAGTCGATGTCGTTAACGAGGCATGCCCGTTTTAAATTTGCAATATAACTAAGCCAACTCTTTGAATATTGATGAGGACGGTCAGAGGAAATCACGTGACAATGAAACTCGAGCTTTACCAGAATCTAAAATTTGTTCCACTTTTCTGGTTTTTTTTTTTTTTTTTTTTTTCCTTTTTTTTTTTTTTTTTTCTTCTTTTTGCCTAGACGTCTGTGTATAGTTTTTTTCTACCGCACTTTTGCTTTTCCCGTGCTCGTATCTTTCCATGTGAACCATTTTTGTTGTTTTCTGCATGCGCATGATTATGGGCGGCGCATCGCCTTATTTGGAGAATTGAAGCCAACCGAATTTAATTCGACTCATTTACCTTTATTCTAAGAAAACATTGAGGAATTTCATTTTTAGATTTTGCAATCAACACAAAGTTTATAATTTATGCAAAACAGGAAAAATAAGATATTGTCGTAATTTATTCTTTTCATACTATAATTTTCCAGTCTCGGACCAGGCCCCTTTAAGTAAAAAGAGGAAAATATCAGAAAGATAATTAGTTCTATAGCATATTATTGGTTTTGGAATATTTGGAATTTATTGAAATGTAATGATATGAATTCTACACGGTGAAATTTAATGCACTTATGTATTATTTCTTCTTCTTTCTCTTCTTCTTCTTCTTCTCGTTTACTTAAACAAGAGAATGAGAAATGTTTTACTTTTCTTAAATTGCTGAATGTAAAATTGTATTGCTTAAATTTTAATTCTGAAATAGTTATTGGACCGATTAAGAACAAAAAAAAATGTTTATTGTTTTGCTTTCATGATAGTTGGTTGAGATTACAAAATTTCTACGCAGCTTAGGTGGTGCTAGATAAAGGAAGTTATCATGCCGCTATAAATCTACCCTGCTGTTTTACCGGCAAAGTAATTAACATATTGAACAGTACCGATGAATGGCAATGCTTCCCAACATAAAACGAAGTTATCGCACATGTATAATTGATGTTTTCTACTTATTTCGTCAATACAGCTTTGCTAATGTCACGACAGAGGAACTATAATTGCCATTAATGGAATAAAATAGTACATAAAGCCAGCTCATGTGTCAGAGATAAATGCTAGAATAGACACTGATTAAAAATTAAGCGATTTGCTGCCCAGTATTTCCTAAGTTTAGCTTTAATTACATTGCATGCAGATGTCAACAGACAGATAGTCTAGCATAGAACGGGAATGTCGCACGTTACATCCATTACACTTTGTCTTCTGTGGCATTTAGAGGACTCTCATTTCCTGTTATCTTCAGAAAGTACCTGTTTACCCCTCAGGCCGATCAGATTGGTCCCAGGCCAGTCATCAATGTCAATGATACAACATTCAACAACCACCCACTCAGCCTGATACATTGATATCTAGCTCATTCGGAAGGCCTCGAGTAGCAGACTACCGCCCACCATGTTTTATGTACATGAAATACTATACGTATTTTATGTAATGGGTATACATGTATGTATATATATACTAGAATAAGAAGTTATTTCTAAATATCCTTTCATTAAAAAGTATCCTCAATATCCATTATATCCGAATTACCAACACTGAAGTTATAGCTTCGATATTGTTGTATTAAAATTATTTGGAACCAGTAGCCGTCATCATCAGATAAGCAGACATTATGTTTCCCTATATATCTTAGATATTATTGGTATATATCGGTATATAAACGCTCAAAGAGATCACAGACATGGGAAATCGAGTTCGGCTATACAAAATACTAGAATATAATATATGATCAAACTTTCCAGACGATATGCCCTATCACTAGGCCAGTAAACACATACACATGAACAGGCACAAAGTTAAATCACAGAAATTATATACGAAACATTTTACGGTGATTAACCCTTTTCATTCTGCTTGTAACACGTGATCTCAATGCTTGACAGTTCTGAAAACTGCAATGGGATTCACGTTTCACTGCAGTTTTGTTTATGGCGTCATGACAAGTTTGAATATGTATACCGTTATACTCATTTTTATGCATTAGAAAAGGCTAATAATGCATGCGTTTAAAAAATAACTGACAGGTTTACGGCTAATTCACTGTCAAAATGTTCTCCGTTTCCCTCAGTTTTCAATTTTTGACAAGGGATTCACCGATACCCTCTCAGGTGTTGTAAAAGACACGCGTGGCAACCTCTAAAACCTTGCTATCATGGACATATATGAGTTTAGACTGTGCGGATTAACAGCCGGAATAAATCACGAACTTGTATGGTCCAATAGCAGTAGTAGAACTTACATTTTTTGACACAATACAAAATCCACAAATATTAAAATGATGATATCAAACTAGGTCTAGTAAAGCCAATAAGAATTGCTAACATAGAATTATACATGTAAACGTGTAATTATAAAGAAATTGTGAAAATCGGTGAAACAAAAACTGGTATGAAATAAAATCTATTTTCAGATAAATCTAGGTGTTGTAAGCATCTCTAGCTAGCTTGCCATGTCCGCCAAGCATTTTCTGATAACCAAGAAAACAAACCTAGGGGATTTAGTAGTAAGCTCAGTTCTGCATCATTCTTGTCAATATTGTAGAAATATCTGATACAGTGAAATGTGTGACAGGGATAAGTATGACTATATGGTATTAATTATCTAAATGGCCCTCCACTTCATCTCAATCTAAACGTCTGGTTGTCCTACTCGTCAGTGCGTTGTCAGTTCTTCATCAGACGTTAGATAGGCTTTTAAGATAATCGATACTTAATGACACAAGCTTTTATCTTATGTAAAGATGCACATTTAATGTAAATGCCCTAAGTAAACAATGTAAGAGACAGGAGGCATCTGATTCTTTCACATTATGGAATCTCTAACAAAACAAAGTACTTATATTGAAGTAATGAAAATGAGAGAAGAACGAAAGATTCATCGATTTTTTATGTTTTGTTTAAATATGCAAGTAGATGTTTTTAACATTTTGTATGTTGTCCTATGTGTGCATTCAGCATCAACAACACAATAACTTTAACAAGAATAAGGTACATATAAAGTACAATGATGTTAGAGAACACTGGAGAATAAATGAAATCACACACGCATAATTTGTGTCGTGATTATCGGTCTTAACAGATCGTATGCATACCATTACATGGTGTCAGAAACAACTGACATTGCTCAGCAATGGATCTTACAGGCCTACTGATGCCAAAAATGGACTGGGAGTCGACAAATCTCCCGAAAGCGTGGAAAAAGTTCCACGACTACGTGACTTTGCATTTCGAAGGGCCTCTGTTGGACAAAGATGAAGAGATCAAAGTCAAGTATCTACTACTGTGGGTAGGTGATCGAGGCAGAGAAATATTTGCAACGTTGTCAGACCTAGCAGGGGACGATGGAAAGAAATTTCAGCCCCCCTACGATCGGTTCAAGCGGTACGTACATCCCAAACTAAATCCGATCTTTGCCAGATTTAAATTTAACAAAGAAATGCAAAGCGCCAACTCAGTAAAACAGTTCGTAACGAAGCTGAAATCTATTATTAAAGACTGTGCGTACAACAATCCAGATGAGATGGTTAGAGACCAAATTGTGTTTGGAATCTCCTCGCAAAATGTGAGAGAGAAGCTCATCAATGTTGGTGAAACGCTCACCCTCGACAAGGTGTCATGATACGATATTTTTCTAAGTTCTATTCGGAGTTAGTGACGTTTTTCGTCATTTCATTTGATTAGCTCATTATGATTCAATTCTCATTTACGTGTACTTACTTTGTACTTGTCTTATTTTCTCGTATTTAGACTGTTTTATTCAATATGTCTTGTTTTCATCTACGATATACTCGTATGTTTGTATTGTCCGCCATTTTGCTATTTCTGTTAAAGCAGTTTTGTTATCTGTATTCTAATTGGCAAATCATTTTCTCTTAGTTCTCAATCGGGTATATATACCGGGTCGATATTAGTTAAACTCCCTCTAATCGTGAAAGACCTCAGGTCTGACAATCTCTCTCTCTCTCTCTCTCTCTCTCTCTCTCTCTCTCTCTCTTTACACAAGCGTACATACATGTATCGGCCATCTTACTTTTGTTTATCTAAATTAGAGGAATTCCGTCCTCTCTAGATCCAGGCTCATGCATATTTTGGCTTAATTCTATTTAGTTATAGGCATATATATATACATATATATATATATATATATATATATATATATATATATATATATATATATATATATATATATATATATATATATATATATATATATATATATATATATATTACTCCTTTATTATAGGATTATTTAGTACTTTTCAGGTGTCAGGTGTAAATTTAATCTCTAAAATACTCGGTAGCTTATCATATTTGATTATCATTTTAGAGTCATGTCTCTGATTTTGATTTCTTTTTCCGATATTTTGATTTTCAGTGTGATTAAGTTTTGTTTACATACTTTTGTATTATCTCATTTTTGGGTCTATTTGACAGAATTTGGTGCTTATAAACTTATTTCATCATTAAAACTCTATATCCTTTATACATTTTTGGACTTCAGTATAAGGAACATGAACACTTTATTTTGATAACTGCTTTATTTTGATACATGTTATATATTCTATGTTACATGTTATTAAAGTATTGAAACTGTTTTCCTATCATTTGGTATTCTGATACTTAGATTCTGAAGCAGGGCCACAATCCATCTAGGAACTAGGGTTGAACTATACAAGGTTGCGCTTCACCACTAGGTGTCGTCTGTAACAAAGGCAACTAATTGCCTAAACTCACGAATACTCGCAAGAACATTTAAAAACTATGAGCTCTCAAGAAGTTTACACTGTGCGCTGCACCAATCCGAGAAAAAAAAGCTTTAAGAACAATAATGGAAGACCATGCAAGTTCCGTCAGAAATCCGCACATGCTGATACGCGTTAAAACTCGGACTCTGGTCAAGCTAGCCGAAGCTGACGAACTTCGCGCCATGATGGCCACATCCGAAAAAAAAAGGTAAAACAATTCCAGAAAGTGAATGCGGACAATGCGGTATGAAACCAAACCACCCAGGCGGGCAAAAGTGTCCAGCGCAAGGGAAACAGTGTTCCGAATGTTATCGGCTTAATCATTTTGCTTAAACATATTACGTCAATGTTCATGAATTGAATGTGTTAAGCAACGAGGATATGCAGTCTTTTTCACTTAATGATGATAGTAATTACACCAATGATGCTTTGCATTTCGACAATCCACACTCACCGTCTGATAAATTTTTCATTGATAGCATTGGTACATGTACTAGCATTAATGATGTAAACCAAAATATTGTTGATCGAGCATTCTGTAATATGCAGATTGGTACTAATCCTGTACACCTTAAATTAGATAATGGTTCACAGGTAAACATTTTACCTAAGAGTTTATACGATGATATGGCGCTGTCTGTTCCCATTACCCCAAGTGGTGCAAGGTTGTCTGCGTATGGAGGTCAAGGACTAACCACACTAGGTCAATGTGAACTCTAGTGCTCATATAAAGACAAAAGGTCAAATGTTACCTTTCATATCTTGGATACCAAGTCCACACCTATTTTAAGTATGAGAAATATTATCAAGTTCGGTCTGATTAAACTAGTGTACACGTGTGACTCGTCTGTCTCGCCCGTAAAAAACAGTTACCCACGACTAAAGACCAAGTTTTTCTGAATTCTCAGGTACTTTTGAGGGAATTGCTTTACATGTATTATCAGGGGAATCCAATGTAAGCATTGACCCCAATGCATCCCTGTCATACATCCACCCCGCAGAATCCCCGTAGCCTTACAAACTAAACTCGCTGATGAACTCGACAAAATGGAAGGTCAAGGTATAATTACCAAGGTCGCCAGACCCACAGAATGGGTTAACTCGCTAGTAGTGGTTGAGAAATCTGATTCTGGTAAACTCAGAGTGTGTCCGGACCCCAAAGACCCGCTTAATATGGCAGTACTTAGATCCCATCGTCCTATGAAAACATTAGAAGATGTCCTTCCAGATCTTAGTGGTGCCAAATACTTACCTAAACTACACGTAAGAGCTGGCTACTGGTACATTAAACTTAATGAAAGGTCAACATACCTTACCACATTTAATACACACATGGGAAGATACAGGTTCCTAAGGCTTCCATTTGGCCTTAATTGTTCTCAGGACTTATTCCTGAGGAAAGTCGACGAAGCATTCAATGACTTACCTAGAGTTATGGCTCTGGTTGATGATATTTTAGTCTTTGGTAAGACCACTAGTGAGCATAACCAAGCCCTACCTGCTGCTCTCAATAGAGCAAAAGACACTGGTCTCAAATTGAGCAAAGAGAATCTTCAAGTCGGTCCCTCTAGTGTCAAGTACTTTGGACATGTTATATCGTCCGAAGGTATACAATCTGACCCAGACAAATTCTCAGCCATACAGGACATGGCACCCCTGGCCAACAGGTCCGAACTATAAACATTTTAGGCATGGCCACATACCTATCCAAGTATGCACCCAACCTATCTGAAATAACCACACCTTTACGCCAATTACTTGTTAAAGATGTAATATTCACATGGGACAAACCCCAAATTGACTCATTTAACAAGGTCAAGGCCTTACTTACCTCCAGCACAAGACCTGTGTTATCATATTTTGATTCTAAGACCTTACAAGAGGATGCATCAAAATACGGTCTTGGAGCTACTATCATGCAAAATGGTAAGCCAGTAGCATATGCATCAAAATCCTTAGCTCATATTGAAGTAGACTACGCTCAAATAGAAAAGATAGAAAACCATTGAACCATTGTTGTTGTTTTCTCCAGTGAACATTTGCACACGCGCATGACTATGAGCGGAGCATCGCCTAATTTGGAGAATTGAAACCAACCAAATTTAATCCGACTCAATTACCTCTATTCTACGAAAACATTGAGGGATTTTAGTTTTATATTTTGCAATTAACACAAAGTTATAATTTATGCAATACAGGAAAAATAAGATATTGTCGTAATGTATCCTTTTCATGCTATAATTTTCCAGTCTCGGACTATTTCCCTTTAAGAAGGGAGATGTTTTAATATCGCTTTTATCCTTCTAGTATCTGATTGATTTATGTCACGTGATGTAGGAGAATATTGGACAATAATTGAAATCACACACGCATGGTTTGTATCGTGATTGCTGGTCTCATAAGATCGTATCTATATCATTATATATATATATATATATATATTTTATAGATATCCTGTATTTTTGTCAGATTCCCTTCCTAATTATCATATACTATTAATACTTGACAGATATCCTTCATATTTATCAGATATCCCTAATGTGTTTGTCAGATATCATTTATACTTATTACACTTTATCATTAATAATGTAATTACACTTACACGAAATCATAAGTTCTTATCAAATTTCATTTTCAAAAAGTCATTGATAAAAGTAATTACTTGTAGATGTCGAGAATGCTTATCAGATTTTAACAATACCTAGTCATTAGATTCTTTATTTCTCATTAACGAATGAATACATTGGTATTGAGACAACTTATATACAGATATACACAATATGAATATATAAAGTGTTCAGACATAGTTACAGGTTAATATATATGCAAACAAATTTCAGAAATAGTAAATGATACCAAGTCAGGTTTCGGGAGCTAAGCTTTTGAATATAATGGATATATATAGTGGACATTATTGATATTCATTGACGGCATTACTGACATCGGCTAGACCTCATTCATACTTGTCAGACTTAATTAACACTTATCAAATATCAGTGATTAATCGAATTGCCAATTATCTCTTTAATTGTTAGAGTTTAGACGAGATTAATTGAACACCTTCTGTTTGAAATATACCCTACATAAGCGTTTCAAATTATTTTCTTGAACAAAAGAAAGGATTATCATCGTTTTGACGAGGTATTTCATTTTAGCTTCGCATCATTTCATAAGTCATACACGCTGCAATTGAATGCATATTAAAAGAATTTCTCACATTATGGAAAATTCAACGATTTCCACGCAATTTCAGATAAGTTTCCCGAATCGAAAATAGTTGTTTATGCTGTTTAATTAAAGCAGAAAGTAGCACATTGGGTCGCCAGCGGAAGCCCTTAAGGACCCGTATATTTCCTGGAGTAATCGCAGTTTCTAAGTTTTGAGATACAAATAATTCAACGTATTAAGGGAAATAATTGATTATTTATATTTATCAAAATAATCAATACAATGAAAAGTTTAGTGTTTCACGTTGAATACCAAGCGAAAGTAAAATACAGAAATATTAATATCCGCACAAATCGTCTGCAGTCTCTCCTATTCAATCCAAGCCAAATATGTCAGTTGCCGTCAAAACTATACCATCTGATTTATCAGCTGTCCGTCCTATACAATCCCAGCCACACACGTCATCTGCCGTCCGTCCTATACATTTCCAGCCACACTCGTCATCTACTGTCCGTCCTATACAATCCTAGTCACACACGCCCACCTGCCGTCCGTCCCATATAATCCCAGCCACACGTTATCTTCTGCCTGTCCTATAAAATCCCGCCACACATGCCATCTGCCGTCCGTCCTATACAATCCCAGTCACACTCGTCATCTACTTCCCGTCCTATACAATCCTAGTCACACACGCCCATCTGCCGTCCGTCCTATACAATCCCGCCACACACGTCATCTACTGTCCGTCCTATAAAATCCTAGTCACACACGCCCATCTGCCGTCCGTCCTATACAATCCAGCCACACACGTCATCTACTGTCCGTCCTATACATTTCCAGCCACACACGTCATCTACTGTCCGTCTTATACAATCCTAGTCACACACGCCCATCTGCCGTCCGTCCTATACAATCCCGCCACACACGTCATCTGCTGTCCGTCCTATATAATCCCAGCCACACACGTCATCTACTGTCCATCCTATACAATCCCAGCCACACACGTCATCTACTATCCATCCTATACAATCCCGCCACACATGTTATCTGCCGTCCGTCCTATACAATCCCAGCCACACACGTCATCTACTATCCATCCTATACAATCCCGCCATACATGTCATCTGCCGTCCGTCCTATACAATCCGAGTCACACACCTCATCTACTGTCCATCCGATACAATCCCGCCACACATGTCATCTGCCGTCCGTCCTATACAATCCCAGCCAAACACGTCATCTACTGTCCGTCCTATACAACCCCAGCCACACACGTCATCTACTGTACGTCCTATACAATCCCGCCACACATGTCATCTGCCGTCCGTCCTGTACAATCCCAGCCACACATGTCATCTACTGTCCGTCCTATACAATCCCAATCACACATGTCATCTACTGTCCGTCCTATACAATCCCAGTCAAACACGTCATCTACTGTCCGTCTTATAAATTCCAAGCTACACGTCATCTGTCATCCGTCCTATACAATTCCAACCACGCACGTCATCTACTTTCCCTCCTATACAATTCCACACACGTCATCTGCCGTTCGTCCTGTATAATCCGAGTCACACACCTCATCTGCCATCCGTAAAATATAATGAAAAAGTTGTATTGCGCTCGGCTTCGCCTCGCCCAATACAACTTTTTTCATGGACCCAATATATTTCCGTATCACCCCTGTAAAATACCATATAACTAATAATGTCAAGCTCACCACATAATATAATGTCCAACACACTTCCAAATATGATGTCAAGCTAACCACATAATATAATGTCAAGGTTACCACATAATATAATGTCAAGCTCACCACCTAATATAATGTCAAGGTTACCACATAATATAATGTCAAGCTCACCACATAATATAATGTCAAGGTTACCACATGATATTATGTCAAGCTCGCCGCCTAATATAATGTCAAGGTTACCACATAATGTAATGTCAAGCTCGCCGCCTAATATAATGTCAAGTTCACCACATAATATAATGTCAAGCCCACCACATAATATAATGTCAAGGTTACCACATGATATAATGTCAAGCTCGCCGCCTAATATAATGTCAAGGTTACCACATAATATAATGTCAAGCTCGCCGCCTAATATAATGTCAAGCTCATGATCACCTCCAAGTATGTCAAGCTCACCACATAATATAATGTCAAAGTTACCACATAATATAATGTCAAGCTCGCCGCCTAATATAATGCCAAGCTCACCTCCAAATATGATGTCAAGCTCATCACATAATATAATGTCAAGCTTACCATATGATATAATGTCAAGCTCGCCGCATAATTAGGGGTTACCATGTTAGTGTTTTACACAATTTGACAGTCAAAATACAGGATTTTATACGGTGTGCATTGGAATATGATTTCAAGCTCACCACGAAATATCATGCCAAGCCCACCCATAATAAAACGTCAAGCTCGCCACCTAATATAATTTCAAACTTACTACATAATATAGTGTCAAGCTCACTATATAGTATAATGTCAAGCTCGCTGCATAATAGTGTCAAGCTCAACACCTAATATATTGTCAAGCTCACCAGCTAATATAATGTCAATTCGCCCCTCCATGTAATTTCAACTTCATCATCTAGTATGTCAAGTTCACTACCTAATATAATGTCCAGCTCACCGCCTAATATAATATAATATAATATAATATAATATAATATAATATAATATAATATAATATAATATAATATAATATAATATTAAGTTATAACCATCTAGTATAATGTCAAGCTCGCTAACGTCATCCCTTGCCACCCGCTTGTGAAATACTTTATCATAAATATATTACTGTCTAATATAATGTCAAGCGTACTGTCATCCATCCTCGGCGACCCGTTATAATGTCATGAGTGCCCAACATCTGCTATGTACTTCGTACCCTTAAGTTATGTGATACTTATCTCACATCTATCATGTATTATGCCATACCCTTAAATTATGTGATACTTATCCTACATCAATCACGCATTATGCCATACCCTTAAATTATGTGATACTTATCCTACATCTATCACGCATTATGCCATACCCTTAAATTAGGTGATACTTATCCTACATCTATCACGCATTATGCCTTACCCTCAAGTTATGTGATACTTACCCTACATCTATCACCTATTATGCCATACCCTTAAGTTATGTGATACTTATCCCACATCTATCACGCATTATGCCATACCCTTAAGTTATGTGATACTTATCAAACATCTATCACGTATTATGCCATACCCTTAAGTTATGTGATACTTATCCTACATCAATCACGCATTATGCCATACCCTTAAATTATGTGATACTTATCCCACATCTATCACGCATTATGCCATACCCTTAAGTTATGTGATACTTACCCTACATCTATCACCTATTATGCCATACCCTTAAGTTATGTGATACTTATCCCACATCTATCACGCATTATGCCATACCCTTAAGTTATGTGATACTTATCAAACATCTATCACGTATTATGCCATACCCTCAAGTTATGTGATACTTACCCTACATCTATCACCTATTATGCCATACCCTTAAGTTATGTGATACTTATTCTACATCTATCACCCATTATGCCATATTCTTAAGTTATGATACTTATCCCACATTTATCACCCATTATGCCGTATCTTTTACTCGCCTTATGTCAGAGATGCTTTGCATCTGCTTTCAATCCATTATCACTAATTCTGATATCGGACGTACCCAACTTCCATCAAACCATTACCCGTTAGTTTAGTGTAAGACATTTATAATGCTTGGTTTCCTGTACTTCAAGTAAATCGAGGTCACATTGCATGTCAGGAACAAATTGAGGTCACATACCAGGAGCAAACGCAGTCACATGTCAGCTGTAAAATTAAGGTCACGTGTCATAATAAAATCTACAAGGTTGGATGTCCTGCGTAACTTTGGTTTAAAAATCAGATATCGCAGAGCTGAAAAAGAACGTTTAAAATATAAAGCGTAAAATGTCTACCAAATGTAAATAATAAGTCATATTTTGCCACTGTGCTGTAATATTCCTCCTGGTTCACTAACGCCATTTTTTCCATGGAAGCAAAGCCAGCGTGGCCTAGTGGTATCGCATCGGACTCCTGAGACCAGGGTTCGAGTCCCGCTCTGGTCATGCCGGTGTCATGTCTTTCGGATGAGACAGTAAAAACCGAGGCCACGTGTCGTGGTATACATGGCACGTTAAAGATCCCTCACTGCTTCGGGTGGGTCCGTTGCAAAGGTCAAAATTTGTATGCTCCGCATCGGGCAGATGCCGTCACCATATACGTGAAATATTCGTGGTGTGACGTAAAACAATAATCAGTCAATCAATCAATCCATGGAAGCAATATAAACTATTTATTTACGACAATAATGTTCTTGTGTACATAATACAGTTACATGTACAGAACAAAGTTAACATGGTTTGATGTCATTCCGAGTGCCGTTACACTCATACTTTGTTCTTTACTTCTACATACGGGCTTTCTATTAGACGGGGAGATTTACCGCTACTATTTTGTGATATACAAATGATGATTTTAGCAAAGCACCCGAACTTTGGTGCGCTTACTCCAAAAACTTCTATCTACCTGCTCAGTATATGGTGTTTCTAGCTATATGTCTCTGTGTTGTTGACTATCGAATATTCCTTATCTGATAGTTTGACCTCAGTAAACTACATACATCGTCATTTTCATGCATTTTCTCTTTTTTTCTATTTCGCAATACAATTATCAAGTTTGAATATGGTTGACTTTTATGTTCTCTTCTCACAATGAAAAAATAAAAGAAATAAGAAATGGGAAATCAGACATTTTGACACATAAAAGATTGTACCTTGTTTTTTCTTGCACAAGGACAAATATTCTACTGACATTATACCTGAACAGCATAATACCATTGGCATTGTACACTGTTGTAATAACGTGTGATTAATCTATATAGAAATAATTAATAGTACTGAAGAATGAGATATATGTTATATCTTTTATTCATCATCATAAATTTAAAACAGTTCATAAAATTTTTAAAATCGTATTAAAATAAAATACCATTGGAAATGATAGTATCACTGAGACACCCATAACTATGCCCCAAGGTAAGTAATCATATACCCTAGAAATCAGAGGGGAGATAAAGTACGAAGGAGGAGTAAGCGTCTCCTGTTGGCTAGCCACACATGGTAAAAAAGAATATAAGAAGAAATATGTACTACATATCGTGATATGACTTCAGGGCCTTAGAGACTTAATATATGAAACTGACTTTGCTACAATAGCAAAACTACAACGAACTGGCTATAAAATGAAGGCCCTTATGGGCAATAATAATTACTATAGTCATTTTTTTTTTTGTATCTTTGGTAAATATCTATAATGAATTATTTTGGTGTATTTTAGACAAAGTAACGCATGAGAATGAGACTTAGATTGAGTTTAGAGACTAACCTCGTTAAGTGACTCACTAAATCTGGGCGTGTGATAAATCATTTAAATCATGTAACAGACAAATAAAGGATAACAAATCTGAAGAGATACTATAACTGGAATTTCTTATCCGAACAAAACCGGACCCGAAAACAAAAAACTGGCAAATCTAAATGTATTGTTAGATTATATTATTTTGTACAGACCATCCATTATCAGTGTATTTGTGTTGAACTAGGGTTACAAACATACATTTCTAGACGATGATATATTGCTGAGTTGGTTTTTGTACTTTAGTTCCACGTTCTACAAATAAAGGCAAATGTGAACAGTAGGAATAATTGTGATCTCTAGAAGGAAATGATTGACTGCATTCTCCTCTAACGAGATTACGTAATCACCAAAATCCAAACCAATCGTGTTTCTTATTCTTGACGCCACGATTCTGTATCCATGGATCTAAACAGTTACCAGATGCTAAAAATAAAAATCATCTCATTCTTACGTAATCATTCTAAGAAAATAACCATCAATTTAACGACCCTAAAAAATTATAGGACACAGCGATGCTTTGTAAATAATGAATGATATTATCATGTCGATAGAGTGAGAGTGCTCACCAGCTCTAGATACTGGAAACGTCATATATTTCCTCAGTTATACAGAAGAATTGTAGATTTGTGTTTTATTTTTTATTATTATTAAAGATGCAAATGACTTGACAGGATGCAGTATACATTTTTGCGAGTTTGCGAGTCAGCTGCACACGAATCCTATTTCGCACGACTAGTATGCAGTGACCTACCACTGTACAATTGTACCCTATCGTGTTTTAAGATCCACTGAACTAGCTACTAACAGAGATTGTTTAAAGATTATCTTTATATCCTTTACATTATGAAATTTTGCTTTTAGCCACTATCATGTAATCTGGGGACAGAGAAATTTGTTGGTTAATTTTACATGTATTGTTTCTGTTCTGGTATTAAAGTCATTCTTATAAAGTTTCGTTTTACAAAAAGGAGAGAAAACACAAAATTTTTCAAGATGGCTGCGATGTTAATTACGCAACATCCTTGTTTTCACATGCTTTTTCACTTATCTTATGTATACCACTCCAGTTAAGTTTTACAGAATTTGCTTGATAAGGTGATAATGCAGTCTCTAATTTTCATATTAGTTTTTCATGATGTCAATATTGAACTACATGCCATCCTCTTTTCATATGAAGTATTCATATGTCTTTAGTAGCAGGCTGCCGTGATATTGGATTCCTTAACGCTTTTCATGATTTTGTCATATATACTGAGTATGTTATATCATTAAAGTTTCTTCCAATCGATACAAAAGTCAGGGAGAAGAATCACATATTTTAAAAATAATTACGTCGGAATTGCGTTTCACTAAAAATCTTAAACGTAGATTACGTCGAAATTTTGACGTAAGTTACGGAAGGTGTTTAGTTGCCCGTTTCACTAACAATCGGAAAAAAGGAACTGTGTAGTTTAGTAATTTCACTAATAGATTCATATACAAAATATTATGTTGCATTACGTACATGTATACCATGATCTAATATAATGCAATGTTTTTCAATTCAAACATCGAATCGCGGATTATGTCCATTATGGTTGATACGTACAGCCACTGAAAGTAAGGGGGATATAAAAAGGTTTCACAAGTTTACTAGCGTTTATAACTGCCGTTTGCACGGATGCATTCTTCACACCTATGACGCATTGAACGAATAAGGTTATGCAAGAATGCTTGGGAATGTTCCGCCATACGCAAGGCGTCCAAATGTTTGATAAAATCCGGTGATATCGCAGACCAGGGTAGCACATCCACGTTTTGCTTCTGTAGATAGTCACTAACAACGCGTGTGGTGTGCGACCGTGTGTTGTCCTGCTGCAGAATGACGTTACAATCTCGTCACGGTGGCATACGCCGGTTAAACTGTCCTCCACTATCGCCAAATGGGTCCTCCCATGTGTTGTAATACCACCCCAGACCATAACGCTCTCTCTCTGACAAATTGGCGGCGCTGACTAACGCAGGCGTCAGTGAAAAGTTCTTCGGCGCGACAGTAAGCCAGACCGTCACTGCTGTCAAGATGAATTCTCGACTCGTTCGTAAACAGAACTTTCATCCAGTAATGTGTTATTGAAACGACGATGTCTCCTACACTACGCTAACCTCGCAGTACGGTAACGCCGGAGTAGAGCAGGAAGGATAACAGGAATTCGAGGACGGATGTTGGCCTCTCGCAATCTGTTCTTACGGTACGAAGACTTCTCCGTCGATACACAGAGATGTTTTTAGCAGTCGAAGAAGCCGATTGGAATCGATTACACAAATATGACGTCCGTATATACGTATCTTGCCGACGTGACGACGCACGTGGGCGTCCTGATCGTGGGCGGTCCCGAACGGTGCCACTTTGCTGATATCGTCTCCACAAAGCATTTACAGTGTTAATATGGTCTTCAAACTGCCTTGTCACATTGTTTTGAGACATCCCAGCTTCCAGTATCCCAATAGCACGCAAACGATCATTTTCAATCCTACGAGGCATCTCATCAAACCTTTATTCCCAAAACCAATGTCTTTGTGTTTCAACACATTGAATACAATACTGTCAATGAATGCAAGAAATTCTAATCGATTACTAACAACGTGTCGCTTAGGCTCGAAACTCCAGAAAAGCGTGATGTGGCCATCAGGGCGAATCGAACACGATATTTAACAAAGTGAATACGCAAGCGCGCATTTAGTATATTAAACTGTGCCTGGTATACGTGCATTTATTGATACATATGACAAAACAGGTGAATAATGGGTAATGAAAGTAAAACAAATTTATAGTTCCTTCCTATACAACATTTGCATTCCTTTGTATATTCTTTATGAAAACTATCACAATAGACTCTTTCTACGGAAAATATTGAGCGAACCAAATCTAGTTTAGCGGCTGTAAGAATCTTGCTATGTTACATCAGAGATAGTCGGCATGGCCATTTGATTGATATTTTTTCATCTGTTTATTCAAGAGATGCTCATGTAAACCTAACGTGATGTTATGACATCCTCTTATTCTTTTCATCAGAAGTGGAGGTAAGTGTGGTTAAAGGAGCATGGTCCGATTGAAGTCGGGAAAAGAATAAAAAAAATGTAAACGGATTTCTTAAGCGGCAATCGATTGTTAGTAAAAAGTATTATCGATGTCGTTAACGAGATATACCCGTTTTGAATTTGCAACATAAACACGCCAAGTTTGAATATTGATAAGAACGGTCAAAGGAAATCATATGACAATAAAAATTCGAGCTTTACCTGATTCTAACATTTGTTCCACTTTTCTTTTTTTTTTTTTTTTTTTTGGCCTCGGAGTCTGTGTATAGTTTTTTTTTTTCCTGCGCTTTTGTCTTTTCCTGTGCTCGTATTCCTCCGTGTGAACAATTGTTGTTGTTTTCTACGGTGAATATCCGCGCAGGCGCATGATTATTGGCGGTGCATCGCCTTATTTGGAGAATTGAAACCAACCGAATTTAATTCGACTGTTACCTTTATTCTACGTAAACGTTGAAGGATTTCAGTTTTAAGCTTTGCAATTAACACAAAGTTTATAATTTATACAATACAGGAAAAATAAGATATTGTCGTAATTTATCTTTTTCATGCTATAATTTTCCTGTCTCGGACCAGGTCCCTTTAAGCTTATTAAGTAAACTTTGATTGTCGTTTATGACTTTCAAGATATAGATATAAGAAGTCCGTTTACTGCATGCATCAGAATCAATTTATATGTTCCACAGGGAAGCCGCTGTATAATAAATAATAGTAACTTTATTCACATATTTTTCAGCCACTTGACCTTTATCAAGCGGAATAATTAGAATCATTCCACCTTCCATTTCAGGAACACATGTATATCCGTGAAAAAAAGATTATCCTTTCATATCAATAAATCGCGTGTTTTAAAATTTTACATAAGACACCTGCAGGTCAAATTATCTATTTTAAGTACATATCGCACAGAGTCCAGATACGTTCATGTTCATCACCAATTGAAAAAAATTGCTGCGATATTTTCAAAGCATCTTTTACTTGACTTATAGGTTATTGACTGAATACGACGAAATATGACCGCCCGAGGTCTTTGAGCGGTAAAGCATCCGCACAAAGACCTCGGGCGGTCATATTTCGTCGTATTCAGTTAATAACCTTTTATTACATATTTAACCGTCCATCTACATTTAATTCTATAAATCGAAGTATTTTCGTTAAAAATACTGTCCGCCATGTTTGTTTGCGTACGGTATGACGTCAAAAATAAGTATGACGTCACATAACTGTAAGTAGTCCCCGAGCTGATATGAAGTTTGCGGGCATTTATGGCTCTATATCAGCCCGGAAACTTTCTATATAAACTATTGGTAAAATTTTCAAAATATGTAATAATAAGTGTTATTATACCCTTTTTCTTGATGTTGTGTGATTGTGGCACTTACTACACAGTGTTCACATTCATGAGTACATACAGTGCTGAATTATATTTGTTTCGTCTGTATGTAAGGGCATTCATGACGGGTGTGGCTAGTCAACAGGAAACGCTTACTCCTCCTGGGCACCTGGTCTCACCTCTTAATTTCAGGGGTCCGTGAATGCCCACTTTGATACATTGCTGTTAGTGACATAATCATGTAACACCAGTTACTTTCGTAGTTTACATTCATATATATCATACTTGTGTAATGTGGTTAGCATCAGCGTCTTGGTATATGACCATACATCCCAGTCATCAAACAATTCTGTTTCTATTATATCAATAGATGATTTGATGGGTAGCAAGCGTTAAGACACGACTTCTTCGGGGAATAAATAAAATCTCATTTCTAAGAACAATACATTTCCAGATGAAGAAATTAATAACAGATGAATCGTTTCACATTGGGTTTTTTCCTTCTGGGTGTAAGTCATGAGACGTCTGACAAACTCCAGAGCCTATAAGCAGACTTCTGCTTGACAATATATATATTGCCATTAGCAAAATATTCATCGGAAACCGTGTGCATACGATATGGCGTTTATTCTGTAATGTGCTTGATGTGAAGCCAATTTGGCAAACTTTAAGGGTAAATTTTTTAAGATATATTCTCAATATAACGTCATTTGTGTTATTCCATTCAGTATTTTCCAATGAATGTCGCTTACATTGTGTGGCTTTGTGTTTTTGTTTTTCCTTCATACAATTAACCATTATTAGTTACTATATTAAGGTACGCTTCATCGGCTGCTGTTGGTGTAGTTCTGAACCTTTGAATTGTCATTGTTGGTTTTATTTGAAGTCGAAATATTGTTTGATTTAGGCATCAGAGTTTACTTTATATTTGTTTTTAGAATTATTTCTGAAAATAATCGGCACTGCAATTTCATTTCAAAACAGAACCATCATTGCAGAAACTGTATTCGTTTAGTGGGAATTACGCGAGTTGTCCATTGTGAAAGACTAATTTAAGAGTTCTTTTGTCATTTTACACTTGACTGATTTGAGTTTCATGAAATAGGTCTGGTATTAAAACTGGAATTGTTTTAAAGCATGCATTTCTGACTTCGGGAAGTGCCCGGAATTATGTTAGAGGAATGTCGTCAACAGATTTTACCGCAAAGTAAAATGAGTTTGTTTGTTAAGTATACGGCTTTATATTCTATAACAAGCAAGTCACCCTATCACTCGCCGGTGGTTTTCCTGTTTTACTTTTGAAGTACTTATTCAAGTAGATCGCATCGTTTATTCCCTCCATTTATATTTTAACAAGCTTGGTTTCAGGAAAACAAGACCACCTGCTGCCTTTTGCAACAAGGATTTAACTTCCTTTGGCTCTGTTAGCATTGTTCTTGGCTTTCTGTGGTCCTTTTTTCACTTTCAATGTTTCTGTGTATTTTCATGTATAACCACATGTATATTGTGTAATAACATGCATTTTGTGTAGTTACATGTATACTGTGTTACAAAAGTAGTATAAGACAATATATAGATTCCTTTGTATCGATTTTATTTTTGCTGTCAACTATCGATCGCCATAAACAATATCACACGTAATAACATGGGCCATTCCAATAAGGCGAGTTATCTGCCCCTGTTAATTAAAGAAATGGGAAATAAGCCGTAGTAAAGTTATGCAATGATTCCTAACTCAGTTTGCGTTTCTTATTTGTATAATCAATTCACCATGGTAAGATATGGTCAATCAATCTGCGGTCAGGTTTACATACCTAACTGTAATATGAACATGTAGAAAGGAGAGTTTTCAGCAAGGGCATCTTATCAAAATATTATATAACGAAGCACCAAACATACTTAAGTGTTGAATTTCCTATGCTACACTTAAAACATTCACACTACAAGCTACAATTCTAAAGCATATATACATTGTTAAGGTGAAGAAATTTCAGATCATTTCGATAATAGTCTATATTTGCACTTTCTGAGTATTTAAATAACGCATTTCGTAAAATATACCTAACGTTGACATTGTGTGCATTTTCAATTCCCTATGAACAGTTTCGAAAAATTATGAAGAACAATCTGTGAGAGAATTACCTTCTTCATCACGACTAATGCATACTTTATATCGTGTCTAGTAGTGTTTAGAAGAAATAATATTTTGCCCTTACATGAAATGATGAGTTTGCGAACACTAACCTTGATAAACCTTGGGAGTAACTTAATATTGATAAATTTCTTTTTTCAGACGTAAATAATAAAAAACATATGAATGTCTCTCTTCATGTCTATTGTACTTCTGGGAATATCTTCATGTGTTGTTCTTGAATAAATCCAGACCACGGCAACAGACCTCCCTGCTGAATAGCATAGTTTCATTTTACCAAGGTAAACACCGAACCAAGGACAATATTATATCAATCCGGATATCAAAGATGCCAATCAAAAGTCACAAATAGACCACGTGACCAGCAACCTGTCAAAGGATACATATCAGTGACGATCTTTATTGATTGGAATGTTTGTGAGAGTTCAATGGTGTTATATCTCCTTTCGTCAAGATGCTGCGTGGGGCCTATCCATCAAATATATGTGTTCGACTCGTTACAAAGAAAACTAGAGAGGTTACGATTATCACTCGACTTCAGCTTCGCTAATTAATGGCTTATTTATCTTCATAAGCTTTCTTTATCTGATTCTCTGACCAAAAAGCACATGGTTTTTGCATGAACCTTACCTTAATATTCCATAATATCTGATTAATTGTCCTACAAATCAGTTTTTACTATTGACTAGGACATGTCCATCTTCGCTATATATCAATAGTGATGAAGTGCAAAGCATTGACACCATGAAGACAAAAGCCTCTGAACCATATTGTCAGTAGAAATAGTAAACGACAAAGATTATCAGATATAGAATATTACTTATCTTGATCATAAACAATATAATACATATCATATTCGTCATTAATCAAAAAACAAAGGTAAATAATGTAATCTGCAACGCCAAAAGGAAAAATAGAAATTTATAGGGTAATAAATCACGTGAGAAATTCAATTCTATCAACAGGTATCAAATCCAGTCGTCAGATGGTCCGTTTTGGTTTTGGTGATTCATGTCATTTTAATGTAGCGTTTATTTGATTTTTGTTCTATATTTGAATGTACATTGATTTTGCTCTAAGGGGTTCTGTGCATAGTGCTTTCGTAAAATCTGCTTGTATCTTTATGTATTTTAGGAAAACATTTTGACAATGCCATATTCACGGCTTGTCGGGAATCCTATTCACCTGCTAATGAAGCGATCACAGAAATATGCCCAAATACAGAGAGCACCGAAGCAGTTTAAGAGAACTCGGTAATTACGAGAGATGACAGTGAAATGTGTTCCTATTGTCGATACAAATCTGATTTAATTAGCCGACATGTCACTCGGAAACCATTTTTGACGGATAACACTGCAGTGTTACTATCGGATTTAAGTATTTGTATTGTATATAGCCCTGTCATGCATTGCCGAATACCAAGAAACCCCAAAAAAGACACATGAAATAAAACCATTTAGAAATATTTCTATTTTATTTTGAAACAAATAAATTTTGTAACAATGTAAACAAAAGATATGTAGCAAAACAAATCAGTTTTACGTGTACTTGTTTAAATTCAACAACAAAAACTCGACAGCCACAATCATTAGTAATTGTTACTCATTCTAAAATAACAGATATTTTTCTTAACCTTAAAAACTTTTAAAAACATTAACATGAAAATAAAAGAAACTAGATCTAGATATTGAAATTCTGTATTTGTAAAAAATTTTTTCCATTAAACGGGTGAAATTAAACCCTCTCATTTACCTTGTCATTCTAACTCCATACATCTAGTTACACCTTGCTGTGCTGATGGAGGGGCAGGCTTGGTGTAGTGGTTAAGCGCTTGGCTTGCGGCGCCGACGATCCGGGTTCGATTCCCGGGTTGTGCCACTATGTTTAAGAGGTTGGTAACCTCCTGCTTCCATGTCGCGATATAACTGAAATATTGTTGAAAGCGACGTAAAACACCAATCAACCAACCAACTGTGCTGATGGATAACTGCGGCCAGCATACTGTCTTACTTGCCTTTCCCTCCCTGGAGAGTCCCGTAAACTGACGAGGACCGGATGATGGATGCTTCAAGACCTCGTCGTGTTAAAGGCTAATCAGACCAATATCGCAAACCGTAAGTACATTCCAGCATTGTCTTATTCCTCTATTGGTGTTCTAAATGGACTAGAGCCGTGTTATACATGAACAGAGCCAATTTCTCCAGCTTTTGTTAACATTGTATTCATTAGGATTATAATAAACGTTTCCTAGGACCGGACTAGATCTGCTTAACAATTTATCAAATCATCAAGCTTCCTGGGTAATTTCCATTCGTGTACTGATTTACAGTTTACATAGAAAGGGAAGACAGTTCAGACCGTAGGATCAGAGGGAACAGGGACTGTTCAGCCAACATTTTATTATATAAATCCAGTATCGTCGCCTAACTGAATGTCGTTATATGGATTTACAACCGAGTAGGGAAAAAGCTGGTATCTTAAACTTGCGTTAATGGTGTATTCTTACATGTAAAGCGCGAAAAGAATGTCAAAATATCACATCTTCGCCTTCACAAATCTGTTTTATTCTAAGCTAAATTCAAGGTTAGTCTAAGCTAAACTATTCAAAGCATTTTCCTTTCGCCGATCTTTGATACGTATAGTATGAATCCTATTGTATCAATGTGACAAATCACACATGTGGATATGAAACTGGGGGAAACGAAGAATTCAGTACTTTCAGTTAAAGACATACTGATAGGCAATAGCTGTGTTTTCATTCTACATCACTGAGATACATGTATAATGATGTAAGGATGTTTGTAGAAATAAAATTCATGAACATCTTATACATATATTATAATGTAAAATATATAACTAATCAGAGATTTGCCCATCTGACTCACAAAAGCATTCGACGTGAGCATCGAAGGACTCATTCAGTCATTGAAATTAAAGACTGAATCAGTTGGCGGGATGAGATAGGGGCTCATGTCTGACTAACACTCATCATAAACTCTCAAAGCAAATACTACTACTTGAGTTTATTGTTTATATGTATTCATAGTAGAACATTTATATTATATGTAATGTCTCGTGCTACAAACAAAGAAAGAAATTTTCATGATGGCTGCCAAACAACTTGATTATGTAAGCATGTTCCTGAATTGCATTCAACTGGATAGCATGATAGGGTTATGCATGTACATAGCGTCATGAAAATTACAGTTAAATAAGAGGGGAAATTTAGTTTGTAGCTTTTTGAAGCACGCACAAGGGAATGCAAAATTGTATAAGGCGAAGTAACTGTTTTGTTCCCTAGGCCCAAAAGTACAATACCAAAATCAAGCTTATATGTGCCCCACGAAACATTTACACTTGCCAGTAACTTGTGAAATGCTCTCGGTCACGGAGTGAAGTAAAGCTGACATATCTCAGTCGGTTAGATGCTTGGTTTGGGACAAAGAGGTTCCGGGTCCGAGTCCCGCCGGTACTCGTCCGCGTCATGTCTTTCGGATGAAACTCTAAACCGATATCACGTTAGAGGTAGCACGTTAAAGATACCTCGCTGCTTCCGATGTCACGTTAGATGTAGCACGTTAAAGATCCCTCGCTGCTTCCGATGTCACGTTAGAGGTAGCACGTTAAAGATCCCTCGCTGCTTCCGATGTCACGTTAGAGATAGCACGTTAAAGATCCCTCGCTGCTTCTGATGTCACGTTAGAGGTAGCACGTTAAAGATCCCTCGCTGCTTCCGATGTCACGTTAGAGGTAGCACGTTAAAGATCCCTCGCTGCTTCCGATGTCACGTTAGAGGTAGCACGTTAAAGATCCCTCGCTGCTTCCGATGTCACTTTAGAGGTAGCACGTTAAAGATCCCTAGCTGCTTCCGATGTCACGTTAGAGGTGGCACGTTAAAGATCCCTCGCTGCTTCCGATGTCACGTTAGAGGTTGCACGTTACAGATCCCTCGCTGCTTCCGATGTCACTTTAGAGGTAGCACTTTAAAGATCCCTCGCTGCTTCCGATGTCACGTTAGAGGTGGCACGTTACAGATCCCTCGCTGCTTCCGGTGTCACGTTAGAGGTAGCACGTTAAACATCCCTCGCTGCTTCCGATGTGTCAGCTGCATAGGTCTTTTAATTTGTGTACATTGCATCAGGCGGATACCGTCACCGTATAAGGTCAATACTCTTGATGTAAGGTAAAATAAGAGTTAACAAAACTAAGTGGAGTGTGATTATCTCAAATTGAGCAGGGGAAGGCCTGGATTATGTTGTAAATCGTATGTCTTGTAACACAAGCGATCTGGAATCAGTCGCCGGCTTTGTCAGAATGCCTGATCTCATGTCGCGATATGACCCAAACCATGTAAAAGTCATACATATTGTTTATATCAGTTTGTACCTGTCTACATACAATATTTGCATTCAGAAGTATCATACTAAAGATTGCTTTAAGTCACTAATACCTCTCAACTGACTGGTTCATTAAAACTGAACACAGATTTCCAATGTCGACCGGACAATTCATTATATATCGAGTAAGAAATTAACGTTTCAAAACGGAAGTAACAAACATACGTGATAGAATAATTGTCAGATAACTTTGTCAACTTGTCAGATCTTTGTGTTGTCTTGTCAGATCTTTGTGTTGTCTTGTGGGATCTTTGTTATCTTATCAGATTTTTATGTTGTTTTGTCAGATTTTTTGTCTTGCCAGATCTTTGTGTTATCTTGTCAGATCTTTGTTATCTTGTCAGATCTTTATGTTATTTAGTCAGATCTTTGTGTTGTCTTGTCAGATCTTTATTGAATAGTCGACATAATTCCCTAACAAGTTGATATCTGACTTAAGAAAATAGCATACCAGTACCATAGGAAAAATCGGTTTAATTTCCTGACAAGTCATCATCACAACTAACAAGTCAACATGATATATGACGTAAGATCTGACAAGTCAACATGACTTAAGATCTGACAAATTGACATGAAATCATATTCGTCAACATTTTATTTCACGTATGGTCTAATATGTTGACAAAATCAATGTTCGTCAATGATATAAAAATACCACAATACAAGTTAGTTACAAATATCTGCAGAAAAAAGAACTATTTCTACTGCAGATTGTTTTGTATTGAGCCCCCGATACAGTTAATCAAGGGATGGAAACTAATCCCATTAAAACCATAAATCAAAGTCAATTTATTCAATTACACGCAACAGACTCTGGCAGCTTTTGTAAAACATTTTGGTGAGATTGTTCTATAAATCATTAATGGTTACAAATTTAAAAAGTATTACATTGATACTTGTCAATGTATAGAAAAATCAACTACGACGTCCATCAATTATCATTTGCTACTGAAATATTCATGTGCATATAAAGTAAGGCATGAAAGTGTAATTATGCCTACTAATTCATTAAACCCAAGGGTCATATCAAAACAAATGCATGAACCTGTCGATTTCAAAAATTAAACGTAAAAGAAATAGGTTTATACTCTAACAAGATTTCCTGTCAAACAGATTATTACTTACTCATTTAAATTTATTTTCTGCATTGTTTTGTTCTTAGTTGACATTACAGCTGGACTATTTCAACATCACAGTGGTTGCTTGAAGTTTACAGAAAACTGAATACCCAAGAAAAATCCACTAACTTTTCAAAGGTACGCTGAAAAATATTCCCCTAGCCGGAGATCGCGCAGTCAGACTTACCAGGTACACTGGAACATGCTCCCCTCACTGGAGATCGCAGTCAGACTTGACAAGTACGCTGGAACATGCTCCCCTCACTGGAGATCGCGGTCAGACTTGACATGTACGCTGGAACATGCTCCCCTCACCGGAGATCGCAGTCAGACTTGACAGGTACGCTGGAACATGCTCCCCTCACTGGGGATCGCAGTCAGACTTGACAGGTACGCTGGAACATGCTCCCCTCACCGGAGATCGCAGCCAGACTCGACAGGTACGCTGGAACATGCTCCATTCACCGGAGATCGCATCCACACTTGACATGTACGCTGGAACATGCTCCCCTCACTGGGGATCGCAGTCAGACTTGACAGGTACGCTGGAACATGCTCTCCTAACCGGAGATCGAAGCCAGACTTGACAGGTACGCTGATACATGCTCCCCTCACTGGAGATCGCATCCACACTTGACAAGTAGGCTACACTGGAACATACTCCCCTCACTGGACATCGCAGCCAGACTTGACTTGTACGGTGGAACATGCTCTCCTCACTGGAGATCGCAGCCAGAAAATGACATGCACGCTGGAACATGCTCCCTTCACCGAAGATGGCAGCCAGACTTGACAAGTACACTTGAACATATGCTCCCCTCACTGGACATCGCAGCCAGACTTGACAAAATACTCTGGAACATGCTCCCTTCACCGGAGATCGCATCCACACTTGATCGCATGAAGACTTGACAGGCACGCAGAAAGGTGTTCCTCTTACCGGCAATCGCAGTAAAACTTGACAGGTACACAGGGACGTGTTCCTTTTACCGGAGTTCACAGTAACACTTGACAGGTACGCTTAAACGTGCCAAAAACTAAATGACATGGTGATGGCATTTACCTTGATTTATGTTACGCTAAGATAGTCTCGCTGATATGGTGACGGTATCTACCTTGATTTATGTTACGCCAAGATTGTCTCACTGATATAGTGACGGTATCTACTTTGATTTATATTACGCATAGATTGTCTCATTGATATTGTGACGGTATCTACCTTGTTTTATATTACGCATAGATTCTCTCACAGGTGACGGTATCTACTTTGATTTATGTTACGCTAAGATAGTCTCATTGATATTGTGACGGTATCTACCTTGATTTTTGTTACGTCAAGATTGTCTCACTGATATGGTGACGGTATCTACCTAGTTTAATGTTACGCCAAGATTGTCTCACTGATATGGTGACGGTATCTACCTTGTTTTATGTTACCTCTAGATTGTCTCACTGATATTGTGACGGTATCTAACTTGATTTATGTTACGCCAAGATTGTCTCATTGATATGGTGACGGTATCTACATTGTTTTATGTTACCTCTAGATTGTCTCACTGATATTGTGACGGTATCTACCTTGATTTATGTTACGCCAAGATTGTCTCACTGATATGGTGACGGTATCTACCTTGTTTTATGTTACCTCTAGATTGTCACACTGATATTGTGACGGTATCTACCTTGATTTATGTTACGCCAAGATTGTCTCATTGATATGGTGACGGTATCTACCTTGTTTTATGTTACCTCTAGATTGTCACACTGATATTGTGACGGTATCTACCTTGATTTATGTTACGCCAAGATTGTCTCACTGATATGGTGACGGTATCTACCTTGTTTTATGTTACCTCTAGATTGTCACACTGATATTGTGACGGTATCTACCTTGATTTATGTTACGCCAAGATTGTCTCACTGATATGGTGACGGTATCTACCTTGATTTATGTTACGTCAAGATTGTCTCACTGATATGGTGACGGTATCTTACGTCAAGATTGTCGCACTGATATGGTGACGGTATCTACCTTGATTTATGTTACCTCTAGATTGTCACACTGATATTGTGACGGTATCTACCTTGTTTTATGTTACGCCAAGATTGTCTCACTGATATGGTGACGGTATCTACCTTGATTTATGTTACGCCAAGATTGTCTCACTGATATGGTGACGGTATCTACCTTGATTTATGTTACGCCAAGATTGTCTCACTGATATGGTGACGGTATCTACCTTGATTTATGTTACGCCAAGATTGTCTCACTGATATGGTGACGGTATCTACCTTGATTTATGTTACGCCAAGATTGTCTCACTGATATGGTGACGGTAACTACATTGATTTATGTTACGTCAAGTTTGTCTAACTGATATGGTGACGGTAACTACATCGATTTATGATATGCCAAAATTGTCTCACTCATATTAAGACGGTATCTACTTGATGCTTTGAAATTAACACACGAAGAACAGACCCACGGAAACAAAGACTGTCTACTCAGGGCCTTGGAGCGAAAGGTTGGACACCAATAATCCACCAATGGGATTCGAACCTAGGTCTGCTCGGTATGACCGAGGAGGTCGGTCCATCTTGTTGATGATATGTTCAATCCCTACAGCGTAGTAATAAGCCAGGTATCATAAAGACATATACCCTCAAGACATCTGCTCTTAAGACATGCTATTTCTGATAATTTGATTAGAATTAGAGAGTTCAGAACCGAGCATAAATAACTCAGATGGCTTGTATCATTTATGTACGAATTTTATCAATTCGTTTTAAAGTTATTAGAATCCCTCGTGTGGCAATGTCATGACGTGCTTAACAGCATCGAAGCATGATGTAACAAATAATGGTATGAAAAACATTATATCAATTAAACTAATATTTGCCTAAGGCATACATCCGGAGCCTGGCACCATAGAGAAATTCCATCATTTAATTGCTATCATACCACTGAGTAAATAGTAAAGGGCAATTATAGTTATTAGATATATTGCACATTCTGTTATCCCTTCCATTTCATGTATTTACAAATGTACTATCTGACTGAACAGCATAGATTACTGCAGAAACTAATATGAAGTTTATTACAATCCCGTAAGTAAGAAGCAATCATGTTGAGACATCACGAAGATCACAAGCTGTGTATAACGAGACTGTAGGTCTAATGAGTTTGATTAAAATACTAAAACACAGTTTGATTTTCTTTCAAGATGGCCACCATCTTGGATTACATAACATCATTTTTCAATAACGTTCATCACGTATCATGAACACTGCATTCAACTTTAAGAACCTTGCTACCAAAATAAGTTAGAGGATTTTCAAGACAGCTTGCATGTTAACGATATTTGATTATGTAATAACATTTCCACATAAAGCATATGTCATGACTGGATCATTCCTGCAAAGTTTCATCGAACTTGTCACGAGAATGAGGAAGAAAATTCAACTCAAAGATTTTTCAAAATGGTGGCTATCTATGAAAATTTAACACCTTTTGTCACATGCTTACATCCATTCATGAGATGTCTTGAGCAGATATCTTCTGCAACGTTTTTTCCAATTTCTTATAGTACTGAGAGAGTAAAATTAAATCAAATATATAAAATTTTCAAAATGGCTGCCAAATCCGCATTATTGGATATGTAACAACACTTTTCGAAACACATTCATCGGGTATCATAAGCAGATCTTTCCCGATTTTATCATGAAAAGGAGGTTCCAAGTTTTTTAAAAGGGGTATCATTGTGGCCATATTGGAATACATAACAATATGTTTACATACATGTATATATCTGTAAAGTTGCTTCAAACTTTGTGAAATAATGACGGAGAAATGATCAAGCTATAATATGTTCAAAACGTGTGCCTCATTAGCCATGTTGGATTACACAACGCCATTTTCTCGAAAGCATTCATCAGATATCTATAGCCAATCATTCTTGCAAACCTACACAAAATAAATTCTTCCAGGGGAAGTAGTGGGTGAAATAGAATAGACATCAAAGCAGAGGATACAGGAACATTCATGAATGCGATATAAGACATCAAAAGGCCAAACAGATAATGAGACATTTTGTAAATTATGACTTATGCGATTTCCAAGTAACAATCTTTGCAAAAACAATGAATCGAAATAAAGTTTCAGACTTATTATGGGAAATACAACGTTTATAAACACTGAAACAATAGATGCAAGTGACTTTGGGCATACGCATATATCGTATATTTATACGATTTTGATCTTGTTTGCATTAATATATTTTCATTGCATATAATTGTATGAATGAAATTATAATTGTTGTATTTCCTAGATACAGTATAAACAAAAATTTTCAAAGTAAAATAGTTACTTTACTTTGAAACAATACAGAAAATAAGAATAGAATAAAACGAAGTGTAACAAAGATTACCACGCCCACCTCAATACAGTGTTTGTCAAACAAAAACGAACAAGCTGTGTTTGTGAAACACTAATGCCACCGGCGGCACCCAAGTAAAAAAAGTTATTTTTAACATGAAGGTCACTGCCAAGATCAAAAGGTCATCGACCTTGGTTTCATTTGAAAGGGTTCCTTTAGTTGAGTACGCTTGTCAAATATGAAGTCTCTATCCCTCGCGGTTCAAAAGTTATAGCCAAGCTTCAAGTTGACGACTACAGACAAACAGACCGGACAAAAACAATATGCTCCCCATCTATCGATCCCGGCCATAAAAAGAATAGTAGGAAGCTTATAGAACATTGTATTCTTGATTCGAGTCACCCAAGCGTAAAATCAAGGTCAGATACATCATCAGATAAAAATCAGCATCCAAAGTTGAACCTAAATACAAGTTTGGTAACTGTAGCACCTATACTTTCTCCAATATTGAATAACCCCCAAACTACTTAACCGAGTCGCTCATACAGAAAATTCAGATGCATCATATGATGCATGCGCTTGTCAACATCCCAAGATGAACATGTGGTGCAAGTTTGGTAACTGTAGCACCTATAATTTCTCCAATATTGAATTACCATAAACTACTTAACCGAGTTACTCAAGGGGAAAATGTAGGTCGGATGCATCATCTGATGCGTGAAGTCAGCATCTCAAGATGTATCTATGGCACAAGTTTCATAACTGCAACACCTATACTTTCTCCAATACCGAGTTACCCCCACACTACTTATCCGGACGCAGACGGGAACATGGACGCCGAGGTAAAGCACATTCTCCTCTAAACCTCATCAAGGTGTGCTAATAAAAGGGAAAATTCGACAGGAGACAAAGACAATAAAACAAAAGCTGAATTTTTAAGAGGAATAAAATAAAACAGCATTTCTTCAAATACCCTTCTAGAAAACTTTTAACATTTCGTCGTTCAATTCACGCATTAGGTCTAGAGTAGTTTCACAAAGGGTATCTTATTTGACCTTTAGACCCAAATCTTGGATCAATCCCTTCCTGTATATGATCAATGCATATCACTTCTCTACTGGTGATTCTGAAACACAACCCCACTATAGCAATACAAATTTTAGTATTTTACTGTAAACACCTCCCCTTAAAACTAGTAATGATAAAAAATAAAATATATACACTATACAATGGCTTCATTTCATAGATATAGTGTAAATAAATATTTGGAATGGATAGTCGTCATTGTATCATGAGAAAACATACGACAAAAAACAAATAAAAGAAAAAAGGACTAAAATCCAAAATTTGACTTGGGAGCAAAACCAAACCAAAACTTTTTCACACACCCTTCTATATCATATATTTAGTTTTTCAAATCATGCTGATCATAATAAGTTTCTCAGACTATACCTTATTTGATGTAATGACCCACTCTAGCTCCTGGATCCAATCCTACACATATCTGGTTAAAAAACAACACATGTTGGGGACTATTATTACTTCATTCCTCCCAAGTTCAGTCAACATCTTGTGACAAGTCACTGAGAACAAGTTAAAAATATTGATAGCTTGTATATGACAACACACCTATAGCTAGGGCTCAAAAAGAGCTTACTGGAACCTGAAGCCCCAATGGCCAAAATATATTGCTCAAGATTTTCATGATGATCACTGTGGCATCTGTCCGACTTCAAGACAAATTGTACTCCCTTGCTATTTTTTGGCATCATGAGTGGATCATTCCTGTAAAGTTTCATCAATGTAGTATCATAAAGGTGTCACAAGATTACATAAACTTGTAAAAGCGACAAGACCTCCATTCTCGATCTACACATAGCAACTAAATCACACATACCCACATAAAATACAGTATTATTTGACTTTTTAAGATGCACAGACTAAAGACAATAACTTCACAGCCATACAAATATCAAAGGTATCCCATGTGGTTTTACTGACTAATACTGCACCATTTTCAATTTTTCCAGTCACCAAATCACAGCATAATTCACCATTAAGAAAAGCATTCTCACAAATGACAAGAAATTATAGGCAAACAATTCATTTATTGAAAACAAATAAATGTGTATTGCACTTTCCAAATTTGTTCTCATAAAACAGTGAATAAAAACTTGATACTTTCTAGCTTGTCATATCCATGATTCATTTACAATGAAAATTTGCATCAAATTACATAAAGTACATTATATTTTAAAATTTCCACTCGGAGACTTTTTGCTGTTATGTTGCTGTAATTTACCTCAATATCTTCATAATGTTGTAAACATTTACATTTTTCAGCTCACACTTTAATGATGTTTATGTATTTAGGCATCCCCTTTTCTATGCTGATTCATTTTTCATTTTTTTAATAATATTTAACTCCAACTTGTATCAATTTATAGTGACTCTATGTATTGTTCAACTTTTGTTCATGAATTTACCATGTCAGTAAAACTTTCCATTTTAATCTTGTAGTCAAGCTACACAGCATACCTCTGCTACATTTTCAACTCTTGTTATACTAATTGTATTGGTATTTAGAGCACATCAGCAGTATACCTTATTCCACGACTTACACGTAAATGAACATGGTGATATAAGTGATGCATGTACAATTCTGTATTGACTTTCAACTTTTACTATAGCTCGGAATTAAGGTATCATGTTCCATTTGTACTCCGGCACTACAGGTACAGCACGAAAGTAGGGTACTGCATGCTATTTCTACATATTCATCCGGTTACATTGCCATAAGTACCATTTGGTGGTCTGTATAATTTGGGAACATAAAGCAACTGGAAGCTATTAAAGGCATATTTTCTAGCTCCTATATTTTTCTGAGTGTTTTCTCGCCTCACTCCCTCACTGTAAAAGAAAAATCTTACTGCAAAAAGGTCCTGAGAACATGCAAGATTCAACAAAACAATGCTGAATATGATATGTGCCTGGTAACAGGCTTTTAATATATTGTTTGATAAATAAAAGAAGAATCATTCTCTATTCATACAGTAAATCCATCGGGGTAAAGTGCTTCAGATAGCACCTCAAAATCCTATTACCTGCACTGCTCACTGCTCTAATCTCTGGCAAGAAAGCACAATTATCAATATTGCACTGAACAGAAATAGACATACAAAGCACTTACACACACTCATTAGTGTTGCCATTGGGATTGAAAAAGAATTAAAATCAATAATATTTTACATACCGGTAGATTACATACAATTTTCCCCCCAATATAATTATTGAGAAATAACATTTGGTGAGTCCTGTATTACAATGCAGTATAAACTGAACCATCTCTATCTTATGAAATTTATATATTTGATTAGTCAATACCGCAAGCTTTCTTTTAGCACAACTATTCATGACTTGCCCATTGTTATTTCTTTTCTACTGATGACCTATAAGTAGTCCTTTTTGTGGATAGTGATCACACAGGAAACCATGTAAGCAAAGACAACAGAAACTGATTTAAAAGAATGGTCATGCATGGTTTAGTTGCCTGTGCTTGTTTGACAACAATAGTTAGTTTATTTTTGGTGATTACCGGTAAACATGGACAAAAAACGATGCATAACATTGCATAATACACCTGTCATCTAAATTGATGTGGAAAACAAGCACTGTGACCTTGATCTTGTAGACATAACCTTGGTTCAACGTTATGACACACCCTTGGGTCCTGGGCAACAATTCTGTCAAAAATTATTAATCTCATGCATGCATCAAAATGTAATGGCCCAGACAAGAATTTATCGACATAAGCACTGTGACCTTGAACTTGCAGATAAGACACACCCTTGGATCCTGAGCAACAATTCTGTGAAATATTATTCAAATCTATGCTAGGGATTGAAAGCTATGATTCGTACAAAGATTTACCCATCATATGCATTGTGACCTGGACCTTGCAGATATGACCTTGGTTCAAAGCATGACACACCCTTGGTTCCTAAGCAACAATTCTGTGAAATATAATTCAAATCCATGCTAGAAGTAAAAAGTTATGGACCGATTAATGATTTACCCATCATATGCACTGTGATTCTGACCTTCAAGATATGACCTTTGTTTAAGATCATGACACACCGCCTTCTGATGACCATTTCTACCTAATATGATATTAATCCAACAAAGCATGTAGAAACTGCCTAGGACAAAAAGTGTTATCGAAACATACTCTATGAAATCACACAATTACATTTAACAAACATTAAGACAAGAATATATGTATCTATAAAACATTTTCACTTATGATATAACTACCTGAATCTAGTTTACAATTATAATATGCTTTTCATAAGCATTAGTACTGGAACACACTGAACTTAAGAATCAAATCCAGATTTGATAGAAGTAAAAAGCTACAGTAATGACACTTCTGCCCACTAATCTACTGAGGCCACTAACCTCCCCATAATCTGCAAAGTTGGTGTTAAGTCACCATTCAGGAAATTAATATTACAAAGTTATTTCACACTCAATGACCCCATGCCTTGTTTGTGCTAGCACACAATCTTGAAATATGTAAATTTATAAACATTAAAATTGTAAGAGAGATACCTTCTGAAGCAGTCTAAAGCTTGTGAGAACACGTGAGAGGCCAGACCATGTTCCTGCTGGAGCAAGAAGACTTGTTCCAGGGTCACAGACATAGCCGTCCGGTCTTTGGCACTCTTACAGCTTGTGAAGCGAATACCCTTCAATTTCCTACATATCTGAAAAGACCATATGTAATACATGTAGTATATAAGTTATATGAAATTTACCAAAGAATTACACTAGTAAATAGAGTACACGTTTCTTTGTTTTCTTTTTTTTTTTTTAATTAAAACCAGGGTTCAGGTTCAGGGTTTATCATCAATATGGTGGCAGCCAGTGTTAAATGGTGAAGGAAACCAGAATACCAGGAGAAAACCAGTCAGCTTCAGCAAATATACTGGCTGACCTTGAACTTGCCCCAACCAGAATTTGAACTTGGACTTGACAGAAGTGAGGGGCTGCAGTGAGTATCAGCAAAGCACTTTACCTCACTCAAACCTTAGTTACCTTCATCATGCACAGTGGCATTCTCTCATACTTGCCTTAACCCAAATTCTAGCCCTGTGATATAAGTGAATGGAAACAAGTTTAGCACATTGCTCTAGCCTGCTTTTTCACAAGAACTCAATAAATAAAATCTGCAAAGTCAGCACTAAGTCACTATTCATACACAATCACAAAATGATTTACATTTGATGTAACCAGTTGTGTGTGTGTACAAGCAGGAGACCTTGTTATATGTAAGTAAACTCTGTAATAGGATATATCATAACCCGGACAGGTGACATATATGTACTTCTGAGGTTTAGTATTTAGAGTAACTAATATCAGCTAGGGTAAACCATGCATAATTGATCATAATTATACATGTAGACACTATTGACACAATCTCAAACAATCAGACAAGCAAACTGCCATACAATTTAAATAAACAAAATATGTGTTTGTTTTCCAGGATAATGGATTTCTCTATCATTTAACATTATGTATAAGAGCATTACAAAATAATTTATCAATATTTCATGTGAAATGGGTCATTTTTCTGAGACAGGTAACAATGTAATCAATATGCTGTAGTTTAATTGAAACTCCAGGTAAACAGTCTGTAAACTGTGATGGTAAACAGTACTGGAAAGGCTACAAGGCCATGACCTTTTTAACTTATTACAGATTTTTCTTGTTTATTGATACCCCCTACAAGCAGGGAAATTATTGAGTAATGAAAAGTGATCAACACCTTAAAGAATAAGAAAAAGCTAAAACGAATTTCTCTCTCCAAAGCAAAAGGTTGTAGAAAACATCAGAGTGAAAACTTAACTTCGAGGTACAAATCCCAGCATGGCTATGGTGAATTTACTCTGTTGAGAATGTTTGCTCAAATCACTATGATCGTGGTATATTTTATTTTCTCCTTGATCTCTGTAATGTTTCTGGATTGCACCAGACAGGTGAAACCCTGATATACCATAAAGATATCATCCATGTAACAAGAACTAAAGAGCAAACAAATAACTCTGCTTCACCTACTTTTTTAATGACAGCAGAAAACAGTTAAAAAAAACCCCTATCAAACCTAAATACATGTCTGATGGGGTTTTCAACTTGCCCTGAATGGAATTAGAATGTAGATTTGACAAAGTTTAAAAGCAGTATTGAGTTTAAATGTTACATTTTCACACATTCCAACCAAAGAATCCCAAAAATAGGATACTTTCAAACCGTACCGGTACCAAAAACTGAACAAAATCTGAAGGAAAACAAAGCATTTTCCTTAAAATATATTACCCCATACATCTGCCATTATAATTTTGAAGCAGTTTTGATGACATACTGTACTTATACCTACCTCAGAAGCCAACTTGAGTATTTCTGTGTTTTTACTTTTCTTTATCATGGTGTTACGATGAAGGTTCTGCATCAGACTGGAAATGGTCGCAGGTCCTGTTTTACCATTATCTACAGCAAACATATACATATCTACTGTATTAACTTATTTCATTTTGTACTTGTTACATAGTTTTGAATTCTACTCCATGACTTTTCACCTTAAAACAATAAAAAATATGAAAGCTTTTCAGATCTAAAATGCAATTAATGTAAATGTGCCACAGAGCCATGTTTCACATGTTAAATTGGAGGTGTAACAGAAAGCACAGTCAAAATTATCCCCAATTGTCACTATACTCTGTAGATAATTAACTTATCACAATGCAGAACCACTGCCTTGAGTTTCCTTGAGAATAAAACACTTGTAATGGTGAAATGCTTCAGGCAAATCTAAAATTACCATTACTAAATATGAAAAAATTAACAATATAAAATCATGACAAAATAAATATATCCTAAAAGTCAAATTCAAACCTTATGCAAAATTACCAAGACAATGCTTGACCGCTTGAACAGTGAAACAGTGAAATATATTTACCCAGCTCTCCAATCTCACACTGATATTTTTCTATGTAGGTAAATAACTTGGCAACATTTTCTGCATTGAGTCTTTCCTGTAAAGAGGTATCTCCAATTCTGAAAAAAAAAATGATGAAATTAAGAGTATTGAACTTGACATGAAGCTACATTTATACAATACTCTTGATTATCCTCAAGAAAGGAAGATGATAAACACAATTATAATAATTAAAAAAAAAATTCTTTTTCAACAAAGTTTTAAACAACTGGGGTCTTATTCACAAAAAAAAATTAAGTCTAAGTCTAATAGTTAAGCCCTAAAATACCATTTGTCATTGTTCTAAGAATTTGTCGAAAGTTTGCATGTGAATGGCTTGTCAATTACACTGTTTACAGAAACTTTTTATTAATTCTTAAAATTACTGGGGTAAGACACATGCAACCATAGAGGTCTCATTTCTTAGACTTAAGTTTCTTTGTGAATAAGGCCTTGGCCTTTACCTGGTGATTACAGAAAAATATAAAATTGCTCATACAAAATGTAGTTCATATCAGCTATAGATTGTATGTGAAAGTTTATATGTTTTGGTAAACCAATAGATAATGACCAGATCAGGACAAAAATAATGCCCAGTATGCCTGAATCTAGCAATCTGAGAGCAAAAAAAAGAGTGTTTTGCGTTTGTACATTTATGGAATGCAAATTATTCTTTTTTTTTTTTATTAATCTGCTTTCATAATTTTTATTTTAATTATTTTCATAAATAAAAGATTTAAGAAAATTAATAAGAATAATGTTTGAATTATTAATGTATATCCACTTCATGAGAAATATTCACAGAAAGCATTTTCTAAATTCAATAAAGAGGTTGAGAGAAGTTGAATTACTTTTCTGCTAATGATGCCTGTTCATTTATTCCAATATTAAATAAGACTGGGATGATGGCTATTTCGGCTCCTTTCTTTAAGCTTTCAGGAAGCTTTACAAATGTATCTTCCTGCATAGGAATTTGAACACATAAACAATGCCTGAAAACATGGAATTAAGAATATGATTAGGAATTTTATTAAAAAGAGACATCACACAAAATATGGAACTTATTTGCAAATGACATGAAGATACTGGAAACTATGAATAAACACAGAATCATTTAAAATTGTAAGTTGGTGCATATTAATTTACTAAACCAAATTAGTGTACGAAGAAAACATGTGTCAACCATGCAATTCAATAATTTCTTTATACAGTGTGATTCCTTACAAGACAAACAAATACTGAGATAGACTGATGTCAGACAAAGCGATCTCTATATGTCGGGCTGGTGATTTGCAGATGAGTTAACATTAATATTTAAATCAAAAGCTTCATGCTTCTTCATTAAATCACTGAATGGAACAGAAAGTGGGGCAGACAGACATTATTCATTTATAGACCAGAATTACAATCTGTCAATAAGTAATGAACAAAATTGCTATGAAAATGTGACACTGAATCACATTATTCAGACTTTGTTTGACATCTTATTGAAAAACATCTAAAAGCATTTGCCACTGTATGATAGTCTTATATGTGAAATCAATTTCACTTCCACTTGACTTTTTAAAATCACAGCAGCAGTATATTTTCAGTGAGCATAATTTTAGATGAGAAATTTGTCTAAATCTCACCTCTGTAAGTCAGCATACGGGCCTTGCTGTAGGTGACTGTAGTATAATACAATAAAACATAATATATATTTGATATTATGTAACAATATCACAAAACTACAATTACATAACAAATTATACAGGTTACTTTACAAATGAATTGGCTATAAGGAAATATATCATGGTGTCTGCTTGTTTGTGGGGGAAGGAGGGGGGAATGGACAGAGATTGTTTGAAAAAAGATCATAATAATACAATCAGGGGCTGACATCATCCCTTAGCATCAATATCATGATATAATTAAGTTATAATGCAATTCAATACTTGAAGGCACCTTGTGCAGCTTCATTGCTTAGGCACTTGGTTTGTGACTGAGAGGATGTGCAGCTTCATTGGTTAGGCACTTGGCTTGTGACTAAGAGGATGTACATCTTCATTGGTTAGGCACTTGGCTTGTGACTGAGAGGATGTGCAGCTTCATTGGTTAGGCACTTGGCTTGTGACTAAGAGGATGTGCATCTTCATTGGTTGGCACTTGGCTTGTGACTGAGAGGATGTGCAGCTTCATTGGTTAGGCACTTGGCTTGTGACTGAGAGGATATGCAGCTTCATTGGTTAGGCACATGGTTTGTGACTGAGAGGATGTGCAGCTTCATTGGTTAGGCACTTGGATTGTGACTGAGAGGATGTGCATCTTCATTGGTTAGGCACTTGGCTTGTGACTGAGAGGATATGCAGCTTCATTGGTTAGGCACCTGGCTTGTGACTGACAGAATGCACAGCTTCAATGGTTAGGCACTTGGCTTATGATTGAGAGGTTGTGCAGCTTCATTGTTTAGGCACTTGGCTTGTGATTGAGAGGATGCACGACTTCATTGGTTAGGCACTTGGCTTGTGACTGAGAGGATATGCAGCTTCATTGGTTAGGCACTTGGCTTGTGACTGAGAGGATGTGCATCTTCATTGGTTGGCACTTGGCTTGTGACTGAGAGGATGTGCATCTTCATTGGTTAGGCACTTGGCTTGTGACTGAGAGGATGTGCAGCTTCATTGGTTAGGCACTTGGCTTGTGACTGACAGAATGCACAGCTTCAATGGTTAGGCACTTGGCTTATGATTGAGAGGTTGTGCAGCTTCATTGTTTAGGCACTTGGCTTGTGATTGAGAGGATGCACGACTTCATTGGTTAGGCACTTGGCTTGTGACTGAGAGGATGTGCAGCTTCATTGTTTAGGCACTTTGCTTGTGACTGAGAGGTTCCAGGTTCAAGTCCTGCCATTGACTGGTCAGTACTTTGTTTTACAGATAAGGAAAATTGATGCCCCTCAACACAGTAGACATTACACAAATGTAATTATCTTGACACAAAACAATCATCCAACAAAGAAACACAATCACTGTTTAATAACTATAAGAGATATGATCAAATCAAAACTGAACATTTGCAATATCACAATATTTTTAGGCATTCTCTGTGCCTATATTGTATTTTATTTTCTAGAAATATGAAATATGCTGGTGGTAGTAAGGATAGGGGAGAAATGCATTCAGGTAAGGGTTAAGGTCAAGGTTTGTTTCCAACCGAATAATGGTCTGCTTTCAAATATCATTATTGGTTACTGAAAAAATCCAGATCTATTTATGACATATTCAACAAAAAATTCGGGTTTAAAAATGAAACACTTATCAATAAGTAACTAACCCTCGTAATGTCACAACCGGTGAATCTTCAGGACTTGCTGCCTTCACTATCTGAAAGGTTACATGACTCAAGTCATCAACAGCAACAACAAAGTCTTCAATCATACCCATCTCATCTCCATGACAACTAAGAAGTCCTTCAAATTGCATAAGCACTCCAACTTTTTCAATTTGAATAAAGAAATATGGGTCATCAACACTAGTGGCAAGCTTTGTGACAAAACCAGTGATGGCAGACGTCAGCTGTAAAAGAGAGAAGTCATTCGATTACTCCTTCCACACTTTCCAGTGCCATTTCATTTTCTTTACATTTCAATAAGATAAAAGACTTGGTTTGCTACTAACTTTGTGTTTACCTCTTTGACAAAACAAATCTTGAAGTGGATGGAAAATATGGACTGCAATTAATCTATTTAATGCTTAAATCTGAAATATTATTGCTGATTTTCATAATTGTTAAAAGAAACTGACAAAGAAAAATACACTAAATATAGTTAAAATTCCAAAGCTTTTTGAAACTGTTTATTATAGCTAAATGCATATTTACTTGAAATTAATTCAGCTGGGCTAAGTCAGATTAATTCATCTTCAAATACACAGAAGAATGACTATATAAACACAGACAGACTTACTGCATGAGAGAAACAGACATCTCTCCTGTATTTGATAGTGTGCATCAATCTGGAATTATCCTTACATTCCTGAAAGAAGCAAGAGACATGATATCAAAGCTGTTCTCAACACTGATTATAACACTTAATGGTTGTTCTTTTCCAAGAGACTGCCAAACTCCTTATACTTAAGGAAGGAAAAATACATTCTGTAATATTATTAACTTCCATTTCTGGAACTACGATGCTGTGATGGCCTTCCCATTACCTATTGGCAGGTACATTACTAGACCTTTCCATTGATCTGCAGCAGGTACAATTCAACAGTAGGTCCCACTGACTATAAGTAGTTACATTATACTGACTTCCTATTAACCATTAGCAAGGGCATTAAACTAATCTTCCCATTGACCATTAGCAGGTAGAGACCTTCCCATTCATCCAAACATGATTCAAAACAGACCCAATAGAGGCAAAGACACTACAGTAAGTTGTACCTTATCCCACTTAGAAACCCTCATAAACTGATGGTGATGTAAAATGTACTGTCACTATGTGAAAAGAGGCAAATCATCAAACTGTTGTATAATAATATTCCTTTGACCTTGACATACTGGCAGTCTAGGAAAACAGTACTCTAACATTTGAAAGTATGTCAAATATTTAGTTGACCTTGACCTAGAGCAATGTTTATGATTTATTTAAATATAATACTAACCTTGACCTGCAAGTATGTTAGGAAAAGAAGTACTCTGTCATAGACAAGTTCGATGAATCCTTTTAATTTCAATACAGCTGGACTGATATCATTGAGCCAATTGGTCCTATCATGTGGTCCAGTCTTGTTCTTGACCAGGTCTTCCACTATGGACATAACACACATCACAGCTGCTTCAAGATTTAATCTTGTCATATCCTAAAGGAATAAAACACTCATTTCACAAAACTCTCTGGCATCTCAAAGTAGTTTCTGCCCATACAATGTACTTTTCCTTGTACAAACAGTTTTCCTTAATAAAGTTTGATTTATCATCAAAATGCATGCAATTCTAATACACCATGATAGTCAAAGCATTCATGCCCATGACACATGTAATACCATAAAGTAATTAAAGAAATTTTTCCATAATGATTATAGATGACAAGTTAACAAATCAGACAGATGTTCTAACTAAGCCAAAATTTTATGTTCTCTTAACCCTAAACTGATGTGAATTAAAGTAAACATTTACCCATTTGTACTTTAAAAGTTCTACATATTAATATACTGTATAAAAAGAAAATCTACAGATAAGATATTTATTGATTTCTGAGATAGCACACTTCACAATCCTATTCAAGAAGTAATTTATACAGAAGTGAGCAGACTGAAAAACATACAAACTACCAACAAAGTCATCCCTAAGGCTATGAAAAAGCCCAGTGTAACAAAAGTGTGAAGTATCAACCACAACAAAACAATATAGATTCTTGTACAGACTGGATAAGCTCTGATATATGGAGGTAAAGACCGATTTATATCAACACACAAACTTCATTTGTAGGAATACATGTATAAAAACAAAAGAAATTAATACCATACTATATTGAATTTAAAATAAAATCACACAAGGATGTAAATGTAGTGCTACCTTTTACTCTTTTCATTTCCAAAACAACATGAAAAAGAATACAACAAGGTCATGTGTAACTAAAAATATGCATTGCCACTAATGCTAGAGATGAATTTTATCAATATACATAATATATCAATTGAATTCTTTCCCTTACATCACCCCCTTCCCAACTCCACACAATATGCATACATCACTTGAATCCTTTCTCCTAAATCATCCCTTCCCCAGCTCCACACTATATACATCTATCACTTGAATCCTTTCCCTTAAATCAACCCTACCCTAACTTCACACAATACACATATATCACTTGAGTCCTTTCCCCTAAATCACCTCCTCCCCAACTCCACAAATTATACATATATAACTTAAATCCTTTCCGCTAAATCACCCCTTCCCCAGCTCCACACAATAGACATAAATCACTTTAATCCTATCCCCTAAATCCCCCCTCCCAACTCCACACAATACACATATATCACTTGAATCCTTTCCCCTAAATCACTCACTCTCAACTCCACACACTTTGATTCAGTGAGTGTAATATACACTTTACATTATCCAATGGTTTCAAATGCTTTTAATATTTCAGTAATTTGTGGGGGGGGGATTAATATAAGCTCTTATAACTTTTTTCCAGTCTTTACTTTCATATTCAGTTTGTGCTACATGCATTGTTTGATGAAACTACAAAATAAATACACTGTATGACTTGTTTAAATTAGTATCTCAATGATATTCAGATATATAATTTATGATTTCAATAATATTTTACCCAGGGTTCTAAAGTAGGACTTTTCACAAAATGACTTCCAGACCATTTCCAGTTTTCTTTGTCTTCCCTGTCTGTCTCAGATTTTGATCCCCGAGTCGTATCATCTGATCCAAGATGGTTGCTATCCATTCTGACACTAGGTCTACTTGAATTTTCATCTTTCAGTTTCTGAAATTCCTCTGCACAATGCTGAAGTATAGTACTATCACAGCTTGAAAGAAGTTCCTGGACCTGAAAATTAGCAAATATCATAATTATAAAAGCAACTTTAAGGCTGTGAAAAGTTCTATAGGTGTAAAATGCTTCATACAAAGCTTCTGTGTTCTTGTATAGTCATGTACATATTGTATAAATGATAAAATTTATCCTACAGAATACATTGATACTCCGTTTTTTTTGGGGGGGGGATGGAGGGGTTTATATGTCTATTTTTTCATATATATTCATTTACATTCATTGACCGGATTCTGATTTGACCCATCTTATTTAAAGATCTATTTCTGTCTCTTTATTATTACACTTTCTAATTAAGTTTAAATTTATTTTCAAACAAAGAAAACACACATTTTTGCACATCATAAAGGTGTCTACAGGTACATGTTATTAAATTGTGACATTTATTGAGAATCTTTGATATCAATGAACACAACTTGCTTTTCTTATAATATGGATTGACCTATACTAAGAGAGATAAATCATACAAAACCATTTAGATCAAACTCCTCGCACTGTGCATAATGGCAAGGTATCAAACTGAATTAATCCTAAACAAAGTTCATTAGAGAAATTTTTCAAGTTGGTTGCAACTAAAATGAACACATATGAACACAAACTATGTTTACAGATTCAGTATAAATATATGCCTGTCAGTCTACATGTACAGACCTTTTCTGTGATGAGCTGCATGGTAGCTTGTAGATCTCTTGCAGTTCCTGATTGAGCTATCTGACACAGAGTATCACAATCTTTGCTAATTGAAAGTTTAGAGTCGTACACAAAGTTCACTAGGCTGCAAGCTCGTTCGATCTTTGTTACTTTACTCAATGTACTGTCCACAGAATAAGAATCACGTAACTGATTTAACAACCGACGTAAACCTCCATTTTTATATTTTTGAGCAAATGCGGTGAATGCTGCTACGGTGATTACATCATACCAGCCAGCTAAAGAAAAATGGACATGTATCAATTTCATACAACCGCCCTGAGAAGTTATCCTCATTTATCATCATCTTTCTATTTTATTTAGATATTATAACATGAGTAATCTATATGTATAATTAAAAGGATATGTATAATTAAAAGGATAAGGGTCACAAATCCTTATCTTATGACCTGGAAATGAAATTTACTTGAAGATAAACTTATTGGTATTTTTAGCTCATCTATGATTATCTGACAACTGTAATGTGGTAAATCCTTTGTACAATGACATATCACATCTAAATCTCATCAATTTGGCTCCGAGGTGAAAAATATCTCAGAAAACACCAAGATTTGAACCTTAAAAGTTTCTTTACAAATCAAAGATTTAGCATAAGCTTAACTCAGTTTTATTTTATGCTGGACTTGTAGGTTGTTAGACTGCTCATAATAAAAGAGAACAGCAAGTCCTGATATATTACTTATAATACTAAATTTTTCTGTGCAGATTTTGCAAAAGATGCTGATGGCATTAACGACATAATCTGATGAGCAAACATTTATTTCCAAAAGTGTTGTTAACATAAATTACTTTTGGTCCATTAAAAATTCTCATGAAGTTATAGACAAACTTCTTTCGCTAAATTTCAAAGCGACTCAAATTTCTACATTTGATTTTTCTACACTTTATACATCTCTGCCTCATGATTTGATTAAAAGCAAGTTGCTGTCTCTTATACAATGGTGTTTTCACAGAGAATCTAAAACGTACATATGTACTTCCAATAACTCTGGATTCTTTTCCAACAAACAATATACTTCATATAAATACTGGACTTGTAAAGAATTATGTAAAGCACTAGATTTTCTCATGAATAATATTTTTGTGCAATTTGATGGCAAGATATATCAACAAATAGTTGGGATTCCTATGGGTACTAACTGCGCGCCTCTGATAGCAGATTTATTTCTTTATTGTTATGAGAGGGATTTTATGGTTTCTATTCAAAAATCAAAACGTTTTGACCTCATTGACAAATTTAATAATACTTGCAAATATCTGGATGACATTTTGGTTATCGACAACCCTGAATTCGAACAATTTATATCAGAAATATATCCACCAGAGCTCACATTGAATAAAGCTAATACTTGAGATAAATCTACACCTTTCTTAGATTTAAACATCAAAATTATCAACAACCTAATATATACTAATATTTATGATAAACGTGAGGATTTTGGATTTCCTATTGTAAATTTCCCTTACTTGGATGGCGATGTCCCTCGACTCCCATCATATGGTATCTATATATCTCAATTAGTTCGATTTGTCAGAGGCTGCACCGATGTTTTGGGCTTTCATAAACGAAATTTACAAATTACTACTAAACTTTTAACTCAGGGTTACAGATATCACAAGCTAAGAAAAACATTCGGCAAATTCTTCAGATCTTATTCAGAACTTCTATCTAAATTTGGAAATATTTCTTTTCAACAGTACGTATCCAATGGAATTTCCCATCCTTATTTTTACGGTGATCTCGTATATAAACTAAGGAAAGTAAAAGGCTCCGATAACATTATTTTATCATGTAATAAAATAGTCAAACGTCTCCTAAATAGACAATATGATATTGAGATCATCAAAAAGACTATAGGTCTTGTATTTGGCCCCTCTACAGCCTTATGCAGACTTTTACTTGAACATTGCACGCTGACTAACAGGGCGGTGGGGACTATATGACGGGCCTTTCCAAACCTCTTTCAGAGGAGACATGGTCCTGAACCTCGTCCCCTCTGACTGTTAGTCGGGACTCCTACAGATCTAGGGTCTTAGCTCGCTTTCAGACTGGCAGAGCATGGTTTATCATGTTGATGTCGCATATATTTTTATACCATTATGTGTTTTACAATACCTTACGTGTTTATATTTTTATGACCTCTCAATATGCGATACCTGTTGACCCTTGTTCTTTACATGGAGGATTATTTATAAATTTTTAAATGTACGTCTTTTGATTGTTCTGCTGTTACGGTGAGTGGGAATGTGGGCCCGTAAACCGGTTAACCACACCATTTGTTTGGCTTTTGTCAAATTAAATGACCGTCCTAAGTCGGTATCGTAATTGCACTACAATCAAATATTTTTGTAATGTGTTAAATGTTCTATTATATTATTTATATTCATGTATTGTATAGCTCCATGGTAACTTCTGCCACATAACTGAGCCAGTAACTCCTCTTTTTTCTTAAAGCTGATTAAGAGGGTTAGGGTACCTTGTTTTCCATATAGCAATTTAAACACCTAAATACAGTTCTTTCATATTAATCTGACCTCTTTAATTAATGCCTAGCAGCTGATGTTATGCAAATCATAATGGAGACATTCTACGGTCATTTTACAATCTAAATACTGTCAGAAATCATAATATTATATGGAGGCTCAATTTTCATGGATTTCATGGAGCCCTTCAGCAATGAATTAACATTCCCAAGAAATGGTCATATATTAAACAAGTAATTAGAACATCATTTAATGAATACAGAGATTTTGACATTTCATTGACAAAATACACACAAACACCATCCAATAAAATGGAATTACTTATTAATTACTTGTTAATTGCACTGTTTGTATAAAAATATACTGTTGTTACTGATAATTAGTCACATGTGCAATCTAACTTTATGGAATTTTCTCTTAATTAATGGTATTACATCACTAAATGAATTTCTTTATGTAAATTAAGTCACATTTCAATGACATCTTGTCATGCTTGTCAGTGATCATAAGTCATCTTTCTTTGAAACCCACAATTATCCACGAAATTACATTCCCACGAAAGTATGTAATCTCTGTGTGAGCGCTACCCAATCACCAATCGATGCCAAATGCGAATTCAAAACTGAAATAGCTGAACATTTTTAATACATGAGTATCAAGTTGGTGAATACATTTGGCACGTTAAAAAAGTCCCGCTTTTTCATTTATTCTGTTTATATCGTTAGAAAACCATGGTCATCACAACACTTTAATTTAGTTACTATTGCTGTCAACTTTATAAAACTTCAAAGTGATTGCAATGTAAACCATCTCTAAACATTCTGAACAGTGAACATGACTAAACAAAGTTCCTTGACATCATTTCAAGGGTTTATACAAACGCTGAGCAGCACCCCATAATTAGAATCTGTGACAACAGACACAGAGGTCAGGTATCGATGTTTGTTGATACCCATCCTACTACCTCATTATGAGGTAATAAGATGCGTGTCAACAAACATCGTTACCTGAACTGTGCTAGTAGTAGCGTAAATTGTCATTTTTTCTATTTTCAATTCATTTATTTTTTCAATATTAAATTTTCTAAATTTCTAAGTTGTTTTATATTTGTATACATGGCTAACCAATTATTAATATCAGTATTAGAGTATTAACATGATGATTAAAAAACATCTCTCTTTTACCTTTTAATTATTTAAACTAAGGCCTCAACACATGTTTGTAAACAGCAATAAAGGAAAGATGAATGCAGGCCAGTAGATTGATTATTTTTAATTTACTGAATACTTCTACAAAAGATATGTGGAGAAACAAATCCAATTTTACCAGTGGTGATTTAAATATAACTATAAAAATTTCAGTGTCAGCAATGAACATTAAAACAAGAGCAACGCCCAGCGGGGCTTAATACACCTGTCGCTTACTATGGACGGGATCAATGTGAATGTATGGTTTTATTACCCCCAAGCTTGGGTCTCTTTTGTAACACTTATGAAATACTGAAAGCCAAAAGGTGGCTTCCCCTACATTAAGCATGCTGTATAAGTTTCATGAAAAACAACTGACGTTTACCTAAGTTATCGCGTTACATAGCATCTCCATAGCATCTTATCATAGTAAAAATCCAAGTTTCATAACTCCGTAACCACAAAACAGAATTTGCTCAAAATCAAAATGCCACTTCCTCTACCCTATTTAAGCATTATGTATTAGTTTCATGAAAAACAGTTGACATTTACTAAAGCAATTGCATTCCATATCATCGTACTATAGCAAAACAAAAATCCAAGTCCCATAACTCTGGAATGACGAAACGGAATTTGCTCAAAATCAAAAGGCGGCTTCTCCTACATTATCAAAGCATTCTGTATAACTTTCATGAAAAACAACTGACGTTTACATAAGTTATTGCGTTCCATAGCATCTTTTCATAGTAAAATTAAAATCCAAGTCCCATAACTCCGGAACGACGAAACAGAGTTTGCTAAAAATCAAAACGCAGCTTCCCTACATTATTGAAGCATTATTTATGAGTTTCATGAAAAACAAGCGACGTTTACTTAAGTTATTGCATTCCATAGCATCTTTTCATAGTAAAAATGAAATCCAAGTCCCATAACTCCGGAACGACAAAACGGATTTGCTCAAAATCGAATACTCTTTAAGCATTCTTAATGAGTTTCATGAAATACAGCTGACGTTTACTAAAGTTATTGCATTCCATAGCGGGCGAGCGGGCGGACAGATGGACAGACGGACGGACACCATACCATAATACGTCTTGTCTTTCGACAGGCGTATAAAAAGGTGGGTTTCCCTAAACAAAACAATATAATTTCTTGGTCTAATCATCATTGAAATGACACGTTATTCATATAAATCTACCACTGTGCCATGCTGGAGTCTGGTACTTCATTAACCGAACGCTTCAATATGGAGCACTGCTGATTACATACCATAGCACGAAAAGCTACAATAAATCCCTTTATCACCTCAGTATGGAGCAATGTTGATTACATAACATAGCAAGAGAAGCTACATTAAATCCTAAGAATATCAATTCTGCTATAACTCTGTAGAATTTTAAAGTCTAAAGCATAGGAAGATAAGACATGAAACTGTCATGAAACAAAATATGAAAAAAAATAAAACTATGGTAAGAAGAATTATACAAGATATTTTCTATTGATGATACAAATGATAATTTGTAAATATTTTTCAATTTTGGGTTGATCTGTGGATGATATGAGGTTAATTTGTGGTGTTTGTGGTGATTTGTGGTGATTGTGGTGATTTGCAGTGATCTGTGGTGTTTATATGGACCATTTGATTACTTCAGTATGGACAACTGCTGATTACATTCACAAGTGCAGTGTAACATTTCATCATGTAAACAAAGCACTGCATTTATCACAAGACACACTTACTGGTATTTTTGTCTTCATTTATCACAGTCATTCTTTGTAAGTGTAAATTAACAGGAATAAATTCCAACTCCTTGTCTGCCTTTTTAACACTTGGTTTGAAAGTGGGACCTGTTTAGATTAATATAGATATTAAAACATACTGATGATTTTAATGACTCTTTCCTTCTTAAATTGGATACATGTAGCAAAATATTAAGAATTCTACAAAATAATCTCATACAGTTACCTTATTCAAATTCCAAGCATTATACAGAGATATTTTTTTTAATTATTACTGAACATTATCATATTAAAAAGCTACAGGTTTTAGTAATAATCCAACCCTTAAATTTTAAGACAACTTACTATAATGTTTAGCTAGCTATAAATTAATTGAAAAGTCACTTTATTTGAACATCAACAATTCATTGAAACATCAACATGATCTCAAGTTTGTATTGAATTTAAACAGGGTAATTTAAATGTTCAATTTTGTAACAAATGGGCTACATTTTCGTATTATCTTTATCTTTACCTCTTGTGCAATAGCAAAAAGATTTCTGTTAAAGTACATGCATATCTTTGTTTTTCAAAAGAAACATTTATCAAACTTTATTGATCAGCAGAAAACCTTAAGTAATGAAGTTTTGCTACAAGACAATAGGAGAAATGGACATTCTTTTCAGGTTTTTGTCAATATCTTCTCAGTTTATTGAAAGATCACTTGACCTATAAAATTCTTATGTTAATATGTGCATACTAAATACATTGATTTCTATGATACAAGTGTACTTATAAATTGTTAAATTCTTGTATAAAGTATCTAGTGATAAATGAGACCCATCACCTTTGTATGTCTGTATATACTTGATATTTTGGGAATAAATGGTGACTAAACTCATGCACACGTCCATAGTATTTTCTAAAGCTCGATCAGTCTCACGATCCAACTGTTCAGAAAAATAAATGTGTTAAAAGCTACAACAGGTTTTAGATCAAGCAACATCATAGATTACTGAGGAGGGGATGAGCTCTAGGGCTGCAAAGATAAAAACTCTATATCAATTCTTATGCTATGGTTCTAATATTTTTTAAATGGATTATATTTGTTATTCAAATAATATATAGATATTCCATATTTTTTCTATGTATTTATAATCCACTGGAAAAATGACGACCATTTATGGTCACTAATCAACAACAAAACTAAATTCTATAACTTACTCGTTCAAATTTCTACTATCCCCATATATCATTGTTCTGGCACCATTTATTATTGTGTTCCATTTATTTTTGTAAAGGAAATTCACATAAAAATGAGAACCCCCCTCTCCTCCTTCATCCCAAAATGCTTCAAAACAGGAAAATTTCTGATTTGCCAGGGAAAGGTTCTTAATTACAACATGCAAAGAAGGCCTACTTTCACTATTTTAACAAGTAAAATCAACAAAAACGGAGGAAAAAATCTGAATTCCAGTCATTAAAACTAAATTTGAATAAAATCAAATTTTATATGCTGAATCAAATATTGAATTAAATGGTACGACTTATCATTGGAGTGCATCACAGTTAAGCATTTCAGCCCTAATGAGCTCATAGTTTAGTTGATACAGACATTGCAATAAAAAGAACAGCTGACAAATGCCAAAGACTCTACCAAGTGCAAAGCTGTACTGGCCATATCTTCTACTGTTCAACTATACCCGACTTTTTCAATCTGAATTTAACATTTCAATAAAATGAAAATGTACTGTAAAACACTTTAAATTACAGGAAGATCATTTCTGTACTATTTTGAGTAAGTGAGTAACCGTACATGAAATCTCCTTCATCTATTCATTAAAATACAACAGATATATGGCCTTTTGCAAAAATAATTTATAGCCATGATATCCAAAGTGCGAAACTGAAAAAATTAAGTAATAAGAGATATACTAGGTGATTTCATGTATTTCTTATTTTGATAAAAGTTTTAAATTTAAATGAATTGTTGAAGCATTAATGCTACAAAATGAGCTTATTGTTTCTATATTAAGTTTTAACAAAACTCTCAATAAAGACAAGGGATAAAGTCAAGTTTTAAGATTTCTATGACAGCTGCCAGGATGGGCAAACTGGACTACATATAACAGGGAAGAAATCTACATGTTTACAACCATAATAGGCAAGATAAGCAGCACAGCAAATGCCTTTCAAATTGGTACTGCACATTGTAAAAGTTTTGTTTTATGCAATACTAAGATTATTTCACATATATAATGGTAACACCTACTGTGGTATGACCTTTAAATTGCTACTTATGTCACGGATCCAACAGAGGCAATAGGGAATATTATACGTGACAACATATACCTATTTTTTATAAATATAGTGGGAGACAGGTACTAAAAACCCTTCCAACATTACTAACATTACAAATTTGTTAACAACACTTAAAAAATCTCCTGGTGGAAACAGAAGCTCAAAGTGGAACATGGCCTTGACCTTTGCACCTTAAATCATCAGGATTTCCCCTATTACCAAGATCAATGAAAATGAGATGCTTATTGGCAAACAAGGAAAAAGTTGATGTTTGTATTACATACACAATAAATTACAGCTAACACTCCACACATTTACAACTACAAAGCGATACTATATCCCACTGAAATAGTGTATCAAATGATAATAATTCTAAGTTTTAAAAATAGTCAAGAAGGAATCATTGGAATGAAGTTAATTCTAGACTAAAGCTCTTATTAGTAACCCCATTCATGTTAATATGTCCAGACACGCTCTACTGGACGAAAGAAAAATCACTTCTCCTTGAAACTAGTAAAGAGTTTCATGCCGAGATAACAGAGAGTTTCCTCCCTTGTACTAGTCAATGATTGGAGTGGTGATCTAGTGTTAGTAGGTCAGAACATAGTGGATGGGTTGAAATCGAACCTGTATAATTTGCTATGACATTGAGCATGTCAGTATAGTGTGAGACTGTTGAGGCAGATATAGTAATCTGGGCAACCTGCCCTGCCTCCTCGATGGATGGAAGCTACAATAACAAAATATTTATCAAAGGGATACATATTTGATAATTTTCTAAGAAGTATTTTCTACAAACAGGATCAACATATTGTTGAGTACGTATAGACATAAAGCACGATAACTTCCAGTTGGGTTGTCATCCACTTCAGAATCAATGTATTTTCTTTTTATTTCAGTAATATAGTACTAATTTTTCATGCCTATTCTCTGCCAACTGGTTAGCATTTATATTTCTATGTGGGTGATAAGATATTTTCAATACAATTTTAGACACTTACTTTCCCCATTACTTGCAGTCTAGATATAATTTTCTTCTCTTCCTCCACCCATAATTTCCTACAATCACAGCACTTTGTTTTAACATAGACATATTAACTATCAATCAAACAGAACATCTTTATTTACATTAAAAAATCTGGAAACACTGCCATATGCTTCAAAGTTAATTAATTCTAAATTAAGACTTTTCATTTATTACTTAACCATTATGAAACATTCAGAAGGCAGATTTTCATCTGGTATTAAAATTAACATGTAGATTAGCTTCTGTCAGTCAGTACATTGTAGGTCTTTACTTTAAACATGGTGGAATTCTTGTGTAATTTTTCACATGCTAAAACAATCACATATAAAAGACATTTATTATGGAATTTGGAAAAAAAATATGTTCCTACACATTTCTTTCATTGTATGATTTCTACTTACAGTAGCTGAGCAGGAATGTCAAAGGCCAGTTTACTTTCACCCATATATTCATGAACAAGCAGTTTCACTTTACTGTCCACAGTATCAAATCGGAATGTTCGTGTCACTATACTGTTATACATAGGCCTCAATGTTTCAACACGCTTAGATCGCCGTTTTAAAGCTGTAGATCTTTGGCCTTCATCAGGAGTAGAAACTGAACTCTGAAATATTTTAGAAAAAGTGAAATTATAGTGAAGGAAAAAGAACATCTCATTACTGTAATTTACAGTGACTATTGGTCCCAATGGAAAAAAAGGGATCTTTAACATCCAAATGTCTAATGTAGTGTATAGAACCTCAGCTTTCCTGTCTCATCCAAAAGACTTTGACGATGACTTACTCCTAGTGGGCTTGAACTGAGGGACTTCTGAACACATGTCAAACACACTACTGACTGACCTATGCCAGCTTGACAAAATATGAATACAGTTGATTCTGATATATATGCACAACCACTGTAATTGTCCAAGATAAAGCTTTCAAGACCTATGTTGTTTATTTCTGTATGAATAAAATTGATCGATGACATCATAATGCCCCATATTTGATCCACTTTTCAGCACAGAAAGCGATGTTTGGCAGACTTTTGATTGTTATACTTATGACATCATAATGAAATGTTCGACATTTCCAATCTTGCGTGACGTCATCAAAGTGGTATTCTGTGCTAAAGTGCTTGACATTCGAGGAAAGTATGTCATCCTGGATAAACGTTACGTTGTCGTGGGACAGCTGTTTCTTTCAATTTATAACATCCATCCAAAATGATTTACTGATGCGGTTTATAAACACAAAATGGAAGTTTCCAGTATGATATTTCGGCGTTAAAAGAGAATATTATATAGAATAAGTGTCTTACGTTGAGTTTTCAGGCAGGAATGAATTACAATGGCTGATGCATTTATTAAATATAATGCACATTAGCACTTACTCTATACATAAACACTCAATACTCAAACTTCAAGTTAAGCTGAACTAATTTCTAGTGTCAAGTAGAGCTCTGACAGCTATTACTGCACTCTATCTCTAACGCCCTTTATATTCCACTTTAATTAAAGTGCTTACAGTAGACTTTCAACATACACTGTATATTCACTTTTTAAATACTCCAGAATCCTTAATGATATAACATAATATCTATAAATCTGTAGTATCAGATGTGGCTCATTTACATCTGATTTCTCCATACTGGACACTGATACTCCAGAATCATTAATGATAAACATAATATCTATAAATCTGTAGTATCAGATGTGGCTCACTTACATCTGATTTCTCCATACTGGACACTGATACCCCAGAATCATTAATGATATAACATAATATCTATAAATCTGTAGTATCAGATGTGGCTCACTTACATCTGATTTCTCCATACTGGACACTGATACCCCAGAATCATTAATGATATAACATAATATCTATAAATCTGTAGTATCAGATGTGGCTCATTTACATCTGATTTCTCCATACTGGACACTGATAATCCAGGATCATTAATGATATAACATAATATCTATAAATCTGTAGTATCAGATGTGGCTCATTTACTTCTGATTTCTCCATGCTGGACACTGATAATCCAGGATCATTAATGATATAACATAATATCTATAAATCTGTAGTATCAGATGTGGCTCATTTACTTCTGATTTCTCCCTGCTGGACACTGATAATCCAGGATCATTAATGATATAACATATTATCTATAAATCTGTAGTATCAGATGTGGCTCATTTACATCTGATTTCTCCATACTGGACACTGATACTTCAGAATCATTAATCATGATATAACATAATATCTATAAATCTGTAGTATCAGATGTGGCTCATTTACATCTGATTTCTCCATACTGGACACTGATACCCCAGAATCATTAATGATATAACATAATATCTATAAATCTGTAGTATCAGATGTGGCTCATTTACTTCTGATTTCTCCATGCTGGACACTGATAATCCAGGATCATTAATGATATAACATAATATCTATAAATCTGTAGTATCGGATGTGGCTCACTTACATCTGATTTCTCCATACTGGACACTGATACCCCAGAATCATTAATGATATAACATAATATCTATAAATCTGTAGTATCAGATGTGGCTCATTTACATCTGATTTCTCCATACTGGACACTGATAATCCAGAATCATTAATGATAAAACATAATATCTATAAATCTGTAGTATCAGATGTGGCTCATTTACTTCTGATTTCTCCATACTGGACACTGATAATCCAGGATCATTAATGATATAACATAATATCTATAAATCTGTAGTATCGGATGTGGCTCATTTACATCTGATTTCTCCATACTGGACACTGATACTTCAGAATCATTAATGATATAACATAATATCTATAAATCTGTAGTATCGGATGTGGCTCACTTACTTCTGATTTCTCCATACTGGACACTGATAATCCAGAATCATTAATGATATAACATAATATCTATAAATCTGTAGTATCAGATGTGGCTCATTTACTTCTGATTTCTCCATGCTGGACACTGATAATCCAGGATCATTAATGATATAACATAATATCTATAAATCTGTAGTATCGGATGTGGCTCATTTACATCTGATTTCTCCATACTGGACACTGATACTCCAGAATCATTAATGATATAACATAATATCTATAAATCTGTAGTATCAGATGTGGCTCATTTACATCTGATTTCTCCATACTGGACACTGATAATCCAGAATCATTAATGATATAACATAATATCTATAAATCTGTAGTATCGGATGTGGCTCATTTACTTCTGATTTCTCCATACTGGACACTGATACCCCAGAATCACTAATGATATAACATAATATCTATAAATCTGTAGTATCAGATGTAGCTCATTTACATCTGATTTCTCCATACTGGACACTGATACCCCAGAATCATTCATGATATAACATAATATCTATAAATCTGTAGTATCCGATGTGGCTCATTTACATCTGATTTCTCCATACTGGACACTGATACTCCAGAATCATTAATGATATAACATAATATCTATAAATCTGTAGTATCCGATGTGGCTCATTTACATCTGATTTCTCCATACTGGACACTGATACTCCAGAATCATTAATGATATAACATAATATCTATAAATCTGTAGTATCGGATGTGGCTCACTTACATCTGATTTCTCCATACTGGACACTGATACCCCAGAATCATTCATGATATAACATAATATCTATAAATCTGTAGTATCGGATGTGCCTCATTTACATCTGATTTCTCCATACTGGACACTGATACTCCAGAATCATTAATGATATAACATAACATCTATAAATCTGTAGTATCGGATGTGGCTCATTTACATCTGATTTCTCCATACTGGTCACTGATACCCCAGAATCATTAATGATATAACATAATATCTATAAATCTGTAGTATCAGATGTGGCTCATTTACATCTGATTTCTCCATACTGGACACTGATACTCCAGAATCATTAATGATATAAGATAACATCTATAAATCTGTAGTATCGGATGTGGCTCATTTACATCTGATTTCTCCATACTGGACACTGATACCCCAGAATCATTAATGATATAACATAATATCTATAAATCTGTAGTATCAGATGTGGCTCATTTACATCTGATTTCTCCATACTGGACACTGATACTCCAGAATCATTAATGATATAACATAATATCTATAAATCTGTAGTATCGGATGTGGCTCATTTACATCTGATTTCTCCATACTGGACACTGATAATCCAGGATCATTAATGATATAACATAATATCTATAAATCTGTAGTATCGGATGTAGCTCATTTACATCTGATTTCTCCATACTGGACACTGATACTCCAGAATCATTAATCATATAACATAATATCTATAAATCTGTAGTATCAGATGTGGCTCATTTACATCTGATTTCTCCATACTGGACACTGATACCCCAGAATCATTAATGATATAACATAATATCTATAAATCTGTAGTATCAGATGTAGCTCATTTACATCTGATTTCTCCATACTGGACACTGATACCCCAGAATCATTCATGATATAACATAATATCTATAAATCTGTAGTATCCGATGTGGCTCATTTACATCTGATTTCTCCATACTGGACACTGATACTCCAGAATCATTAATGATATAACATAATATCTATAAATCTGTAGTATCAGTCGTGGCTCACTTACATCTGATTTCTCCATACTGGACACTGATACTCCAGAATCATTAATGATATAACATAATATCTATAAATCTGTAGTATCAGTCGTGGCTCACTTACATCTGATTTCTTCATACTGGACACTGATACCCCAGAATCATTCATGATATAACATAATATCTATAAATCTGTAGTATCGGATGTGGCTCATTTACATCTGAGTTCTCCATACTGGACACTGATACTCCAGAATCATTAATGATATAACATAACATCTATAAATCTGTAGTATCGGATGTGGCTCATTTACATCTGATTTCTCCATACTGGTCACTGATACCCCAGAATCATTAATGATATAACATAATATCTATAAATCTGTAGTATTGGATGTGGCTCATTTACATCTGATTTCTCCATACTGGACACTGATACTCCAGAATCATTAATGATATAAGATAACATCTATAAATCTGTAGTATCGGATGTGGCTCATTTACATCTGATTTCTCCATACTGGACACTGATACCCCAGAATCATTAATGATATAACATAATATCTATAAATCTGTAGTATCAGATGTGGCTCATTTACATCTGATTTCTCCATACTGGACACTGATACTCCAGAATCATTAATGATATAAGATAACATCTATAAATCTGTAGTATCGGATGTGGCTCATTTACATCTGATTTCTCCATACTGGACACTGATAATCCAGAATCATTAATGATATAACATAATATCTATAAATCTGTAGTATCGGATGTGGCTCATTTACATCTGATTTCTCCATACTGGACACTGATACCCCAGAATCATTAATGATATAACATAATATCTATAAATCTGTAGTATCGGATGTAGCTCATTTACATCTGATTTCTCCATACTGGACACTGATACTCCAGAATCATTAATCATATAACATAATATCTATAAATCTGTAGTATCAGATGTGGCTCATTTACATCTGATTTCTCCATACTGGACACTGATACCCCAGAATCATTAATGATATAACATAATATCTATAAATCTGTAGTATCAGATGTAGCTCATTTACATCTGATTTCTCCATACTGGACACTGATACCCCAGAATCATTAATGATATAACATAATATCTATAAATCTGTAGTATCCGATGTGGCTCATTTACATCTGATTTCTCCATACTGGACACTGATACTCCAGAATCATTAATGATATAACATAATATCTATAAATCTGTAGTATCAGATGTGGCTCATTTACATCTGATTTCTCCATACTGGACACTGATACTCCAGAATCATTAATGATATAACATAATATCTATAAATCTGTAGTATCAGTCGTGGCTCACTTACATCTGATTTCTCCATACTGGACACTGATACTCCAGAATCATTAATGATATAACATAATATCTATAAATCTGTAGTATCAGTCGTGGCTCACTTACATCTGATTTCTCCATACTGGACACTGATACTCCAGAATCATTAATGATATAGCATAATATCTATAAATCTGTAGAATCAGATGTGGCTCATTTACATCTGATTTCTCCATACTGGACACTGATACTCCAGAATCATTAATGATATAACATAATATCTATAAATCTGTAGTATCAGATGTGGCTCATTTACATCTGATTTCTCCATACTGGACACTGATACTCCAGAATCATTAATGATATAAGATAACATCTATAAATCTGTAGTATCAGATGTGGCTCATTTACTTCTGATTTCTCCATACTGGACACTGATACCCCAGAATCATTAATGATATAACATAATATCTATAAATCTGTAGTATCAGATGTGGCTCATTTACATCTGATTTCTCCATACTGGACACTGATACTCCAGAATCATTAATGATATAAGATAACATCTATAAATCTGTAGTATTGGATGTGGCTCATTTACATCTGATTTCTCCATACTGGACACTGATACTCCAGGATCATTAATGATATAACATAATATCTATAAATCTGTAGTATCGGATGTAGCTCATTTACATCTGATTTCTACATACTGGAGACTGATAATCCAGAATCATTAATGATTTAACATAATATCTATAAATCTGTAGTATCGGATGTGGCTCATTTACATCTGATTTCTCCATACTAGACACTGATACTCCAGAATCATTGATGATATAACATAATATCTATAAATCTGTAGTATCGGATGTAGCTCATTTACATCTGATTTCTCCATACTGGACACTGATACTCCAGAATCATTAATCATATAACATAATATCTATAAATCTGTAGTATCAGATGTGGCTCATTTACATCTGATTTCTCCATACTGGACACTGATAATCCAGAATCATTAATCATATAACATAATATCTATAAATCTGTAGTATCAGATGTGGCTCATTTACATCTGATTTCTCCATACTGGACAGTGATACTCCAGAATCATTAATGATATAACATAATATCTATAAATTTGTAGTATCAGATGTGGCTCATTTACATCTGATTTCTCCATACTGGACACTGATACCCCAGAATGATTAATGATATAACATAATATCTATAAATCTGTAGTATCGGATGTGGCTCACTTACTTCTGATTTCTCCATGCTGGACACTGATAATCCAGAATCATTAATCCATGACATGACCGTCACACTTCCACTATCCACGGGATCAGGACCTCTAGAGAAAAATAATCAACAAATATCTAGATACCATAGTGATCATACCAATATTATATACCAGTAAATAATTCATTCTGTGTAAAAAATAAAGATGAACTCATTGTATCAAAGTTTGAGAAAACATCAACACTGTTTATAATCAATAGACCTTACCATTGTTTCTATGTGACACATGTATATGCCTGGTGTATTATTATGAATATGCATATATATGTCAATAAAATCATATCTACATGTATTCATGTACTGTACAACTCAAATAATACTGAACAAAGTACTGCTTTTTTTCTATTAAATATATTCCATAAAATTATAAACCTAGGAAATAAATGCACTATATCTCGATAAAATGAAAACATCTCTTTTATGCAGTGGGTATTAGTTACCATAAACACATCAATAAAAATTTAATTAATCACTACATCATCACTAATCACTAGGCATATGAGATTCTGTATGACAATAACAGACTGTATGGTCAGCTCTTTACGTTCTTAATCCAAGTAATAAATCATTAGCGGTGAAAATTATTTTGTCTTTTTGTCTGTTCTAAATAAACAAGTTTGAACATAAAGACATGAACAGAATCTAATCTTCAGATAACAAGTGACGATTTAATCCATCATCAATCAAGGGGAATTAACATTACAGGCTGACGATTGGCCTTCACCTCTACACCATTGAAATTTGTTGTTTGACTTGGGTTTTTTTTTATACTTTTAGCTGGCATGTTAATCACTTTGTTTTTGCAAACCATAAGACTTTGGGATAATGAGTAGAAAACCCATAGATTGAAAGGGGCTATTAAACTGACTTTTGTATAAATAGACTTTGATTAACTAATTTTTACTCAACCAACATGAAAAGAAAATAAAGATTAAAAACTGTAATTTGAACTTGAACTTTAAGATAAGACGAAACTTGACTAAGGCAAATTTGATATAATGAGTTTTAACTGTATAATATATTAACATAAAACATTTACCAAATACTAAAAGGAATCTCTGTTTAATTGATAAACATGCACAACATCACTACTTCATAGTGATTATAAATTTGAATATGACAATATTCGCCACATCACAAAGTGACAATCCCAATATCATATTCTTTTTCAACAAATCCTAATAATAATCCTGATTTGTTAAAAAATACAACCAGATCCCATAGTGATAATCCCAACATGATACATGTTGTTATCATCAAATCCCAAATTGATAATGCAACTGTGATACATCACTTTGAGATCTCAGTGATACTATGATACAAGTTAACAACATAATCAAATGCAATACTAATAATCCCATAATATTATATATTCAATGCACCAGATTCCATACTGATTATCCCAGTATGATACATGTTTACATCACCATGAGATGCCATAATGATAATCCCAGTACGATACATGTTTACATCACCATGAGATGCCATAATGATAATCCCAGTATGATACATGTTTACATCACCATGAGATGCCATAATGATAATCCCAATACGATACATGTTTACATCACCATGAGATGCCATAATGATAATCCCAGTATGATACATGTTTACATCACCATGAGATGCCATAATGATAATCCCTGTACGATACATGTTTACATTACCATGAGATGCCATAATGATAATCCCAGTATGATACATGTTTACATCACCATGAGATGCCATAATGATAATCCCAGTATGATATATGTTTACATCACCATGAGATGCCATGATGATAATCCCAGTATGATACATGTTTACATCACCATGAGATGCCATGATGATAATCCCAGTATGATATATGTTTACATCAGCATTAGATGCCATAATGATAATCCCTGTACGACACATCTTTACATCACCATGAGATGCCATATTGATAATCCCAGTATGATACATGTTTACATCACCATGAGATGCCATAATGATAATCCCTGTACGATACATGTTTACATCAGCATGAGATGCCATAATGATAATTCCAGTATGAGACATGTTTACATCAGCATGAGATGCCATAATGATAATCCCAGTATGATACATGTTTACATCACCATGAGATGCCATATTGATATTCCCTGTACGATACATGTTTACATCACCATGAGATGCTATAATGATAATCCCAGTATGATACATGTTTACATCAGCATGAGATGCCATAATGATAATCCCAGTATGATACATGTTCACATCACCATGAGATGCCATAATGATAATCCCAGTATGATACATGTTTACATCACCATGAGATGCCATAATGATAATCCCAGTATGATACATGTTTACATCACCATGAGATGCCATAATGATAATCCCAGTACGATACATGTTTACATCAGCATGAGATGAAATAACGATAATCCCAGTACGATACATGTTTACATCACCATTAGATGCCATAATGATAATCCCAGTATGATACATGTTTACATCACCATGAGATGCCATAATGATAATCCCTGTACGGTACATGTTTACATCAGCATGAGATGCCATAATGATAATCCCAGTATGATACATGTTTACATCGGCATGAGATGCCATAATGATAATCCCTGTACGATACATGTTTACATCACCATGAGATGCCATGATGATAATCCCAGTATGATACATGTTTACATCGGCATGAGATGCCATAATGATAATCCCTGTACGATACATGATTACATCACCATGAGATGCCATAATGATAATCCCAGTATGATACATGTTTACATCGGCATGAGATGCCATAATGATAATCCCTGTACGATACATGTTTACATCAGCATGAGATGCCATAATGATAATCCCAGTATGATACATGTTTACATCACCATGAGATGCCATAATGATAATCCCAGTACGATACATGTTTACATCAGCATGAGATGAAATAACGATAATCCCAGTACGATACATGTTTACATCAGCATGAGATGCCATAATGATAATCCCAGTATGATACATGTTTACATCACTTTGAGAGGCAATATTGATAATCCCAGTATAAAATATGTTTCTTACTGGGATCCAATACTGGTAATTCTAGTATAACATATGTTTACATCATCCAATCCCAGTCTGATGATCCTAGTAACTAGTTTACATCAGCCGTCATGATAACCATTAAGATACAGCACAGCCACATTAAAACAGTAAGACTTGTTTATTTCCATCTGGTAAGTGTATAGTAATTGCTGTGGGGAAAAAGGAAATGTTTTGTTGGCAAGCTCATAGTATTTAATTTCCTTGAACACTTTTCATACACTAATAACATTACCAGAGACTCAGTCGAAACCACAGCTCTAAGGGTTATATTATGAAAATTTTGGATAGAAATGCCAAAGTGGTTACATCAGTTACTGTATAAATGAATGCATGTCCTAGTACTCTGTAGGTATCATTACAGTTCATTCTTTAACTAGAGCATGTTTATTACACATATGTCTTGCTTATTAACATCCATTCTCCTGCTTATTTCATAGCAGCGACAAACTTTTCCTGAATTATAAGTTTCATGGGCCATGACTATTACATGTATAAATATCACCAGTAGTGACCTTGCCTTCTGATATATGTACCCTTAAATTTATAGGCATCCTTCCTTTATGATAAGATTTAATATTACACCTGTTTAAAAGAACTTGACCTGTAAAATATCCGAAATACAATCAATAATAAAGTATATTAATCATCTGGAAGCCAATAATTACAGTCTATTTTCATCAGCTGTGACCTTGACCTTAACACTTTGACCCAAAAATCAATAGGGTTTGTTTGTCCTCTTTTGATAAGTAAGCATATATCCAAATTTTGTTTGAATATGATGAAAGGTGCTTGAGTAATCATCCATAAACCAATAATTTCAGCTTTTTTTTTCGACAGCTGTGACCTTGACCTTTTACCTTTTGATCCCAAAATCAACAGCGCATTTCCACTTTTGATAAATAAACATATATCCAAATTTGGTTTGAATATGATTAGTACTATGTCATCTATATATGAGTAATACAGGAAATGTGCTTGAAATGCTGTCATGTCTTAAGGACTTCCACATAACACTTGCAAGTCAAAGCTGAAATCCAACAAAGAGTGACTTTTCACATGATTTCTAAATAATTCCAAACAAAAAGTTTTACTGACCCATCATACATAGTGACAGCGTTTGCATTATGCATGTCACAGAAATTTAGATCTATATGAAGCAGTGAGTCTAGCATAACATGGGACCTCAGCTTTATTGTCTCATCTGAAGGACCAGACACAGAGAAGATGCAAGCATCAGTCTATCCCAGAAGCTCTCAGTTACGCGAACAAGACTCTATCCCAGATGCTCTCAGTTACCAGTAAATAAGATTAATGACTGAGTCTAACTATGTTACTGACTAAGCCTCATTGCTTTCAACTGGAACCTTTCAGTTACGAGTACACTATGTTACTAACTGAGCCTCACTGCTTGCAAATGGAACCTCTCAGTTACAAGTACATTATGTTACTGACTGAGCCTCACTGCTTTCAAATGGAACCTCTCAGTTACGAGTACAGTATGTTACTGACTGAGCCTCACTGCTTTCAAATGAAACCTCTCAGTTACAAGTAAATTATGTTATTGACTAAGCCTCATTGCTTCCAACTGGAACTCTCAGTTACAAGAACACTATGTTACTGACTGAGCACCATTGCTTTCAACTGGAACCTCTCAGTTACAAGTACACTATGTTACTGATTGTGTCTCACTGCTTTCAAGTGGAACCTCTCAGTTACATGTAAACTATATTCAGAATACCTTTCAGGAAATGTTTCAAACAGAAATTTTAAACTAATGCTTTACTGCTTCTCTGTATTGAATAAATCAATAAATTGACACAAAAATATCTTGAAATGAGTAAGTCCAAAAAGATTTCCAAAACAAGAGGCCCAATTGGGCCTATATCGCTCACCTGAGTACCTAGATTATCAGTCATGCATGAAGGAAGAATTCATTTATTTTTGCATTAATGTGACTAAGTCAACACAGATGTTGAAAATATGTCAAATTTTATTTCAGGCTAGAATAAAAAAACAACACTTTTTTGCACATCCATTCAGGTGATTTTGATATTAAGCATTTCCTTTGTCTCTGCAAGAAGTCATTCAGGGCAACAAGTTAGTCATTTTCTTTAGGTGGAGCCTTTTGTTGACTGATTTCAAGTCTGGGTCATGAACAACAATTGTTTGAAATATTGTCCAGATCTAACTTAAAATTGCCTAATTTCATATGTTGAGTGTTGAGAAACATCTAAAAACTTATTTAGATGTGTAAAGAAATAAAAAAAAAATTTTTTTGACCACAGCTGGATTTGAACCACTACTCTCCATATTTCAATTACCAAGTGGTATATGTACCATTGTGAGACCTACTTTTAGACATGGTGGCATTATCTGTTAACCAATTTGGATGATCCGCACAAAAAACAAAACCTTTGAAAAGGACTATGAGTACTTGCATCCTACCCAGTTTTATCACAATCCTTCAAGTTGTTCTGTAGATCAAATTGAAGATATGAAAAATTGTCCCCCCCCCCCCTTTTCTTGGAAGTCTTAAAAAATTCATAAAAAATTCAAAAATCGAGATATTGAAAAAATTCCTTCGCACCAGCATTCCTTACCATAGAAATGATTAAATGAAACCAAATGAATGCATCAATGTTTACTAAAAGAAAATAATAACTCTTTAATGCATTAAAATAACAAAGTCCAAAATAAAAATGAAAAAAACGTCAAAAATTTGATTTCGGAATGGAACCAAAAATATCAACACTTCTTCCCATATGCCTCTAAATCATTCCTATGCAGTCGGTTTGTTGCTGTATGCACCCGATCTGAATAAAAAATTTGTCAAAGGAGGGTACCCTCTGTGACCTACTTTTGTCTGTGGTGGTGCCACCTGTTCATGGATCCTGACAAAGATGACCACATTTGTCGGGGACCTTGAGTATTTGATGCATGCCAAGTTTCATTGAATTCCAGCATGTGGTTCCGAAGAAAAAGTTCAAACTGTGAAATGTTTACACCAATTATTCCACCCCCCTTTTTCTTGAAAGTCTTAAAAAATTCATAAAAAATCCAAAACATAAAATATTGAAAAATTTTCTTCGCATTAGTATTTCTTACCATCAAAATGATCAAATTAAACCAAATTAATGCATCAATGTTTACTAAAAGAAAAAAATACCTCTTTTCTGCATTAAAACTACCAAGTACAAAAAAACGTCAAAAAAACGTCAAAAATTTGATTTCGGAACGGAACCAAAAATAACAACACTTCTTCACACATCCCTCTAGATCATTCCTATGCATTCGGTTTGTCTCTGTATGCCCCCGGTCTGAAGAAGAAGTTTGTCAAAGGAGGGTACCCTCTTTGACCTACTTTTGCCTGTGGTGGCGTCACTTGTTGATGAATCCGGATGAAAAACAACAACACTTGTAGGGGACCATGAGTACTACATGCTTATCAAGTTTCATCAAATTCTGTTCAGTGGTTCTGGAGAAGAAGTCGAAAATGTGAAAAGTTAACGACGGACGACGGACGACAGACGACGGACGGACGACGGACGGTGATTGATCACAATAGCTCACTTGAGCCTTTGGCTCAGGTGAGCTAAAAAATAGCAACACTTTTAAAGACACTCCTTTAGATCAATGATCCATTCAGTTTGATGATTTATGTCAATATGAAGCCAGTCTGATGAAGTTTGTCAAAGTTGGGTACCCTCTAGACCTTATTAAAAAAACGTAATATTGTAGGGAATATTGTCGCCTTCACCCCTACAAGGTTTCATCAATATCTTTCATTTAGTTCTGAACGAAAGTCCATCAAAGCTTATCATTACATACTATTAGTATATACATCTTCCTCCTTTTAATCTTAAAAAAATTGAGAAAAATCCTAGAAATTATTCTTGCATTCCATTTCTTTCTAGTTATATATATTACAATAAAATCAATTAAAATACATAAAATCTATGGATTATTTGCAACCTATAAGGAGAAAATCTAAGAAAATACCTGAAAATAGTAAAAAAGAAAGTCTGATAAAATGTAAAAAAAAAGTCAAAAATTTTATTTAGGAATGGAATTAAACAACCCCCCCCCAAAAAAAAGCACTTCTTATTATGCTTTTCAAGCTCACTCTGATACATTTAATTGGATGAACTAAGCAGCCAGTCTAAAGAATAATTTTGTCAAACGAGGGTATCCTCTGGGGCCTTGATCCACCCCTTGATGGATCTGGTCGAAAAACAACAAAACAACACCACATGTAGGGGACCTTTAGTATTTCATCCCCACCAAGTTTGATAAAAACAAGAGGCCCAAGTGGGCCTATATCGCTCACCTGAGTACCTAGATTATCAGTCATGCATGAAAGAAGAATTCATTTATTTTTGCATTAATGTGACTAAGTCAACACAGATGTTGAAAATATGTCAAATTTTATTTCAGGCTAGAATAAAAAACAACACTTTTTTGCACATCCATTCAGGTGATTTTGATATTAAGCATTTCCTTTGTCTCTGCAAGGAGTCATTCAGGGCAACAAGTTAGTCATTTTCTTTAGGTGGGGCCTTTTGTTGACTGATTTCAAGTCTGGGTCATGAACAACAATTGTTTCAAATATTGTCCAGATCTAACTTAAAATTGCCTAATTTCATATGTTGAGAAACATCTAAAAACTTATTTAGATGTGTAAAGAAATGAAAAAAAATTTTGACCACAGCTGGATTTGAACCGCTACTCTCCATATTTCAATTACCAAGTGAAATATGTACCATTGTGAGAACTGCTTTTTAGACATGGTGGCATTATCTATTAACCAATTTGGATGAAATTTACCAAATTGATAGAGGACCTTTAGTACTTCATGTATTCCATGTTTCATTAAAATCTTTTATGTGGTATAACAGCAGAAGTGAAAAATGTGATTGAATTGTTCCTATACACCCTCATTTGGAAGTCTTAAAAAATTCATAGAAAATCCAAAAATTGAGATATGGACAAAATTCTTTCAAAGTAACAATCCTTACCATAATTATGATCACAATAGTCGATAAGAAATCATCATTATCAATTAACTAGGAAATATGACACTTTTTTTTCTGCATTGAATCACCAAGTCCAAAGAAATGTCGAAAAAAAATTCTAAAATTTGATTTTGGAAGGGAACCAAAATGACAATACGTCTTCACTCATCCCTCTAGATCATTTCTATGCATTCTGTTTGTCTCTGTATACAGCCCGTATGAAAAAGAATATTGTTAAAGGAAGGAACTCTTTTGTGACCTACTTTTGACTATGGTGGCGCCACCTGTAAAGAGGTCTGGACGAAAACAACAGAATTTGAAGAGGATCATAAGTGACTTATTTCTACTAAGATTTATTAAAATCCTTCAAACAGTTTTGTAGAAAAAGTTGAAAATGTGAAAAATAGCCACCACCCCCCCCCCCCTTTTTTTTTGGAAGTCTTAAACGTAAAATTCCTAATTTCATATGTTGAGTGTTGGGAAACATCTAAAAACTTATTTAGATGTGTAAAAAAAAAAAATTTTTTTGACCACAGCTGGATTTGAACCGTTACTCTCCATATTTCAATTACCAAGTGGTATATGTACCATTGTGAGACCTACTTTTTAGACATGGTGGCATTATCTGTTAACCAATTTGGATGAAATTTACCAAATTGATAGAGGACTTTTAGTACTTCATGTATTCCATGTTTCATTAAAATCTTTCATGTGGTTTTGTAGAAAAAGTTGAAAATGTGAAAAATGGCCAACCCCCCATCCCACCCCCCCCCCCCTTTTTTTTTGGAAGTCTTAAAAAATTCATAAAAAATCCAAAAATTGAGATAATGACAAAATTCTTTCACAATAATATTCCTTACCACAATTATGATCAAAATAGTCATTAAAAAATCATCAATATCAATTAACTGAAAAACATGACACTTTTCTTCATTGAAATGACTAAGTCCAGAAACACGTCAAAAAAGCGTACATTTCTATTTGACGGATCTTAACCCCGAACACAATTTTTAATAACCCATCTTTATAGATTGTTGAAATGCAATTAGTTTCCCCATTTATCTACTGGTTCTGGAGAAGAAGATGTTTGAAGAGGGGTACCCTTTTGGGCACTTTTGGTCCCGCCCTGGATCCACCCCTGAGGGAATGTGGATCCCGAACACAATTTTAGTAGGGGACCTTGAAAACATCATTTACACAAAGTTTGATCCAAATCTGCAATGTAGTTCCAGAGAAGAAGTCGAAAATGTGAAAAAGTTAACGACGGACGACAACGCCGACGACGACGACGGACAACGGACGGCACACTATGACTATAGCTCACTTGAGCCTTTGGCTCAGGTGAGCTAAAAACCCCCAGCATATCTTAAGAAGAAGCTGAAAGTAAGAAAAGTTTACGCACAACTGACAGACGGCACACAATGACAATAGCTCACCTAAGCCTTTGGCTCAGGTGAGCTAACAAGGTATCTTAGTCTAGATCTAGGACCATGATCTACATGGGAAACATCTATGAAGGAAATGATTTATCAATGATAAAAACAATGCTACAAAATCACTGTTTTAACATGTATGAGACATATCAATTTTAAAGTCGTTTACCTTAACTTCCTGTTCTTTACAGACATCAATGATTGTAATAGAAACTGCATTCCAGGTTGCAGTGAACAGTCATAGCTTATGTGGCATATTTCAACAAAATCTTAATAAGATACATATTTTCATAAACTGATCGAATAACATGATAAGATTTACTTCAGAATGTAAATATAGTGAAGTGTAAACATCCTTTGATTAGATGGTATGTAAGAGGATGTGAGACAGTACTATGTCATCTATATTATGAATAACACAGGATATGTGCTTGAAGTGCTGTCATGTCTTAAGGACTTACACATAACACTGGCAAGTCAAAGCTGAAATCTAACAAAGAGTGACCTGTCACATGACTTCTACATAATTCCAAACAAAAGTTTTACTGACCCATCATACATAGTGACAGCATGTGCATTATGCATGTTATAGAAATTTAGACCTTTGCAACAAAACCATATGAAGCAGTGAGTCTAGTATAACATGGGACCTCAGTTTTATTGTCTCATCTGAAAGACTAGACACAGAGAAGATGCAAGCATCAGTCTATCCCAGATGCTCTCAGTGACGTGGGCGAGACTTTATCCCAGAAGCTCTCAGTTATGTGGGCGAGACTTTATCCCAGAAGCTCTCAGTTATGTGGGCGAGACTTTATCCCAGAAGCTCTCAGCTCTCAGTTACATGAGCAAGACTTTATCCCAGAAGCCCTCAGTTACGCCAGCAAGTCTCTATCCCAGAAGCTCTCAGTTACCAGTAAATTAAGTTAATGACTGAGTCTAAGCCTCATTGCCTTCAAGTGGAACCTCTCAGTTAAGAGTACACTATGTTACTGACTAAGCCTCATTGCCTTCAAGTGGAACCTCTCAGTTAAGAATACACTATGTTACTGACTGAGCCTCACTGCTTTCAACTGGAACCTCTCAGTTACAAGTACACTATGTTACTGACTGACCCTCACTGCTTTCAACTGGAACCTCTCAGTTACAAGTACTCTATTTACTGACTGACACTCACTGCTTTCAACTGGAACCTCTCAGTTACAAGTACACTATATTACTGACTGAGCCTCATTGCATTCAAATGGAACCTCTCAGTTACAAGTACTTTATGTTACTTACTGAACATCATTGCTGTCAACAACTTCCCAGCCAAATCACAATATGGAAACAGGATATAATAAACCTCTTAAACATAATAACACATTATGGGAATTATGCCTTGGAATGCTTACACTACAAGCCAGAAATTTTAAAGCTACATCAAGTTTGCCTTCTATACTACTTACAGAGATACACCTTTAAATTCAAGAGATCTACCTTGGACACCATATGATTATATAACGCTCCTTAAAATCACTGTCTTGAGTATGAATTATGCTACATCACTTCTGTTATTAAGAATTAGAAAAAAATTCAATATCATTTAAAAAGATGGCTGATCTACCTCAGCAGATTACATGAATACATAACAGTATTTTCCTATTTTATACAGGTTCAATTTTTTAAAATATTAGTACTAGTACTAGTACTTATATGTGTATATTCCTAACTTTTATTAGGTATAAGTATAATTATTCAAATATTAAAAAATATCGTATCATTCCAGTATAATCCATGAGGAAGGAAAGGTAATTTCAAAAATTTTAGTATGGCTTGTGGTTGTGTTGTGACTGTCAAGTGATATGAGTGGATTATACAAGTGTTGCATGTTGGGAACTTAGCACAGAAAGTTCAACTAACAGAGTATCTATAAAGTAGGCACAGAAATTGGTACAGAATTTATCTAAAATAGTATCTGCACAGCAGGCAGATATACTGATACCAAGAGTTCAGCTAAGCATCTACACAGAAGGCAGAGAATTTGGCATAGAGAGTTCAGCTAAGGGAGCACCTGCACAGTAGGCAGACGTACTGGCATCAAGTTCAGCTAATAGAGTATCTGCACAGTAGGCAGAGGCAATGGCAAAGAGAAATCAGCTAATAGAGCATTTGCAGAGTAGGCATATATACTGACACAAAGAGTTCAGCTAATGAAGCATCTGCACAATAGGCAGAAGTATTGACACAGAAATTTCAGCTAATAGGGTATCTGCATAGGAGACAGAGGAATTGGTACTTAGAGTTCAGCTAATAGACCATCTGCACAATAGGCACAGGTATTGGCACTGAGAGTTCAGTTGATAGAGTATCTGCACAGTTGGCAGAAGTATTAGCACTGTGGGAGTTCAGCTAATGGAATATCTCCATAGTAGGCAGAGGTATTGGCATAGAGTTCAGCTAAAATAACATCTCCACAGTAGGCAGTGGTACTGGCATAGAGTTCAGCTAATAAGGCATCTGCACAGCAGGCAGAAGTATTAGCAATAAGAGTTGAGCTAGTGGAATATCTCCACAGTACGCAGAGGTATTGGCACAGAGTAGGCAGATGTACTGGCATAGAGTTCAGCTCAAAGAGCATCTGCACAATAGGTAGAGGTATTAGCACTGAGAGTTGAGCTAATGGAATATCTTCACAGTATGCAGATGTACTGGCATAGAGTTCAGCTAATAGAGTATCTCCACAGTAGGCAGAGGTATTGGCACAGAGTTCAGCTAATAGTGGATCTGCACAGAAGGCAGAGAATTTGGCAGAGTTCAGCTAATAAAGCATTTACACAGTAGGGAGAGAAATTGGGGAAAAAATCTCTCTCTAGTCATCACTCTTCACCACACCTCTTACTGAACTAATGATTAGCAAAATTATATTAATTTAAGGTAACGTATTATAGTTTCAGGGTTTAAGTGTTTGTTGAGGACTAGGAAAACTTCCAATGGGCAGAGATAAATATGTGGTAGACTGACATACTGGCTAAGATAGTTCAGTTGATACACCATTTTCATTGCAGATGAAGGGTTCTGGTTTGAAACCCAAGTATCGTCAACACTTTTACACAAGTAAAATGCTTCATCAACATCATTAAAATTAGCAAATAAATTCCAGTGCTTTGGTCTTGAGGTTTGTTAGAAAATAGTTCTTAAGTATAAATTAACACATGAATGACACATATCACCTGCTTGCTCTTCTGCTGTAAAGCTTGTATGGTGATTGTAAAGATGTTAAACAACAAGAATTGTGAGAAGACAACAGAGCTCGCCAGTGGCAACCAAATTTAAATAGCAAAAGGTTTTGTAAGCAGGTCAATATCAAGGCCAATGTCATAATGTAAAAAATTTTGATATGTAATGAAAGGTCTTGTCACAAGGAATACACAGTATCTTGTACTGTACACAATTTAGGACTAAGATTAAAGTTATTAAAAGTAGGTCAAACTTCAAGGCCAAGGTCACAAGGTAAAAATTTTGGTACCCAATGAAAGGTCTTGGCACAAGGAATACTCAAATGAAATATTAAAGCCTTGTCTTTAATGGTTCTAAAGTTATGATGCAGGTTAAAGTTTTTGTCTAAGTAGGTCAGTCTTCAAGATGAAGCCTAACATAAAAAATTTAGATACCTAATGAAAGGTCTGTGTCACAAGGAATACACAAATGAATATTTAAGCTTTATCTTTTGCTGTTCATACATTAGGACTAGGATCAAAGTTTTTTAAAAGTCAAACTTCAAAGTCGAGATCACAAGATTAAACTTTTGGTACCCAAAGAAAGGTCTTGGCACAAGGAATATACATGTGAAATATTAAAGCCCTGTCTTTAATGGTTCTAAAGTTATGATCCAGGTTAAAGTTTTTGTCTACAGACTACCACTATAGCGACGCTAATGATGCCAGGTATATGACAGTAGCTCTCCGGATATTCGTTCTGGCAGGCTAAAAAAATGTTTCTTTTAATGATGGTCTGTATCTGCATGTCGTTATGATTAATGAACCTTTTCAGAATTTTCTGAAAAGTTGATCAGAGTTCAAATTTGACAACATGGATGTCATTAGAAGATGGCAAATGGCTAAAATTGCTAAAAATTCTAGCTATCACCGCAAGTTCCTTTTTCTCTTACAAAAATATGAATAGGAGAAAATCATTTCACAGTTGGAAATTACGATATATCCGAGTCTGTCACTAATATTTTAAGTCACATAATAACCTAAAACATTTCTCATATTCAATACAGTTCGCCAGCTAACAATCTCATATACATGTACTTTCTGTAAATTTCCTAAACCTAGCTATTTCTAATAATATTCGTGGAAAAGCACATGGCATATGTTTTGCTTAGTATACTTTTTGAGATGGCTATTTACTAAACCTGAATGTAAAGAACATTCCTCTGCAATTGTAAGAGATCACTTACAGAGGACTATAGTATTGTGCATACATGCAGTTATCATGAAAAGCTTTATCGAATTAATTATGACTTTTTGATGGATAATATTTATGTGCAATTTTAATCTAGTACCAACATTAAGTGTAGTGCCTCTGCATATATTAATCGCTCGTTATGTATTTAATGATCAGCATATTTATGTTGCAGATCGCTAAAATTTCTTCTGGTCTTTTTAGAATTTTATACCATAACTGCTCTGTTTTTCAAGTTACATGTATTTTGAATTGCTGTGAAGAAATGAAATCTTAAAATATTCATGTAGTCAACAATTTTATGTGCCTAAATCAGTAACAATTTAATCAAAACTAGTAAAAGAAGTCTTTATCTTAAATGTTATTTTGAAATATGAGTAAAATGATAGATAGATAGATAGATAGATAGATAGATAGATAGATAGATAGATAGATAGATAGATAGATAGATAGATAGATAGATAGATAGATAGATATATTATTGTTTTATGTGGTGCCAGAAATATCTCACCCATATGGCAACGGTGAGTAAAATGGTGCAAAACATGAAGTTTTCAACCATTGAAATTAAATGCCAGGAAAGGGCTGGATTGCTGGATTTTACACAATTTACTCCAGAGCTTCTGGGGCCCTTAAGCCCCCGCCACATGGACCACTTTGAAAAGTGGCAGACTTCTTCTATAACTTTTCACAGTTCTCCTATTATTTTCTATACCTAATGACATCCCTGGACAATCAAATGATTTCGGTGTGAAAAAAATCTTAAACATTCAAGCGAAATATTTATGAAATGATTTTTAGATATATGCATATATATATATATATATATATATATTTATATATATATATATATATATATATATATATATATATATATATATATATATATATATATATATATATATATATATGATATATATATACATGTATATATATATATTATATTATTTAATATATCATGTTTACTTAAGTTATCACGTTCCAGATTATCTCCATAGCATCTTATCATAGTAAAAATAAAATCCAAGTCCCATAACTCCATAATGACAAAGCAGAATTTGCTCAAAATTAAAAGGCAGCTTCCACTACCCTATTTAAGCATTCTGTATGAGTTTCATGAGAAACAGCTGACGTTTACTAAAGTTATCGCGTTCCATGGCATCTTTTCATAGTAAAAATAAAATCCAAATCCCATAACTCTGTAACGAGAAAACAGATTTTCAATTGCTTTAACACGAAAGGCAGCTTCCCCTAGACTATTTAAGCATTCTGTATGAGTTTCATTGAAAACAGCTGACATTTACTAAAGTTATAGCATTCCATAGCAGACAGACAGACAGACAGACATCACCATACCATAATATGTCCCATCTTTAGATGGGAGTATAAAATGACAAGGTTCAACTTTCCTCAAGAACTACAAATACTAATAAAAATCAAAACCCCAATAATATGCACATCTTCAATACAAACATCCAGCAACTTTCTAGTCTTAAAACTATAGACTATAGTAGGAGTTATTCAGAAAAGCTATATACCCTAAATGGAAAGGAATGACAGACAGTCAGAAAAACAGACATATAGACAGGGGTAAAACAATATGCCCCCAACTTTAAGGTGCGGAGGCATAAAAAAAAGTCAGTATATGCTATGAGTTTAAATCATCTCTTACAACTCTGAAATCTGCAATGAATGAATATAACAACATTCTAATGTAGACTACCGGTATAATCCTCACAACATTGAAATACAGAACAATTATCCGGTCATATACATAAGTAGCAAGCACTTTGAACAATCATGGAAACATGGAAGTTTTACACATATTTAGGCAACAATTGTGCAAAACAACCCGAGGATTCTGGTGAAAGGGAAAAAACACACCACATAATGATTTCAATGTGGTTACAAACCTATCAAATGTGTAAATGTAATTTTCTAAAAAGTTGATATAAAAACTGACTGAAACAAGAATTTCTGTGGAGATGAGAGGTGTGTTTATATTAAATAAATGTCCAAATGACAAATCTGAAACTGTCACAGATCCCACAAAATATTTACTTAACAATATAAAACAACTTAATAGGGTCCATTAGCTTTATCATTGATTCTTAGCATGCACTGTGCAAGGTCAAGGGCACATTTTTTTTGGGGGGGGAAACTGATTATTGAGCCAAATATATATATTAAGCATAAAATAACAAAATATTCTAAAATTGGCAGAACAAATAAAATTCAACTCTTTTATATGTTAGTATAAAGGATTCCCTTCATGTTTAGATGTATATGTTGTAATTCTCACACCTATTTAATGTTTGTTTCCTTGTTATGCGGATTCAGACATGACTGACTGACATAGACAATAACAGTTACAGATATGATGTAAAACGAACAACAAAAAAACAAGGAAGTCTACAAAATGCCTTGTTTAAAAAGCTATATGACGGCAAAAAATTTTAACTTTTAATGAAATTGCCTTGCCTATGTTGATCAATGCATGTGCATTTACTTAAAAATTTTCTGATGTAACATGACATATCATTTTATCTAGATTTCCCCTTTGTGCTGATTTTGCTCCAAGACATTCCTATGACTGAAGTTCATTAATCAAATACTGCACAAGGATGTAACTTATTTCTGCAGAAATGGTAAAGAACAGTATTTGACACACACATACTGTAATATTCAAAACTTGAACTTAGAAAATGCTTATCTTAAAACTGAAAAACTATGCAAACCAAAGTTCCAGAACGTTTGGTGCAGTTTTAACCAGATTGTAATGTACTTTTAAATTTTATGAAACAGAAGCACTATTGGAATGTTTTCAGTTGGTACTGCAAGATGTAAATAGATGGAGGAACAAATACATGTACTTGAATTAAGACAATGAATACAAAAGATAAAAAACCAACAAGAATGTACTACATCAATACAATCTCTATCTTACTGGAGCACAAAAGGACTCAATCTAATGCAAATCACTACACAATGCACAGGTGATTATTGTTCATTACACAATGCACAGTTGATTCTTGTTCACTTAATAACGAATCACTCAAACTTATGATTGAAACAAACCAATTTTTCTAGATTTACATTATAAAGTATAATGAATATAGTTATTAAAGTTGAACTCCCACCACGCTGTTACTCATAGCCCTATTTGAGTTTGACTAAATGACATTGAATTGCATATACAACTTACTGTAATGCTAATTTGAGAGACATGCCATTAGCCAGGAGAACATCCTGTAATGTGAACACTGCTTGACCCAGCTGAGACATCTGTAAAAGGGAAATGTTTCCCATTAACACAAAATATACAGATATACACCTACACAAATATACATATACATATATAAATATACATACATATATATATTAGTATATGAATATGAAGCCGGTGTGGCCTAGTGGATAAGGTGCTCGGCTCGTGATCGAGAGGTCACGGGTTCGACTCCCGCCCGGGGCACACCGGTGTTCTGTCTTTCGGATGAGACAGTAAAATCTGAGGTCCCGTGTCACGGTAGGCGTGGCACGTAAAAGATCCCTCACTGCTTCGGGTGGGTCCGTTGCAAAGGTCTAAATTTGTATGAAATGCATCAGGCAGATGCCGTCACCATATACATGAAATAATCGTGGAGTGACGTAAAACAATAATCAAACAAACAAACAAATATATGAATATGTTTTAGTTATTATGTACAGGCATTCTCCATTCTTTATTGAAGCTGTATTGTTTAATCAGTGGCATGCTTGGCTTTGGCCTAAAGGTCCAGTGTTCAAGTCACATGATGGTGTCCTGTCTTTCAAATGTTGGGGGGGGGGGGGGGGAGTGGGTGTCATATTTCATCAGTGAATCATTTGTGTCCTGCATTTCAGGTGAGACAGTATGAGGTCCAGCGTCATGGTAAACACTGACACATAGAAGATCCTTTACTGTTTGGGTTGATGCTTTCACAATGTAAGTAATATTCTTATGATGTACAATATCAAACCAGAATTCTCTCTGGAGTCTGGAGATCTTTGGCCTGACTTCACAACTTTAAGGAAATAGCTGATTTTAGTGGAGGGTGAGGGGGTTAGAAAAATTTTATTCTTTCCATTTTTCGGCATCCAGAAGGAGGATTTTCACTAGAATCTCTCATAAATAATTGAATCACAAAGCCAACAAAATGAGACTTTACTTGAGGTTCCTTGTCAAACTGCTGGAACAGATGTGATAAAAAGTTTATCATGGTATTACACTGGGAAACTGAACATGTCCTTTTTACAGAACTAGTAAGACTGCCACAAAAATGACCTAAGCATATGTTAGTCTTTAAACCAACAATTTAAGACTCTAATCTTACTGAAGTTTCCAAATGAAATTATGTCGTGGCTTTGACAGTCTTTGAGGGTTGCAAAATAAGTTTGCTTATTGTTTTACTTCAAACATAGATTATTACACTGAACGATGACAATATCTGCCAGATGTGGTGAACACACACTTTAGTATAACACTCATCCAAAGTACTAAGGGATCTTCAGAATGCCATGTCTATCATAACACTGGACTTTGGTTTAACTGTCTAATCTAAGCGTGCCATGTCTACCATAACATTGGACTTCAGTTTTATTGTCTAATCTGAGCATGCCATGTCTACCATAACATTAGATTCACTTTTACTGTCTAATCTAAGCGTGCCATGCTACCATAACATTGGACTCCAGTTTTACTGTCTAATCTAAGCGTGCCATGTCTACCATAACATTGGACTTCAGTTTTACTGTCTAATCTGAGCGTGCCATGTCTACCATAACATTGGACTCCAGGTTTACTGTCTAATCTAAGCGTGCCATGTCTACCATAACATTGGACTTCAGTTTTATTGTCTAATCTGAGCATGCCATGCCTACCATAACATTAGATTCAGTTTTACTGTCTAATCTAAGCGTGCCATGCTACCATAACATTGGACTCCAGTTTTACTGTTTAATCTAAGCGTGCCATGTCTACCATAACATTGGACTCCAGTTTTACTGTCTAATCTAAGCGTGCCATGTCTACCATAACATTGGACTCCAGTTTTACTGTCTAATCTGAGCGTGCCATGTCTACCATAACATTGGACTCCAGTTTTACTGTCTAATCTAAGCGTGCCATGCTACCATAACATTGGACTCCAGTTTTACTGTTTAATCTAAGCGTGCCATGTCTACCATAACATTGGACTTCAGGTTTACTGTCTTATCTAAGCGTGTCATGTCTACCATAACATTGGACTTCAGTTTTATTGTCTAATCTGAGCATGCCATGTCTACCATAACATTGGACTTCAGGTTAACTGTCTAATCTAAGCGTGCCATGTCTACCATAACATTGGACATCAGTTTTACTGTCTAATTTGATACATGGGACACTGATGAGCCGCCAGGTTTAATTTGATCCTGAGGCCTCTCACCTAAATGCCAAGCAAGCAAGAACAAGATTTACTTACAATATATAAATGAACAATCCAATACCTTAAAACACTGCATAAAGAAAACTGTAAAATCCGTGAAAATTTCTAAGTTCAAGGGCCATAACTTTGGCAAAACCAAAGCAATCATACCCAAATGTGAACTGGTACTGACCCTTGTTGATATAAAGTTATATACTAAGTTTTAATTCAATACCTTTAAGGACTGCAGAAAAAAGTATGGAAAACTTGACCCTGGACGGACGGACAGACAACGCCATAACATAATACGTCTCGTCTTATGATGCTGTATAAAAACTGGCCATCCCTGTGGTTTCTTTTATAAATAATCCTTGAGGAGACAAGGTAGTATTATCAAAATATACATTTAAAGGAAAACCTGCCAAGGCCCTCCCCTGGTGTCAAATGTAAATTCAAGGGCAAAGAAATGAGACCACAATGAGGGTTCCATAACTAAAAGAGTGTGTGGGAGATGCAAAATCAATAATTGTATACAGACACACAAATACATGGACATTGGGATAACAGGTCATTGCTTAAACTCTATTGCTCTCAACTAATAGGACTAACAAACAATCAAACAAAGCATTCTTTATTGATAATATACTCAGGTAAGCAAGAAATTCCTGGTCTGATAGAATTAGCCATATATCAAGAACTGAAACAAAAGCAAAAGAAAGACAACTCTTATTTACACTATGTAAAATTGTATCACTTTACCGTGCCTGTCATCCTCTCTTTGACATGGTAAACAGTGATTTTCACTCGTGTAAATGTGTCCACCCCATTGGAATCACCAAACCCGATTGTCTTTAGGAACTGAGGGTTGTTTGACTCCTGAATTAAAGATATACAGCATGTTTAAGACAGCATAAATATATCAATACCTTGATATTTGCAATTTGCGTGATATCACAAATGTATGTCATTGCAATAAAACACAAGAAGTTCAAAGGCCACAATGCTCATCTATGCAAAAATAATTCTTAAAAAAGAAAAAAATCTTTTTAAAAAATACCTTGTTCTCAAGGTATTATTCCTAAATTACTTGTACAAATTGCTATTTGCCTTCTAATGACACCAATTACTTTCTATTTTTCAATTTCTGGAGTTCAATATATGGGCAGTACAAAAAAGTCAGCTGTAGGCATAGGGTGGAACCAAATATTTTTTTCAGGGCCTTTTTTTTTGACAAATTTGATAAAACAAGTCTGATGGATGCTGTGTACAAAATATGAAGTCTTTATTGTTCTTGAAATGAAGATTATGGTATTCCTCATTTGAATGTCAAAATACTACCATAAGGCCTTCCCTTGATTAAAACAGCTACAACATTTCAAGGCTATCTTATATAATAAATATGAAGTCATCGTGGCTTGTGGTCTTGTAAAGAAATTTAAAAGTCTACGTGAAAATTGTCAGCTTTTAGGATGGGGCCAGATATTGCCACAAGGTCTTTCCTTGCATAAACTTGATACAGAATTTCATACTAAGGCTATAGATTGAATCTGAGATCATTGTGGTTTGTAGTTCCAGAGAAGAACACTTTTCAAAAAGACATTACTATATAACCCTATATAAAAATTGTTGACCCTGGGGTAGAGCCAAATATTACCATAGGGTCTTCCATCGAACAGACTTGATGGTACACATCAAAAAGATGCGATAAATCAAATATATAGTAGTGGCTTGTGGCTTTTCATGAAAATTTTGATAGATATTTTCTATGTAAAGGTTATGTAAAAACTGAGCAAATACTGCCATAAGGTCTTCCATTGAACAAACTAAATACTGTTGGTTGATTGATGTTTTAGGTCACTTTCAACAATATTTCAGTAATATCGCGACATGGAAGCAGGAGGTTACCAACCTCTTAAACACAGTGGCACAACCCAGGAATCGAACCCGGATCGTTGGTGCCGCAAGCCAAGCACTTAACCACTACACCAAATCCTGCCCTAACTAAATACTGCATGGATCAAGGATGTTGTATACCTAAAAAAAGATACTGTGACATAAGGTTCTTAAAAAAGAAGTCTCTCAAGATACTTTTTATAAAAGCCTATTTAAAAGCTGTTGGTTCATTGGGCAGTGCCAAATATTGCCATGTGGTCTTCTGAATGAAGGGCAATAACCACCATCTCAACAATTTGCATCAAATTTACCAAAGAACCATATATGCATGATTTTATTTAACTACATGCAGCAATTTACATAAAACATACTCTGTTTGTGAAACACTAATGCCCCCGGTGGCAAGTCCAAAACATTATATTTAGCACGAAGGTTATTGTAAAGGTCAAAAGGTCACTGGCCTTAATATAAATTGAAAGGGGTTCATTAGTTGAGTATGCATGTGAAATATGATGTCTATTTCTCACAGTTCAAAAGTTATGGCCATGGTAAAGAAAACTGACAAACAAATTGAGTTTAGCCTAAAAGTCATTGTCAAGGTCAAAAGGTCATCGACCTTGGTTTCATTTGAAAGGGCTGCATTAGTTGAGTACGCGTGTGAAATATGAATTCTCTATCCCTCATGGTTCAAAAGTTATGGCCAAGGTTAAAGTTCACGACAGACAAACAAACAGACAGACAGACAAACAGACAGACAGGGCAAAAACAATATACCCCGGATCAATAGGCATAATAAAAAGCAAACAAATTTAAAAAGTTTCCAGACAATGTGTAAACGACTGAAAGATAAATTCATCACACACAATGATGCACCATAACAAAAGCTACTCAAGCCTTTAACTTCTGTGAGTTCAGATTTTATAAGAGGAAATATCTCTGCTTTCCATTTCCATTACTCAAAGAATTACATGTATAAAATACTTGTCTATGACAAGAACTTAAAAATATTTCTATAAAAAATCTTTGACTAGAAAACTTTAAAACATTTATGTTTTTGTTTTAATGACTAGACAAGGTACACCATACTTGTGCAAATTTATGATAATATGAGTTGAAATATATCGTTTCACCAGGATAACTAAAATACACTTCCACTAGTCAATTACTAGGAAAGATGAAGTATCCTTTAACATTTGCCTATGACAATAGAGCTGATGTATACCAACCTCAACTACTTCTGTGTTATTATGCTGTATCCAGTTCTGTTGAGGTGGAACTATTGTGCTCAACACAATGAAAGGATTGGGGGGTTTACCACTGATGTCACATGACAACCCCTCACAGCCTGGTGAAAAATAGAAAAAAACACTTTCTCTTTAAAACATGTAGTAATTAAAAATTATGTATCTCAAACAAACCATTTGACTTCCAATTTCAGAAAGTTTATTTTGCACTTATATAGTATGAGATATTACTTCGAAAATGAAGTGATACAGTACAGCCTACGCGGATTCCTCACTTTCCACCCATCACCGCAACCGATTTTTGGGTGGGAAATCACCGCAACCCACCGCAAAATAAGATTGCGGTGGACGTTCAAATCCATCGCAACCCACCGCAATTTTTACTGTCGTGACAGGAAACTGAATTGTCCATCGCGGGTCACCGCAGTTGGTCATATCGCCGCAGGCACTTGAAGACAAAAACGCGGCGGGCCACCGCAATCGTTATCATCGTTGCAGAATCTTGTATTGGGATACCTGCGATACATTGTAATGTTTCAATAGCCATACTTTAAAATTCATCCAGGCCCTATTTATATTCCATTTATGTGAGCTAGGGGTCTATTAAATTTAATGTACTTTGACAGAAGTATCTTATATTTTGATGTGAAATGCTCTCTATAAACAATACTTTTAAAAGTTATTCGTTAGTAAAATAGAATATTATACGCAATTGCATTAACTTTAAAAAGGTAATGTGTTACAACGGTTCGAACACTGTCGCTCTAAATAAATGTTACTTGTATATAAATTAATGAACATATCTTTTATTTTATCGTGATTAATTTGGAAATGCTATCTTAGCAAAAAAAGAAAGCTGAAATCGTATCTCGCACAGCGGGTATGTCTTATGAACAGTATACAAAAGTAGTGGTCATTAATTCGACAAGTAATGTATAGAATAGGTCATTTCCGATTTTCCTTTATTTATAATAAAATCTTAGAATTTATGTAGAAGTATACTGTCGAAGGACCAGTCCCCGATTAAGACCAGTTTCCGGCTACTACGTCATCAAGGGTATTCAAACCATGAATTCATATGTATTCTGTGTATTGCAGACAATCACGTGAAAAAAAAATCTCATAAAATCACGTTTCAAAAGACAACAAAAAAAAGTAGTAGCCGGTAACTGGTCTTAGCCGGTAACTACTACCAGTATGTCCGTAGGCACGCGATATGAAAGAAATTCTTTAGAATTAAATTAAACAAATTGATTTCAAGAAAAAAAAAAAAAGAAAAACAAGGACCTATCTTGTTTATACGTTCTTTACCAAAAAAAAAAAAATCAGTAATTGAAACGTGATTGTCTTATTGGTTTACATGGTTGAAACCAGAGACATACATGTGTATGTACTAGTATGTCTCTGATTGAAACCGATCTGTATGAATCTGAATTATTGTCGCAAACAACTTGATCAATCGTGATCGCTTTATATAACTTTTCTTATCTATCTCTTGAATTCGTGCTTTTAAAGTTTACTTTAAATATAGACCATTCCTACGCGTAATACACGTACGCGGCCATGTTCTGATCACGTGACTGTTACGGTAGCTATCATCAGCCTAGTCTCATATCATCAGCCAAGGACTTTTAAACAAATTTATAAGTCCTTCCATCAGATTACACTATCTACTGGTATCTCTTTTTTCATCATTTGTATCTTTAATAAGTTGTTATGCATTTTTGCGGTCTTGACTGTAATTATGACTGAAATACAGACTATTTGCAGGGGCGGATCCAGAACCTCGTGTGCCCGGGGGGGGGGGGGGGGGGCACCAAACGATTTAGGCCCGAAGGGCCGAATGGGGATGGTATTGGAGGGGTCCTCCCCTCCCATAAGTGGGGGTTCGGGCGCATAGAATAATGCGAGTTTTTTTTATGAATAATCAGGGACGCATGTCCCTGGAATAATTGACTGTTTAGTACTGATCTATTAAAATTAAATTATTCCAGAGACACAAGTCTCTGATTATTCCCATGATATCGAGTTTAAAGGGGAAACTTTTTGACCGTATGGTTGAAGTCACGTGATTAAGCTGGGGGCGTGGTTTAACTGGTCGCCGAAATCACTGCTTGTCTCCAGCTCGGGGTATTTGCCTAGAGGCGCTTGGTAATCGGGGTATTGGGTATGCCTGGAAGCGCATGGTAATCGGGAGGTGTGAACATGCTATAGTTTGGTGTTAACAATGTGTGGGATTTGAATTGGTAATAGAAAGTACATTCTTTAGTGCAGTAATGATGATTCTAGTTGTATTTTATTTTTTCATTTTAATTGGTTTTATTATTTTTTAGGGGGTGGGGTGTTTGAAGTATTTGTTTGTTTTGATCTCTATTTGGAGAGTTTTATTTTGAAGGAGTTTGAGGACATAAGCCGATATTTCTCCCGTACTTTACGAAATACACAATTGGGCATAATTTCCTCAAAATATCCATGGGACTGCCATACAAATATGTTTCGCCTTCTGTCCAGACTGACTTTCCGAGTCTTTCTATCTAAATATCGAGAATCATCCCACACAACATGATGGCATAGCATTGTCCAGCACTTCTTGTATAGGTCCTCTCTCTTTCTATGCCGGATTACGATGGAGAGGAGGGACGTCTGATTCTGGTCACCACATCTGTCGGTTGCGATCATCTATCACGCAGGGTCATGAAAAGCAGTCTGGGCATTCGTGTTCCCCTTCAAATTGTGGACTGAGAGGCTTCATTGCCAGGCGACTCGGTGTGCACAAGGTCCTCTGTCAAAGTACTGGCGGAGTATTTGTCTAGTCCCAGTCATTGTGTGCAAAAATGCCTGTTACGCTTGGTGATAGATTCAAAGTTACGGTGTTCATTGTTGGGTTTTAGAAACAGAATGATGATATGTAGAAAGATTCAGATATATTAAAACACTTTCCTTTAAGCTTGTACTGACAGAAAATGGATTGTGTAATAGGTGTAAAACCAGGTTGTCACCTGTGGTCAATAATATCTCAGTCCAGGTATCCTTGGCAAAAGTGAAAGCGACTTTTCAGAAACTGTCGTCCGTATTACGCAATAAACTTACAGAATTGATATCAGCTGTTTAACCCTATCATCCGTAAGACTATAATTGATACACGTGTATGTTGATTGGAGCAAATCAATTAACATTGCATGTATACACGAGGGAAGTAAAGCATAGTGAATTGATCTTCGTTCTTTATCCAGTGGCGGATCCATCACTCCCTTTGCCGAGGGATCAAGGGACGAATTTTGTCAATTTTAGCCGAAAATGGACTAAATTACAGGGTTTTGGTAGAATTCGGGTCACTGTCGGGGGGGGGGGGGGGAGCACCCCTCCGCTCTTCCTAAATCCTCCATTGTGTAATTAAGTTATTTGTGACAAGTTGATTTCGGTTAGGAAGTAGAGTTGTATTCAATTTTCACAGGCCTAATACTGCAGTTTATTACCTAAGAGATCATATACGAAATTTTTAAAAGATTTTCTGAAACTTTCAACTCCAGGTTTTCCATAATAGGGTAGTTTCAATTTGGAAATAGTTAAGTAGATGATGATGTTTCTCATCCCCGAAAACAACAATTCATCTGCATACTGAAATTTAAAGTCATATTCCATCTGAGTAAAAGTTACGAAAAATCCTCGTTTGTGAAATGGTGTGCTGATTTCTGTCATGGTCATTCTATGTCTTATACCTATATATAATATATACATATATATGAAATATTTTGTTGAATATTTAATGTAAGTATTAAAGATTTAATTAATTTGCAAAGATATACACCATTTCGACTTAGAGTCGAATCGAGAATCTGATATGGATAACAAGAAGATATTATTGATATTGATATTTGCCGAAACATAGACTAGGTTTTGATAGTAGTCTATGTCTCTGATACTTATTATCTAATTAATCTGTAACACATAAATACATAATTCATTACTTAACTCGAGTGACCAAGTTAGGAAAGTTCCTTTTCTGTTTTTCCGGAGACATATGTATGTCTGGTTTTTCATATCTTAATTTAAAACTGAAATTCATGATAGACTATAAAAACAAACACATTTATTAATCTTCAATCATAGTCACCGATCAGATCATTTAACTAAACAATAATGAACGCAAATATTGTTTTAACCACTACGCTCATAGGTCTTTTTTTTCTATCTCGATAACTTTTTTTCAGTACCGTAATGGTGGATACGATCGGGATACCTATCGGTAAAGGGCAGATAACTATTAAGGAACTACCCAATCGAATGGTGACAGAGACATAGACTACTTTACTTTGAAAGTAGTCTATCTTTCTGGTAATACGCGATGGTCTATCAAGCGCGTTGTGTTTCCTAGAAATTAAGTTGTTGTGTTTGATGTGTCATCAGAGACATAGACTACTTTGAAAGTAGTCTATGTCTCTGGTGTCATGCATCGACATAGTGTCAATCGTTATTTCAGTCGTGTAACAGACCGTGGTAATACCCGACCGTGGCAATATGCATGTTCTAAATTTTTAATTTACTTGGGGGTGAAGGATGGTAAATACAAAAATTAAAACATGACAACTACTTGTCATGCTTTAATTTTTGTATTTACCACCTCCAAGTAAATTAAAAAATTGGAACATGGCAGTAATACCTGATGTTCTATCGGGGTTCGAGTCCCGGTCATGTCGGTGTCCTGTCTTTCGGATGAGACAGGCCCCATGTCGTAGTATGCATGGCACGTTAAAGATCCCTCACTGCTTTGGGTGGGTCCGTTGCGAATGTCAAAATTTGTATGCCTTGCATCAGGCAGATGCCCTCACCATATACGTGAAATATTTATGGTGTGACGTTAAACAAAAATCAATCAATCAACCATGTATAAGTTCCTGATTATATTTTCAATCGGGGAAATGTAGTAGAGATGGATTTTGATACAAGAAAAACATATACAGACTTGAGGGTGCTTGATGCCGTCCTGGGAATAACTCCCGTTTTGCTGGCGGAAATTGAATACCCTGTTAATTCATTATGATTAAATATGAAAATACCCTGTTCACTATTTAGCGCCCGAAGTGGTATATTTAAACCGAAGGGGTCCTGATCTAGTGGTAAAACACTGGATAGTCTTGCCAGAGACATATATATGTCTCTGGTCTAGCACGCTACCAATTTTCTTCTTTATTCTCGAAGTCGGCGTGACATCACACTAAGATCTGAATGAAGATAATCCCCGAAACATTCCGAGGATGACCTGGGGGATAAACTCGGTGTTTATCATAGACCGTAATGCAACTTTGATGAACTATATGATGACTCTCTTTCATTCTTCGAATTTTATGACCCCCAACAAATATGATGCAAATTAGGTCATTTAACCAGTCCGACAGCAAGAATAGGGGAACATAAGATGAAAAATATAGAAAACAGTGGCAATGGTCGGCAGACGCCAACTAGCAGATACAGGGCCATCTCTTCCTGAAATTACATAGATGATATTTACGTATAGGTTCTCAACTTTTTATAATATTAACAAGTTCATTATTAAATATGTATATGTTAAGAGACATATATACTTTATGTAGTACGTATATCCAGAGACATATATACTTTCAAAGTATATATTCTCTGGTATATCTGACAATTTGTATAAACATTCCAAGTTTTACGGATGAGAATCACAGCTTAATGACATAACCTGCATCTAACTATTAAACTCAAAACTGAAATTGATGCCGTAGACCGGGAGTGAATTGTTACAACTCTTGAATAAAGATTTCCACACTTTTTGGCAGTACGGTCAGGTCACGTGGGGACGTGCTACCTGATCGCCGAAGTCACTGCATGTTGGAGAATACCCGGATACCCGCAGAGAGACGAATGTCCCTCGAGTCATTGCGAAGCGGAAAGGTTGTTGTCTAGACAGGGGAAGCGAAACCCTTGGGGGTTTTACACACAGGTATTGGGTGGTAGTTATCATTGGCAACATACCTGAATTAAGTAAAGGAAAGGGGTCGGACACTTCAAAGTTTTAAGAGATAAAGAGCGAGATGTTCCAATTGGGAGAGAGGAATAATAAAATTTCTAACTGTCCTCGACGTTAAATACTTGCATCCGAAACATTGCTATTATTTTCATGATTCTAAATTTATCCCCAACAGGGTAATACCATTTTGTCGTAAGTAAAGATATGAACTGCATTACAATAGAAATGTGAGTCTCATATCTCACTTATGATGGATTGGATAAGAGTTTACATTCAGTGCTATAATGCGAGCTAAACTGAAAATAAGAGAAAGTTATATACGGGGGAAATACATCAACAGAATCTTTATATCATATCAACAGTGCCACCATTATATTTGAGTAAATTACAGTTGATGTATGCCGATTTATAAAACTTTAGTATATGTCCTTCTTGGAAAATATTTTGAAATTAAAGATAGTGTAACAAAAAACGTAATGAATATGACACATAAAATGTTAATTTTGACGAATGTCCGTTTATTGAAATTTTACTCCTTTGGATGAATTTTGACTCGTTGCTCAGAGAAACAGTACGTATACGATTTGCGCAGTCTCAGGGGGGATCCAGAACTTCATGTGCCAGGGGGAGGGCACCTCACAATTGAGGCCCGAAGGGCCGAATGGGGAGGGTATGGGAGGGGGTCCGCCCCTCCCATAGGTGGGGGTTCGGGGGTCCTCCCCCGAGAAAATTTTGCAAAAATGAGACAAAATGGTGCAATCTGCCGTTCTTTTTTGCATTATTCATCAACATTTTCTTGACTTCAAATATTCCGCAAAAACTCTGAAATCTGAAGAAAACTGTTGTAATATTTTCGATCAAAAATTATTATGTTCACCCCTCCCTCCCTCCCATAGGTGGGGATGGGGTTTTCATGAGAAGATATGACAAAAATCTTGCAAAATCGTGTGTGCCATATTAGGACCCTATTGTTCTAATTCACGGAAATTTTATCAGGCATGGACCCAGATTTTCAGTTGGAGGAGGCGTAAAACTCGGCACAGGGTCTAGGGACTGCCTATAGGTCCCCGGTGGATGTAGGGTAGATCCTTGGTAGGGGGGACAAGGTGCAAAGTCCCCCTCCACGGAAGCTCCTGTATTTGAGACTTTTGGAGATACAAAATACGTTGTGAAAATAAACTATTCTAGAAATGGCTATAAGTAAAATCCATCTTGTACATCGCGTAGCTTCAGTACAGCGTTTCAAAAATTTGTATTGAAGCTACACGATGTACAAGACGTATTTGAGTAAAATAATATGGATAAGTAAAATCCATCTTGTACAGCGCGTAGCTTAAAAAATTTGTAACATTTGCTACACGATGTACAAGTAGCCATACGATTTTACTCGCCTGAGGCCAAGTGACCGAACATTTGTGCGCTGGATATTAATTTGGATTGCACATATATTTCGCTTCCCTCTGGAAAATATCATGGATCATAAACGGGGATCAGGGGAGAATACAAAGCCTAATAATTGTAATGAGTAGCGATGATTTTAATACCAGACACGACGATTGCGATAGGTCGCGGTGGGATTGCGGTGGGTTGCGGCGATTGCGATGGGTCACGATGGTTAAGTACGGGTCAGAGCATTTGCTATGGCTCTCGGATATGGAAAGAGAGATAGATTGCGGTGGTTCGCCGCGAAAAATCACCGCAACGGTTGCGGTGATTTTCCACTTTAAACTTAAACTGTCCGCGGCGGCAGAGCGGAAAATGTGTAATCCGCGTAGGCTGTACTGTACCTGTATGTGTATTTTAATTTTTTGTAAATTCCTGGATAGGACACAGAAGGCCAGGTAGTGCAGTTGATAGCACGCTTGCCTATCGTCAATGTGACCCGGGTTCGATTCCCGGTCTGGTACTGAGATGGTGAGGCTGTCACTAACCTGGTTTCATGGGTTTTCTCTGGGTACTCCAGTTTCCTCCCATACAAACGACACCCTTACAACAAGATCGTGCCAACGAGCAAGATTTATATAAGTTGTTAACTTGTTTCTTAATCGTTGTAAAATAAATAAAGTATAAATTTAAATTTAGATAGGACACAGACATATATGCCCAATACTGATCTACCCCAAAGTTCTTCACCAAATCACTCAAGCAGAAAAAGTAAGTCAGATACAGCGTTTGATGAATAAGTCCATCTAAATTATATCAAGTCAATACATGTATCCTATGATGACCACTGATGCAAATTTGGTCACTCTGGCTTGAGTATTTTGTCCAACACTGAGCTATCTCAAACAAGTAACTCAAATGAAAGAAAGTAGGTCAGAGGAGGCATCTGATACTTTGTTTCATCTTGGTATTTTAAGATTATCCATCGTTTCAAGTTTGGCCATTCTAGCATTTGTTTCTTGTCCAATAATGAGCAACCCCAAACTTCTTCAGGTGCGGACAAGGACATATAGCAGGGGTATAGCATATGGAGGTATAGCATAAGCTCATCTCAACTCTGTTGAGGTGAGCTAAAAAACCCATCATCAAAAGCTTCCAATGCATGTACATAATCTAATTTTAAGGCAAGATGTGTTTGAAAAACACATACACTCCAATTTCTCTTGACCTGGAAAAAAATGTGTTTTTAGCCTATTTCACCCTTGAAGTTTTAGTTACATCATTAAAAAGTTATTGAGGTTACTCATGGATTACTCTAACTCTTTTTAACATCTTCAAATTCCATATTTTCTTCAAGCAGGACTGTAATTCGGCAGAAAAACAGACAGAAGAATAGACAGCATATAAATAACCTCTTATTACCATACAACCAGATCGAAACCAAAGTTCAAACATGCATTAATCTATCCCAAGATACATCACTGATATAAGTGTAATGGATGTCCCACTTGTCCCAAACAGAAATTCTGTTTTTTCGTGCACTGTCACCTTGACCTTGATGATATGACCCAGAGTAAGCTCATGACACATGTTTGGGTCATGGACAACAATTGTGGGAAATATAATCTCCCTCTAACTTAACAGGAAGAAGATATAGTCTGGACAAGAATTCTGGCTGTGTGTGCACTGTGACTTTGACCTTGTAGATATAACTTTGGTTCAAGGTCGTAACACACCCCTGGGTCATGTAAAACAATTGTGTGAAATATTATCCTCCTCAAAAGTAAAAGGAAGAAGTTATGGCCCAGACAAAATTGATAGAAATACAAACAGACAGGGTGATTCCTATATACCTCCGCACTTTGTTTGCTCAAGGAAGGGGGATATAAAAATGCATGAAAACCTAAAGAATGCAATGAAGGTCGCATTGACCTTTCACCACTTGAAACCAAAATAATCTTGTGTATGTCTTCCTACAAGCAAGTATGAAGTTATATTACTTCCCCAATGCTAAGATTTTGCTTATATCTAAAACTTTACCCAACTTTTGATGGATAGACAGAAATACATTACCCATCTATAAAATAAGATCAATTTGTAACACAGTAAAACAATTCATATGGTTATAGTTATGAAACATTAAACCAATTAAGATTTTCAGAAATAAAATTTTTCCAATAAAATCATTTCTAAACATGGCAAAATTATTCCCCGAGACCATTTTATTTACATACTGACTTTAAGCATGGTTACTGAGATCTATTCTATGTTTAACACATAAAATATTCACAAATGCTGATCATCTTATGTTACAACATAAAACACTCACATAAGCAGATTTCCACAGCTGGATCGTCAGTGGTGTTTCCTGTCAATAAGTACATGTACATCATTTGTCAGATTTTTCGTATCTCCTTATTCACAAATTATGTCTGTACCAAGAACTACAAACTCCTGTACTTCCTGGGTCCTAAGTACATCACACATTGAGTATGGGAAAGTTGTTAGACACAGGAAATTACATCATATCAAATAAGTATTGTAATAACTTTCCTTATTATCTATCTTTACCAATATAATTAATATTATGTAATAGTTCCTGGTAACATGTTTTTAGGAAATAAAAAAAACTTTTTATATCTTAAACAATTAAATTAAAACTGTCAGTACATTTACATCTAACAAATTTCAATATACACAGATTGGCTATGGTCAATCACAAGAAGTACCAATGGGCTAATATTGCTCAGCTGAGTACCATGATAAAACTATAAAATTATAGCAAAAACAACATCACCTCCTTCTAACTCACAGCAAAATTGTATTTTTCAATCTTTGTGGCTTGAACTAATTTCTATTCACAAAATGGTATCTTCCTGGACCTACACTGACCAGCCAAAGAGTTATCCCAGAACAAATTATTAATACTCAAATAGCATACATAATATTAATTCATAATACACAATGTACAATGAGAAAATCTAAGAATTATCTAAGGTGTGCAAAACCATAAAATTCATTCAAAATAGACAAAACGAATGTAAAATGAGAAAAACAAAGAAATTATTTAAAATATACAAAAATAACAAATTTAGAAGAATTCAAAAACAAGTCAAAAATTTTATATCTGAATGGAAATAAAAGAAAAAAAAAAAGCAAAGCATCATTAGAAGTCCTTCTAGATCATTCTGATACATTTGGTTTGATGATATATAAAGCCAATCAGGGGAGGAAGCTTATGAAAGGAGGGCACCCTTGATTTCATGTTGCTTCACCCTGCATCAAGACTTTCACAGACCTGGCATGAAAACAAAAACATTTCTAGGAGACCATGCATGCCTAGTTTCATTAAAATCTTTTTATTTTTACTAATAAAGAATTCCATCACAGCTAAATATGACATACAAATAGTACACTACCACCCCCTGCTTTTATTGATATTAGACAAATTCCTAAAATTTTGTTTGCAATAGAATTCTTCACAATGATAATTACTGGTATTTCCTTTAAAACTAGTAACATGCACATGCACAATAAGCTATGTATATTAAAAAGAAAGCAATTACCTGAAAATGTGCAAAAATCTACCAGGAAGCCCAAATGGGCCTATTTCTCTCACCTGAGCACAATTAACTCATTCCCAAACAACTGAGTGCTTGAAGAGATTTGTAGATACAAATACTCTCTTGCTTACTGGGTTTTTGACAACTGACAAAAAACTATAAATCTACTGTCTGCGCCACTCGCACTGTAAACAGAAAAATCTGGATTTTCACTTCTTTATCTTTAAGATAGTTTTACAAAATTAATATCAATAGACAGATCTTGTTTAGTCGTAACTTTTGGTGTATGTTATATGTTTCTATGAAGAACTATTCGTATTTTGTAGGGAAAACATCATTTTAGATAGGGCGTTTTCTATGATCTATTGAATGGTTTTGCCTTTTTGAAATTATTCTGAAGATGAATCACTGAAAATCCAGATTTTCCAGAGTGAGTGGCATGGACAGTAAGGTTTTTACATTGATTAAATCAAGTTAATTTTTGCATGTGGTCTTCTTTTTTAAGTAAATGACACAAAACTAAAAAGAAATTGACAAAAAAGAACTAAAAAAAATTGCCTTTAGCAGAGTCAGATCGGCTTCCTTTCAGCATGCTAGAACTGGCCTATCTCATTGAATTATTGAATAAATCAAGACAATGACATTAAACGTGTGAAAAGACAAAAACAGTCTTTTTTTTAATATGACTCCTTGAGTGCAGTGAAACACTAAAAAATTTGTTTTGGTTTAAGATAAAATGAAAAAAATGTTTTGCCTCATGCAGAGTTTGAACCACTAACCTTCAGCATCTGTTTTCAGTGAATAAGTTGAAAATGTGAAACGTTTACATACCTTGACAAACAGACAGTCAAATACAGAGAAGAGTGTGCACTACAACAATAGCTCACTTGAGCCTTTGGCCTATGGTAACAAAGTGGATTTATTTGAATCATAAATATGTCTGTTTCTCTATTTCAACTAATAAACTTCTGTAATGTCCATTTAAAGATTTCAGCTGTACCTGCCATTGTTTCATACTCCATTCCCGTTTCTGTGGGAGGAGGCTGTGTGATGGGGTCCCTCCCTGTTCTAGCCTGGATCTGCTCCCTGAGACTCTGCAGCTGCATCTTGAGACATTCATAGCTGGCCATGTGTAAAACCTGGATCCACTCATCCCTCTCCTCTTCACTCTGGGCCTGAAGCTTGTATACATAGTCCTCACCTTCATAAACTGAAAGGAGAAATATACATGTAGTCCTCAAAAGGTCAAGATAAAATTTATGATATGTCTCAAAAGCTCCTGTCCAACTAAATATGCATACATGTACTATGGACATGAAGTCCAACTAAATTGTAAACAAAAGATATGACCAAAAAGATTTTGTTCTTGATGTTCACAGGTCAAGGCCATGATAAAAATTGTGGTATTTAATATTTTCATCATTCACCAGGATTCCATCATTCGTTTTTCACTTTGAAATTGTGTGAATCTGGTCCAATCTTAGAAGTAGGATGTTGTATTTCATTATTTATTTCCGTTACGTTACATTTATAAGTCCTGTATTGATTTATGTGCTAAATCGGGTACAAGAGACATTGCCAGTTAGGCCACAAATCAAATTTTCTAGAAAAATTGTGTGGGTCTTGACATAAGACTTACTAATCCTTTTCAGACAAACATCCCATCAGGCTAAAGACAAAGATTGTCATAAAAAGACAAAGTACAAAAAAAACCCCATTTTCTAGTGACTTTTTTTTTCTAGCGTGTTGATGATAATTCCTACCTATACAGAATCCATCACTGACAGATACATCTATATCCAATTCTATGGTACATCTCTCCAGTACCAACACACCAATGGGATCAGAAAGCTGTAAAATAATCATTAATTATCATTCTTCACAACACTGATTGAATTTTAAGCTCTGGAACAAAGAATTTAAATACTTTTTTATCTTTTTTCTTTCCTCAAATATTTTCAGCAAGACATCACTAGATGTGTATACATGTATTTAAAACCATGATCTTCATCCATAAATCGACAAAATATATCATCAAAACCTACTTCCCCTCACTGATCACTAATATTCTTTGGGAAAATAGCCAGATATTTCAAAATGCATAGCAATAAATGGTGAAGACTAAGCACTTACCACTTCTTTGTCCTTGTAATAAAACAGCAAATTTCCTTTCAATCTGAAGAACCTTTTCATATATACTGTCAATGAAAACAAATACCAGTAATAAACAAACAACTTATGCTTCAAATGAGCACATATTGATCAAACAATGCATTAGTCAATATTCAGCTGGCATTTAATTACAACGTTGGCATTACCCTCTTTTTTAAAACCTTTCTTGACATGTTAAACTGAACACATAATCATTATTAAATTTCTCAGTACTAGAGCCTAGTGTAGCATTGAACACATAATCATTATTAAATTTCTCAGCACTAGGGCCTAGTGTAGCATTGAACACATAATCATTATTAAATTTCTCAGTACTAGGGCCTAGTGTAGCATTGAACACATAATCATTATTAAATTTCTCAGTATTAGAGCCTAGTGTAGCATTGAACACATAATCATTATTTATTTAAATTTCTCAGTATAAGAGCCTAGTGTAGCAATGAACACATAATCATTATTAAATTTTACAGTATTAGAGCCTAGTGTAACACTGAATTCGAACACATAATCATTATTAAATTTCTCAGTATTAGAGCCTAGTGTAACACTGAAACCATAGTCATTATTACCGGGTAAATTTCTCAGTATTAGAGCCTAGTGTAATTTTACCATACACATTATTATATGATACTAAGATATTACCATTAATATTCAAACTTCTAACATTCTGCCCTTATCACACATCCAGTGGTTTTTTAACTCTATAATGTGCCTTTTACCCAAATCACCTGGATTCCATTATATGTATGCAAAAGTATGCATATGACTTAAGTTTAAACAAAATAAAGGAATTGCACAGCAAAACAAGAGCATCATAAATTGGGATGTTTTTTTCCGATGTGACTATGTAATTTGACTTTTTAATCCCAAACACAATAGGGTCCCCTTTCATGCTACAGACAATAAAGGCATCAACAAGATAGTTCTAAAATATTCTTCAGACCTTCTGTAAGCATTTGACAGCAGAACATGACACCCAGAATCTTGAATTCAATGAATAAACATCAATAAAAGATACATGTAATTTCTCTTATCCATGTACAATAATCAGATGGAACATACCTCCTGTACATTTCAATTCTATTCATAAAACAACTACCTTGAAAAAAAGAGGTTAAAATACCTGCTCTCCAAACAGTGTACTTCTAAATGATACTTTTACAATGTTTTAACCACTAATTCTTTTAAATCTTTCTCTGCTAAAGTCAAAGGAAATTCAATACCACTGGCGTGTTATAATCAAATCTGACTGTATGTGTTTAGTATCACACTAAAGAATATTCTTAAATATAGTAGTACACATAGTAGTTAAAAGTAGGGTTAAAACTGTGCTGAAACAGATACCAGAATGACTCAAGAAAATAGACAAATGCAGATTGCCTGGGAAGTTCAAGATATGGATATACCAACAAGACTTGCCACTTAGATTGACTTCGCTCATCATGATTTACAAAATAGCAACAACTACAGTATAGCCCATAGAGAGAACAATGTTTAAGTCATTTGTGGAAATGTCTAGGAGTACCACCAAGCTTCACATCCATTGGACTTTATAGTCAATCTGTACATTTACAACTACCATTATTGTCAGCTATTGAGGAGTACAAGGTATCAAAGAGCAGACTTGCTATGATACTCAGAGACTCAAAGGATAAGAAGATCAATCAGGCTGGAATACAAACATGTACTGGGCAGAAGTGGTCAACAAACAGTGCAGTAGATCAAGCAGAAACCATACTACAACATGAAAAAATCATATGCAATATATGTGTTGGTAGGCAAGAATTTAAAAGAACATCACCATTTCCAGCAGTGGTCCAAGGCAACACCGAAGGAGAAGAGGAGCATGGTGCAAAGTGAAATTAGACAAGTAGAAGAAGAGCAGAGAAGAGCCAAGGCAGTCCAGTTAAGTCATCAAGAAGCATGGATGAAGAGGAATTTGCCAGAAAGGAAGATCACTTGGGAATTATGGAGGATTGCATTCATGCTACAGTCAGTCTATCACACTCTTCTATCTCCCTAAAACTTACATCAATAGGAATGATAGAAGAACCAGGCTGCAAGTTGTGTAATGAGAGAGGCACAATGGCACATATACTTTCAGGCTGCAGGATAGCGAAGACTCAGGGAAGATACCGATGGCGGCATGACAACGTCCTGACAAAGTTCGCAGAGATCCTTGAGGTGGAGAGAAAAAAGAAGATTACAACAACACCAGAAGCAAAGCAGATCATATTCATGAAGGAAGGAGAGACTGAGCAAACAAGGAATAACCAACAGCATTGCATCTTGGATAAGGGCAGTGCGAGGAACATGAACATGCTGTGCCCTCACAGAGTAATCTGGTCAGAGAAGTCCAAGATGATCATAGCAGTAGAATTGACGGTTCCTTGGGAAGAGAGGTGTGAGGAGGAATTTCAGAGAAAGAAAGACAAGAACAAAATGCTAATGACATCATGCAGAGAGGAAGGTTGGAAAGCAACGCTATTCCTAGTAGAAGTAGGTTGTAGAGGATTTCCTACACAATCAGTATGGAGGTTGCTTCAAGCAATGGGAAAAGTCGGAAGAGCCAAGAAGACAGCTGTAAGACAGCTAGGAGAAGCAGCATAACATTCATCTTGCTGGTTCTGGCATTGCCAGGATGATCTGAGCTGGAAGTTGAGTGCTAATGAGTAGAGGTTTGGCCACTGCCACTGACCCACCAACCTGAAAGTGTAATCATTTAGGATCGAAACATCTAGTGAAGGTTGGGACCACCTGAAAACATCAAAGCACCAGCATCAAGTGACAGAGAACCAGGATGAAGAACATTATGAAGTCAAATGTAGATGACAGCTAGATAGCAGAATACCACCATCTTAAGTTATAACTGTGCATTCGGGGAAATGAACCTACAATACAGACCAAGTGATTAATCTCTACACTAAGTCTGCCCTAAACTACAGACCAAGTGTTAACCTCTACACTAAGTCTGTCCCTACACTGCAGACCAAGTGTTTAGCCCCTATACTAAGTCTGCCCCTACAGTGCAAACTAAGTATTTAACCTCTACACTTAGTCTGCCCCTTCACTACAGGCCAAGGGTTTAACCTCTACAATAAGTCTGCCCCTCCACTGCAAACTAGGTATTAAACCAGTACACTTAGTCTTCCCCTGCACTGCAGACCAAGTGTTTAACCTCTACACAAAGTCTGCCCCTGCACTGCAGACCAAGTGTTTAGCCTCTATACTAAGTCTGTCCCTACAGTGCAGACTAAGTATTTAACCACTACACTAAGTTCACTGCAGACCAAGTGTTTAACTTCAACACTAAGCCTGACCCATAATTAAGAGTGCAGCAAAGAGATATAAATATATATAGGACTCTAGGAACCTTTAAATGTTTTGTGCATGTATTAGTATGTCAATATACCCTCAATGATGAGGTACATGTACCAGTCCCAATAGTAGTCACATTAATAACATAGCAAAGTTCCATAAATTTTGAAATATTCTGATCATTTGTCATACCTTCACCTTTCTTAAATAGTCCATCTGGCTTGTCTTTCATGCGGAGGGTACCTTCTTTATCATACTCTCCTGCCTCAGCAAGGCATGCTAGTTCCTTACTGTTAAATCTCATCACAGCAATCTTCCAATCACATAAACTTTGCTATCATTGTTCTAGATAAAAAAAAAATGTTTGTAAAACACATATGCGGCCCACCTCTTCTGGCACTATATTGTACAATTGTAGAAAGTGCTACATGCACTTGGTGACCTTTGACCTTTTGACCTGAGAATCAATAGGGGTCATCTACTACATTGTACTCATAACCAACCCACATATAAAATATCATCATTATCAAGCAAAGGATTATCAACATATTGAGTGAATATCAATTGTTTAAAGTACTGCATTGCACTCCATGACCTTTGACTTCATCAATAAGGGCATTTACTTTTCATAATAAACCCACATATAAAATATTCCTACTATCAAGCAAATGGTTCTCAATATATTGAACGGACACCAACTGTATTAGAGTACTGCATTGTACTCAGTGACCTTTAACCTTTTGACTTGAAAATCAATAGGGGTCATCTACTACTCATAACCAATCCACATATGAAATATCATCACTTTCAAACAAAGGCTTCTCAAGATATTGGGCAGACACTGATTGTACACAGTTCTGTATTGCGCTTGACCTGAAGATCAATAGGTGTGATCTACATCTTCAAAGGGGGGGGGACATAACAATAGATGCATATACATGTACATATGTTATTTATAAATGATAAAGTATATATTTTTGGGGCAAAAAGTATAGTAATACAGTTGTACATACATGTAACATACATTTATGTATATTTTTTTTGTCAAAAAATTGTTAATTTGTTGTTGGGCACAATAAAAATCACATGGGAGAGAAGTCATAGAATCTGGTGCCAATTAAATTTTGATTTATTATTCTTGTACTTTGATCTATCTTCTCATCTATATGATGATGCTCTGCAGCGACAGCAATTTTATGTATTTCGTTAATACAGAGTATCACAACTGCTAAAATTCATCACAGTTTGCATTTAGTCACCTACCAAATCCATTGCTCTCAATGTGGGCACTTTTATATGGGCAACTTACCTCATAATTATATGACGTCATAACAATCACAAAGTGCGTGTATGTTGACGTTATTGTTACTGTTGCAATATTCCATATTGAATGTTCATTACTAGTTTATTAGACCAGATTCTACCACTTATTTTGTGTTGGTCAAGCAGTGAAGGAAGCAAAGAATCCTGACAATCCTGTGGGTATTTTACAATGCACATTCAGGACTTTGGGGTAAAGCATCCAGTGGTTTTTTTTATATTTTCATAGGTGCCTGTACCTTTTCATTTGAGAATTTTTTGTCCCAAATACTATACACAGACGCACAAACTGCACATAATACTCGCAAGAGAGCGTTGCAGTATAGGTAGATAGTTAGATAGAATGAACATTTTTTACCTTCTTGAGGCACTTTAGATCTTCAGTATGGCCAATACCAGTGGAGAGTTGACATCTACAAAGAATTACAAAACTTATCAGGGAAACATAATACATCGGTAGTGGTTATTTACACGACGGTCGTGTACCTAACTGAAACGGCTATTTACACGACGGTCGCGTACTTAAAGTGATATGGCTATTTACATGATCGCTGTGTTACTTATGTACATTGCCCGAGTAGACAACCGGTATACAGCCTGTACCTTTGAGGCGCCCCTTTTCTCGCAAACTTAACTGTTTAGAGAGTAAAAGTCCGAGGATGCCCGAATTCGGTCAATTATTTCATTTGATTGTTTTATACACAAATAAATCTCTTCAATGAGAGATTTTATTGTTTTGAATAGAAATTTTCTTTATAAGAATACTGCTCAGTATAACTTCAATAAAGTAATAGATGATATAAAGTAAGATGAAAATATTTGACACCATTAACACCCAGAAACATGACAGGGAGCTTGAATAGCACCCCTCCCCCATTTCCAATATCTCTTATTCAGCAAATTATTTGAAGTACACTATTGGCTGATTAGATGGGGTTGTAACCCCTTTTTTGTTGGGAAACATTTATCCCCCAAAAAAGGTCATTTTCTATCATATTTTAGTGCTGCAACGTTACTCCCTTTCCAGACCGATAGTGCAAAACATTTGTCATGGGAGACTGCAACCCCCTCCCCCTTTCAAAAATTTCTAGATCCTCCTATGTACACGAGTTTAACTTCTTGTAAATAGACAAATAAACAATTACTTTATTTGCCGGCTTTACATTTGACAGAGACATAATATATGTATCTGCATTTTATACGTCGAAATACAATCTTTTTTAAGTTTATGTTACGATTTTCGCATTTATATAGGACACAAAATTAAGTTTCTCTATCAAACTTCCCCGGCATTTGTTTGGGCACAAGGACGGGTCTCAACAGGGAGTCTTAGGTACACCATGACCTGTCGTGTAGATAGCCACATCACTTTAGGTGGTATATAGCCATACTGTATCACTTTAGGTACATGACCGTCGTGTAAATAGCCAAATCACTTTGAGTACACGACCGTCGTGTAAATAGCCATATCACTTTAAGTACATGACCGTCGTGTAAATAACCATTGCATACTACCTCAGCTATTTACACGACCGTCGTGTATATAGAATACTGGTTTACATACACGCGACCGTCGTGCGAATAGTATCGGCCTAATACATCATGAACGCTTGTTACGACTGCAACAGAAGAGCTATAATGCCCGAAGAAATGGGCAAAATAGCTCTTCTGTTGCAGTCGTAACTACATGAACACCTAACAGACTCCTTTTTTATTTTAATGCTCAACAAACTAATACTGGCATGGTAGTTTCACTGAAAATCTTTTTAATACAAACGACTTTTTCTAAATGTCAAGATTATCATATTAAGGCAATTCTTTGTTAAAATTCGATAATTTTAGTTGAACCAGGGACGTATACATATACTATATATATAATATAGATCTATAAGCTGTCTATATGCGTTATACACGTCCCTGGCTGAACTTAGTAACTTGGTGGCAGAAAACTTGTCAATTATCGTAACATCTATAAAATCGCCCAAGTATACAGACTGTGATCCGATCTTATCAAGTTAAATAAGAAATGAACTATCAAATTTACCTATCTCTTCCGACTTACCTAAACCAAAATTTTATAAATCTAGGCCTACCTGTCAAATGTTTTCACATCATCCGAATCTTGGTCACTAAAACGCTTACTTCGATTTACTTCGACAAAAAGTTATTTCGTACCTTTGTAAAACACGGTACGGTAAACATAAAGATAGATATTTCTTGTGGTTTCTAGATTGCCGTTCCATCCCCTCGGAATGAAGTCGCCCAGAGACCGGTTATCAGATATCTGAGAAATTCAGTGGCAGTGGACCTGGCGAAGATGCCCCTCCTCTCTAACCCAGCTTAACACAGGGCGAGGGACAATGTGGGCGGGAAAGCAAAACTTATATCCCCCTCACTGTTCGCTGAAAAAAAATACATGGTAATATTTTTTTATCGTGAAATCCTTTTAAAAAATGTCATAAAGTAGATCTCAGTAGTACGGTGGCTGTAAGCGGACATGTGTGAAAAAAATTAAATCGTGGCCACAGTTTATAGTAAATCCTCCCACAGTTTAGCTAAATCGTGGCCACAGTTTACTAAACTGTGGGTACAGTTTATTCAATCGTTCCCACAGTTTATTAAATCATGGCCACAGTTTAGCTAAATTGCGGCGACAGTTACTAAATCGTGCGCACAGTTTAGCTATATCATCATCAATACAACAAACCAACAAACATGTGCAACCTTAATGAAAGAGATATTTTCATTAAAAATGGGTTTTAGTTTGGGTTGACACAAAGAGATCTGTCAGCTTTTAGAAAGCATAGGTATTTTAAACATATCTGAACGTCACATAAGGCGTATATATTGCAGAGATTAAATCAGCGAAGGAGAGGAAAGTTTACAGACTGTGTAACTGTTATAACTTTTATTCATAACCAACTATACAATCCTCTGGAAAACTGCATGGGTACAGATGGATGCATGCATGAGAAGTGTCTGATGAACGGATTGCGTGTTAGACGGGAAGACGTGCGTACGTGCTGCTATGTCTTTGATGGATCCGGACGGCTGTCACTTCACATATACCAAGTTACTTTCAATATCAAAAATTATTATAGCCCTCGCAAACGAAGTTTGGGGTGTATAAATGAATAACCATGTCCGTCCGTCTGCCCCGATTAGTGTCCGGACCATATCTTTTTATTGGGTGGATGGATTTAGATAGTATTTCACAGGATTGTTGCCCATGAGCCATGGGGGTGTCTCGATCTTGACACAAGATCATAGGTCGATCAAAGGTCAAGGTCATTGTGTTTATATATACATATAAACATATATACTGCACACGTTTAATGACATTATACGCATTACGGTATGACGCTGCCCGTCCGTAGACCTGTTTATCTCAACAACCTTGTGAGCAGGATACAGACCAAACCTTTCAGCCAAGCGTATTAAAATTTTCCATGGGGATTACCCATGGGTAGACAAGAAACCCTATTGATTTACACTGACCTTTAGCTGCAAAGACATATCATTATGAACATTTGTGTGAAATATGATCAAATTCTGATGTAGGGTTAAGGATATATGAGATCGGATAAACGAAATGAGAGACGGACACGGCATCGACTATATGCTACCCCGAAATTTTTTCGGGGAACTTAATAGAATATTCCATAGGCATAGGAAGCTGGAATATTCGCAAGATCCATCCATTTAAACTGTACACTCGTGAGACGCCGCGCGCGCCAGATCGCTAGCCCTACAGTAGATCTAAATTGTGGCCACAGTTTAGTAAACTGTGTCCACGATTTAGCTAAACTGTGGCCACGATTTAATAAACTGTGGCCACGATTTACCTAAACTGTGGCCACAATTTAATAAACTGTGGCCACGATTTACCTAAACTGTGGCCACAATTTAATAAACTGTGGTCACAATTTAATAAACTGTGGCCACGATTTACCTAAACTTTGGCCACGATTTAGTAAACTGTGGCCACGATTTAACTAAACTGTGGCCACGATTTAGTAAACTGTTCGAACAGTTTAGTAAACTGTGGCCACGATTTAATAAACTGTGGCCACGATTTACCTAAACTGTGGCCACGATTTAATAAACTGTGTGCACAGTTTAGTAAACTGTGACCACGATTTAATATTTTTTTTCACACATGTCCGCTTACAGCCACCGTACAATAGAAAGTTTTGTGAAATTTTTTTCTAGTTATTTACACAAGAAGTTCGTGTGTTTGATTACAGTGTTAAAATGCCAATTAAGGTCAATCGTCACTAAGCTGGTGTGGTAAAACGGTTTACGTACCCATTTCCCACTCACCACAAAAGCTGCCGTACGATCAAAGTCCGACAAGAACCCGCTAAAAATCTGAATAACTCTCCATTTATTGGACAAGGGTGAATTCAAACTGAGAGATTGTAAAGATATAAAACACGGTAATTATTATCATGGAAGAAACATTAAGAGTAAAATAATGTAGAGCAACATCATCAACAGGAGGCTGTTCTCTGTTCGTATCATTGAATGAGAAGTCCCTGATTTTTAGGAGTCCCTACTAGCTGATAGAGGAGACGCTTTCTTCTCTGAAAAAGTTACGACAGATACCATAAAAAGGAAACGGTTCTCTAGAAACATTCATTTCAAGTACTCAAAATGAACATTTCTACATGACCATTTTCCTTTTATGACAAGTCAAAACATATACGAGAGATATAAATTAATACTTCAAAATGCCGTCGAAATAATTAACTTGGTGCGACTTCAAAATTTATATGTATTAAAAAACTAGGCATGTTAGTCATCTTAATATTTCTTTCTCTGAGTTATTATAGCACACTGTAATCCATTTCATGCTTGGTCTTTACTTAACCATTTCATGTAAATACTGATTTATTCGTTTGAATTTATGTACACATACATGTATATTGACTCATTATTTCTGTCTTTGTACATCTGGGATACTCTCTCACTTTTAATCAATTTAGAGTAACTCGAGGCGCAACCGAGTGTGGATTTCGGACGATGTTGTTTCCGGTGACGGGATGAATTTTAATTTTATCAGATTTTTCAGTTTTAGTCGGTTTTCGGATATATATTAATGAGTCGAAATACATCTGGCAAGTCAACATAACATCTGACAAGTCCACATATCACCATAACTGTCATTTCGCGTCATGTTAAGTTCTCTATCATCACCGCGGTCCTCAGTATCGCGTCATACTTCTCTGCCATGGTCAGGGTTCTATCTAGTGGCGGATTTAGAGGGGTGCCGCCCCCCTTTCCGTTCATGCTTCTAAGAAGGACTTAGAAAATCATTCAATTGATATATATGGTTAAAAATCAAAAGGGTGCAAATCAGATCACGAGCGAAATGGATAAATGAGGGTGAACAGAATGCAAAATATCTCTTATGATTAGAAGCAAAACACCAATCTTAAGCTGTCACTAAAAATTATCTTTTGACAAAAAATAAATCAGTGTACTCTGAAAATGCTTGGGCACACAGGTGTTCTGTCTTTCGGATGAGACAGTAAAAAAACGAGGTTTCGTGTCACGGTAGGCGTGGCACGTAAAAGATCTCTCACTGCATCGGGTGGGTCCGTTGCAAAGGTCTAAATTTGTAAGCAATGCATCAGGCAGATGCCGTCACCATGTACGTGAAAAATCATGGAGTGACGTAAAACAATAATATTCAGTCAATCAATACTCCGAAAATGTTGGTTGGTTGATCGGTGTTTTACGTCGTTTTCAACAATTTTTTTGTTATATCGCGACATGGAAGCAGGAGGTAACCAACCTCTTAAACATAGTGGCGCAACCCGGGAATTGAACAAATATAAGTGATATAAATAAATATGAGATAATATCGACATGTCCTTCTTTTTAAAAAGAGGAAATCATATACTTGATTTTGTGCAAGAAAACACAGATACTAGATGATTCAACATCTAATGCTCTTTTAGAACAAACTATATAATTAGTCCTATAATGTATGAACTCGACCTTCTTTATATTTGGTTGATAGGCCGAGCACCAAATATAAAGAAGGTCGAGGTCATATATTATACAACTACCTATTTAATGTAATATAAACTTACTATATTATAAGGAAAACCACTATTTTCAAATATTGGTTACAAAGTGCAAAGTGGAATTAAAAATTCTTAAGATCTTTTTGATGAAAATGGGATCTTTAAAAATCATTAACGAACATGAAAACAAAATAAAGTATAAAAATTACTTGCTTTTGAATGTTAAATTCTCATATCAGCTTTTAAAAACCAAAGTAAAAATTCTATTTTTTAAATACAATTTATATACTTCCAAGGACTTATAAGTCCTTGATACACCAAAACAAAACAACCCCCCCCCCCCAAAAAAAAACAAACAAACAAACAAAAACCCAACAAACCAAAAACAAAAACACAAAAAGGCAACCCCTTCCCCCCACCCACCCCCAAAAATGAAAAATGAATTGTATTTTTCATTTCAAAAATGGTATACATATTATCAAGGGCTTTTAAACAAGTTATTGATTATAAGTCCTTGATATTATTAGAGACATGTCAGGGGCGGATCCAGAACTTCATGTGCATGTTCCTCACAATTGAGGCCCGAAGGGCCGAATGGGGAGGGTATGGGAGGGGTCCGCCCCTCCCATAGGTGGGGGTTCGGGGGCCTCCCCCGAGAAAATTTTGCAAAAATGAGGCAAAATGCTGCAGTTTGGCTTTCTTTTTTGCATTATTCATCAACATTTTCTTGACTTCAAATATTCCGCAAAAACTCTGAAATCGGAAGAAAACTGTCGTAATATTTTCGGTCAAAAATTATCATGTTCACCCCTCCTTCCCCCCCCCCCCCCCCCCACAGGTGGGGATGGGGTTTCCCTGAGAAGATAAGACAAAAATCTTGCAAAATCGTGTGTGCCATATTAGGCCCATTTTGTTCTAATACACGGAAAGTTTATCAGGCATGGATCCAGACTTTCAGTTGGAGGAGGCGTAAAACTCGGTGCAGGGTATAGAGACTGCCTATGGGTCCCCGGTGGATGTAGGGTAGATCCTTGGTAGGGGGAACAAGGTGCAAAGTCCCCCTCCACGGAAGCTCCTGTATTTGAGACTTTTGGAGATACAAAATACGTTGTGAAAATAAACTATTCTAGAAATGGCTACAAGTGCAATCCATCTTGCACATCGCGTAGCTTCAGTACAAGCATTTCAAAAATTTGTACTGAAGCTACACGATGTACAAGACGTATTTGAGTAAAATCCATCTTGTACAGCGCGTAGCTTCAAACATTTGTAACATTTTCTACACGATGTACAAGTAGCCATACGATTTTACTCGCCTGAGGCCAAGTGACCCAACATTTGTGTGCTGGATACTAATTTGGATTGCAAATATATTTCGCTTCCCTTTGGAAGATTTTATGGATCATAAACGTGGATCAGGGGAGATATATCATGAATTGATCGTGAGTGAAGCGAGTCAACGATTTTTATGTTTCAAATGCAAATTTAAAGAAATATGAGAGAATAACTGGCGAGCGAAGCCAGCCAGCGAAATTTTGGAAATTTTAGACAGAAATGCAGTAAAATAGGCCCTAAAATAGACTATGGTGCCCCCTTCGGCGTGCCCCCTTTCGCGTGCCCCCCCCCCCCGCTGGATCCGCGCCTGCATACATGCACATATTTTATAAAAATATTTCTTAAAATGAAATCTCCATGTTATCCGGGACGTATATAACGCTTGTGTTATATACGTCTCTGATGTTATTAACATAATTTTATCAAACGAATTTCAAATTAAAGATAAAAAGATTTTTGAAAAAAATATATACAAAAATTATTTAATACATATTTTTGATAAAACAATTCAGTGTAGCCTTTAAAAAATGTTGTGTTAATGTGACAGAGTTATCCTGCCTTTGTTCGTCGTAGTGCATGATGGGTATGTTGGCAAGGAAAATACTCATGGCGGACGAAGGATGTTTTGTCGTCTTTCCACAAACTTCGGATCGTGAAGACGTTACCAGTCAAAAACAGGTTTAAACTTTTTGTGACCTGAATGTTTATGTCAACATAAATAATTCGAGGATATATGATGTAACTTTATCCATCGGAGTCTACTTTTTGTCACCTTGCATCAAAGAAGTAGTAATAAGAATTTTCTGAAAACACTTACCGCGTACTGCGCCGGGAGAAGTAATCATTGCCATTGGACCTTTGATTAATGAGTAGGATATATTATTTAAATCAAATATGTGACACAGTTCGGAATATGTCCTAATTTGAACTAAATTATAACTAGTAAGGTTTGTAAAAATTTTTGATTAACATATGAATACTTTTTAAAAGTTTTTTGACAAAAACCCTTCTGTATCATTCTTATTCTATCTATCTATGACTATGTGAATATGCGTTATCTTTGTAAATTAATATTAATCAAGTTTTCCTGGAAAATCTTTTTATTATAAATCATTATAACATTTGATATGCATTTTATGTTGGGTCTGATTTTGGTGTTAATTTTACTGTACACTACAGTATGTTCTTAATATAGCCCTCCTCACATGTTAACTATTCAATATACACAGGTGTGATATCAGTATTGGGAGTATGTAAGAGCTATACCCCCAATAATGATATTACACTTGTATGTACTGGTTGGTTCACCTGTGGCCTTCACTTTAAGAAACATATTATAACTAAAAAGAGTGGGGTTTTTTTTAGGTGTTTACAACATGTCACATGTCAATTCATCTTTCTGCCCATCAAAGCAATTTTGGACCAATGAGCTTATGAGCAAAAACCTTTATTAACATTTTTTACCACAATGTCAGTAATGATGAAATAAAAATGGAGTTACATATAATTTTTTGGGCCCTTTTATTAATTTATAATTTTTCTTTAGTTCTCAGCATATATATTTTGGAGGACCTTGTATGCTTGGCAGATTTATGGTTTTTTGATTTTGTTTTTGTTTTTATTTTGTTTTGTTTTTGTTCTATGTACATATCAAGATTTTTTCAAGCTAGGAAAACTATTGTGTACATGTATCAGGGTTTTCCAAATCCATACCATTCAATACATGCATATATGAATATATGGGAAAAGAGAAAAGGAATATATATATATATATATGAACATATAGAGAAAAAAAACCCCAGTGATTGACATATGTACTGTAAGGTACGAGATGTAGACTAGGTGTTACATACTTATATATATTGAATACATACGGAGAGCAAGATTGCTTGCAATAAAAATACATGTATATCCTCAACCTTATACATAAATACACATAAACATAAACACATACACACTTAAGTACTGTGCATACTAAGTGTATTACATGGACACCTGACCACCTGACATTTCTGGTAAATATTGGCTGTTAAGTAAAACTTTCAGTATCATTTCATTAAGATATGAAGCTTTACCAGACAAATTCCTGTAAAGCCTAAGAAAGTTTTGCACATACTGCATACATTTAACATATCACTGTGTTTGATTTTTGTCATAAAATACAGTATTCATGCACTTTCACTGAAAATGTGATGAAGTTTCTATTGTTTAAATGTAATTGCAGTGTTGTTTATTTTTTTTTTTTCAAAGGTGCCTGTAAGTTTCATTTCAGAATTTTTGTCCCATTTACATAATGCTAAAAGATCAATGTCTGGGCAAAATTTAGACAAATTTTTTGAGAAATCAATAAAATTTCCATTTCCAAAACATCCTTATAACGGACCTGCATGATATGAGGAAAAATAACACTGAATTGAAATGAATAAATTGTATCTTATCATTGATTGTGTATAAACTACACATATATTAGCATATGAATTGTAAAAGTATAATTTGTTTATCCCTATGATGTATGCTGGGATTCATTGGTAATCAGCTTCCTAAATTAATTAAAATGATATCGGTAACAGAAAAAAGCATATCACAAGTACTTTCAGGACTTTTTGTCTTGAACATGGTTGAAATTGAAATTTCGATTCATTTATCATATTTAAAGAATTTATTTGTATTGGTGCAAGATGCACTAATCATAATATCATTTGGAGCATACTTGGTGTAGTGGTTAAATGCTTAGCTCGTGGGGTAGATGTTCCTAGTTTGGTTCCACGATTGTACATGTATATTACAGATGCTGGTTATCCTTTGCTTCCATGTTGCAATATAACTACAATATTGGTAAAATCAATGCTGAAATCCAATTAACAAACCAACCAAAGCATTATTTTACCACTTTCACAAAACTTTTAAACTTCTCCATGTTCTTACATACATTTGTAAATGTATTTGTAAGTCTCTAACTGAAACATACGTAAGTTCTTTTACAAATACTCCTGGGGCCAGTTGTTCGAAAGTTTATCTTCTGTTTAAGCTAAACAATGGTTAAATTTCATCTTACTATATCTTTGAGAAGACCTTAAGTCATAGTCTGTGTACTGATTTGTAGCATATTAAACAAGCTTTGTAAAGTTATTTAGATTTTTACCTCATTACCTCAAATTATTTAAAACTTTTAATGTCTTTTCTCTGTAACATATATTTTTTCAAGTAAGTTTTTTTGTTTGTTTGTTTGATTATTGTTTTACGTCACTCCACGATTATTTCACGTATATGGTGACGGCATCTGCCTGATGCATTGCATACAAATTTAGACCTTTGCAACAGACCCACCCGAAGCAGTGAGGGATCTTTTACGTGCCACGCCTACCGTGACACGGGACCTCGGTTTTTACTGTCTCATCCGAAAGACAGAACACCGGTGTGCCCCGGGCGGGAGTCGAACCCGCGACCTCTCGATCACGAGCCGAGCACCTTATCCACTAGGCCACACCGGCTTCAAGTAAGTTGGAAAATAATATACAACTCCAATATGTTTAAGAGCTTCATAATAGACATCAACAACCTCACATTGATTTCTAATAACACATATTGGGAAACTAGATTCTGCATCCAATAAATGAATTTTACCCTCAAGTAGGGATTTAAACTCACTTAGAACCTTGTCAATAAAGTTGAAGTAATTGAAAATTTCCATCTTTTAAATCTTTCATTGCAGAGACAGTTATGGGATACAAAATTGTAACTATATGATCTCAATAGAAACATGGATACACATATTCAAATGAAAACAAAAGACCAAATTTTATGCTTGGCTATTTTCATACTGATTTATACAAGTATTTTTCTAAGATTATCTACAGTGTTCTTCATTAAAGTCTTCTACATACATTTTACATCTTTATTTCATAATATTTGTGCTTCACAAACAGAGTTCTGATTATATTATATCTACCAGTTCAACGATACTGTATTCATTATTTCATGTGATAAATTGTATTGATTATAAGTAAATTCATACTTCGAACATAATAAAAAATGAATACTATGAAAATACATGTTAATACTAAATATTTATTCAGTTGTTGATCAGTGAAGTTCTTTGTACATATACATCTCTGGTCTCTCTTTCCATGTATGTAATGCATTTCTTTTGTTGTGCTGATGTTTAATTTTGTGGGTTCAACACATTCATGTTGCATCATTGTTCTATTAGTTAGGACTACACTACTGACTGCTCAAATACATGTACATTATAACATACAATTTTAATCAGTTTCAGATATTTGAAAGTTTTTTTTTCAAATGTAGCATCATTTCGTCAGAGGATTGGTTTATATTCCTGCTATCCTGGATGTATGTAAAGAAAAATTCTCTCTGAAAAATTAAAAACAAAAATTATTTGAGTAATTTTTTTCAGGTTGATTGACTTTGGGGAAAACAAAAATAATTTCTTTTCAAACCTGCATTTTGAACATTTCATGAATAATTCCCAGCCTAATGTATATATAATGTAAACATGTAGTGTAATTTAAGTGTTTTGAAGATATCTAAAGAAGAATGTAGTGTTGGAAACTCTCATATTTTATCACAGTCATGTGGATCAAGTTTGATTTCCTCTGAGGATTTAGATAGGCATTTTATTATTCACAGATCAATAAAACAAGTTTATGTACCAGAGACAGTATGCTCTCCACAGATATATAGGAATTATGTGGGATATGTGTCACTTCAAATTAAATCGTCAGTTTTGTTCTCTTTCTTTCTTCTTCTATCTCTCTTTTTGTTTTAAGTCCTTTTTTCTAAGTTTTTCAATACTTGGATTGCATAAATTCATGACCTGTGAAGCTTTAAAAGGAAAGCATTTCAAATATCCTAGGTTCATTTCAAGTATGTTTTAATATCTAAATTTAGAATGTCATATCTGATACACTCATAGTTTTGAGTTCCTAGGTACAATCCAGGGGGGCATTTACAATCTTGTTATCTTACATGTATATGACAGTAAACAGGGTAAATATGTGAAAATAACCCATTTAAGATATTTATCATACTTTTACATTTTATAGAAATTTACAATATACCTGTGTAGTACTGTATACATATTGTTTGCACTATATTAAATACTTGTTTATTTACTATGATACATTCCTTACTTTGTGCTTTTGAAGAGTTAGTTTAATAATCCTCATTATATCACTGTTTAGTGGAAAACTCATTATATCACTGACTATAGTTATATTCAAGAAGAAGTTGAGGTTTAATTTGATTTCTCTCTGTAAGTAATGAATGCTGCACTCACTAAACATGAAATATATGAAGTATTTCTCAAATTGATAAATATGTATTTTCTTAAATTTCAGCAACATCACTTCTTTAGACTTGATGATTAAGTTTATTTATGAACAAAAAATGAATACACATATTTATATTTGGTTATAAAGCGTCTATCCAGACTATCCCTAGGACTTCATTGAAGAAGAATCATCCAGCATTTCACTAAATCATATTTTTCTTACATTTTGCTTTTATTACTTATCAATGTCCTCTACATTAATATATAACTGAATTAATTTTTATGATCTTATTTTAGATTGCATGACGGGAGATGCTATATGCTCTGTTGGAATTAGAGCTTCAGGAAACATTCACAAGGATATGTGATGAACAAGTACGAAATAATAGGCGTGGTGGGAGAAGGTGAGCTAAACTTTGTCGTGAGTTTTGAGTAAATGTGATTGAAGGTTAAATTGATAGTGAAAATCAAGTAAAACAATATCTGAAGTTAAGATATTATAACTTACAACTCTTTCATACAGACATACTTATAAGACAGCAATGAAGTTTGAAAACAACCATGAATTGTAGTGCAACTTCATTATGTACCATTAACGTTATAATAAATGATGTCATTGTTATCAGAATGACTTCATGTCTTAAAATGATTTCTGTATGGAATTTAATAAGCATTGAAATTTACCACATGAACAGAATTCAGTTTTACTGATACTCTTGTTAATTCATAATGAGGCATTTTCCAAACACATACTATAATTTCCTGCATAAATGATCAAGTAAGTAAATGCAAACTCATTTAGACTTTTTACCGTATATCATATTGAAGATTCATCTTTAGTAGAAAGATTTAGTATGTATAAAAATGAACTTTGGAAAACTGAATTTTTTGTTCTCCTTTACACAGGTGCTTATGGTGTGGTGTTAAAATGTCGCCACAAGGTAAGATAAAAATGATTCATGATAATTTCTTTATTATATGGCTATGATTTACTACAGCATTTTATTGAAATATCAAATGCCACCAAATCTTGTTTTTAATATCAGTATCAGGTTGTGTAACCTTAAGTAGAAGAAATCCCTAAAATTTTGTCTAGAGTGTACATACTATCATAAAATAAGAGACCAATATGAGGGTGTGTAATTCTTTAAAGCTGTATACCCTATGTTCGCTAGTACAGTGCATATCATAGGTAAATTTATTCTAGTAAATTGTTTTGGTTATATATATAAGTCTAAAACATATTAAAAAAGGACCCTTGTAAATGTTGTTATCAAATTCGTCGTATTATATGGCTGTCTAAAACATGATGTTTGTAAACAGAATATTTACAACCAACTTATCACGTGATCTAATTCGGAAGCCGCATCATGGAAGGCAAAGTAAAGATACTTGATGAGTAACTTAAAAAATCTGCACTCGAGTCTGCTAAAGTTAGTATTTACTGAAATTGTTTTATTCTGGAGTATTTGTTTTGATTAAACTGCACATTCGCAAAGTCAGGTTATGGTTGTATTTATGGAGTACCCTCTTTATTTACGAAGTGTTTTTATTTTCATATCTTCTAGGGTTTGAAGCAACAAAAATGTTACTAACGCATTGTTAATAACTTCAGCCATACAAGAAAAATACAGTTTTTGTTTTACATGCCCTAATTTATGAAATTATACCGAATTGTAGGGTATACAACTTTAAAAATGTCGACTTGAGTCATCTTTTTAAGAAAGCAAAAATGGGGATCACAATTTATCCCATGTTTCTTAAGAGCTGAAATTCATTATTACAAAGCATGGTCATGTTCTCATTGTTGTGTCTAATGGCAAAGCTAAGGCATTTTGCTTCACAAGACATGTAGAGCATAATGCTTTGTGAAAAGGTCTCTGTTTATATTAGTATTATTCTTTGAAATTTTTGTCTTGACAAATTTAGAAATTTGGAAGAAATTGTAGAGATTCATACTTGTTTGTTTTTATACAATAAAGGGCGTGTGTCATTTATATTGACTATATGTTTGTTTACAAGGTTGACATGTTATGATATTTTATTCTTGCGATGTCGTCTGCAAATCTGTGAATGGAAGATTGAATTATGTAAAATCCATTTACATATTGTTTGCTCATAATAATTCATTATAGATATAGTTAGTAAACTGCTCTCGAAGAATTCTTTGAGTGGAAAAAAAGCGCCACATTTCTTTCTTTGTATATATATTTTTTCATACTACATGTATTAGGTTGTTGGTGACCTTGAGCAAATTTCACGTTGTAGAAGTCATGGTCACTGTCACTCATTCTTTGATGTATAAGAATCTCAGATTCTATCCAAACAAATTCGTCTCATTTGGGAATTTTCTAGTTAGGTCAGAAATTCCAAATGTCAAAAATTAAGATGATAAATACAAAATGGTTTTTGTTTTATTGCAATTTATGCTGCTTAAATTTCATTCGGCCAAGTGGGACTTAAAAGTTAGTAATGCTATTATATTAGCAAGTTAATAGTAGTAATAAGTAGTAAAATGGAAGTGATGATCGTATTAGGGTTTAAGGAAAAGCTTTGTAAAGCTTACCACATTTGATTGACTCAGAATTCTTTTGTATGTAGTTGTGTTGACCGTAAGTTATGGTGATCTGGGCACGTCTGTCTAGAAGTTATATGAAGCATATAATAATCTGTCCGGTCATCATCTCTAAGATCGCCAGCGATAACGTAGTTTATGTTCAAACGCCATATGATTCAATGTAATGTATGAGAAAGAAATTCAATATCAAACGTTGGCCTCCTGTTTTTAATAGTGATATTCTCGCATTATTTTATCTTGATACTGCGCCTCAGTGTTTTGGAATATGAATACTTATTCAGAATTCTAAATTTCTGAAGTCTAGTGGTCAGAAGCACGGCGATATAGAGCTCTCTGTGACCTTTCGCCTCTGTCAAGCCAGAAGTTCTATTCGTAGAATGTCCGCCAATCCGAATATACAATTTTTGTACTATAAATGTAAAATAATCTTGGATTTAGTGACAAACAACGAGCAACTACGTATGGTTTAACTTGTTAATAATTCGTTGATCAAACTCGTGTGATCTAAATGATGAAAATTGTGCCTCTCAAACTTCTGTCGTATATATTAAATTTTCTAGAAACACGTCAAAAGACACGTACAAACCCTTTAGTTTCTTATTCTCTGGGGGAAGTCACGAACATTGTCGCTAATATAACAATGTATATAAAGGATACATCAGTTTATACCTGTTCTGTAAATTTGGGTATTCTGTGGAATAGAAGCGTCATTTCTGTAAATATGAGTATGTGCATATTGATGGACCACGTATTCTTTAAGGTCATTTAAATGTTTATTTATAGCGAGTGTATATGCTTAATTTGATGGATTATATATGTACGTTATACATAGGTTATGGACTTCCCTTTAATGCATTCAAAATAAAGCAAATGGTCTTCAGAATTTGTGTTTACAAAGAGATATTTATAGTCTTGTTTAATTTGTTGTAAACAGATCGTGTAGACCACACCCTTTCTGTCAATCAAAATTTGGCGTCAGTAGCATATGACATGTAAATAAACATATTTTTTTTCCACAAAATTTGAACTCTCATAAAACTTAGATATTTTAGCTCAGATTTCCAGATGATTTACTGTGGATGTTTATCGTATCAACATGCTGCCTACATTTCTTGTGTGTATTTGATATGCGTAGTGCGTTTTTACTCTGTATAACTAGATACTGACATCGCTGAAAACCCCCAAGCTCGATCTCCAAGAGAATGGAGACAGGGCTAGGGCCTAGGCTAATGAGTAATGACCATGTCCAGAGACATATATACTTTGTGTATATATGTCTCTGCCATGTCTGATTGGGTGATTTGTGAATTTTTGAGTTATACACATGCGCGGATCCAGAAATTTTTGTCAGAGGGGGTCCAACCAAAAAAGGTAAATTTTTTCTCTTAGACGAGGGGGGGGGGGGGGGTCCAACCCCAAAAATGCCCAAATATTACCTTTTTTTGGTAAAATTTTCGGATTCCAGGGGGGGGGGACCCCCTGGAGTCTCCCCCACCCCTAACACCCCCCCCCCCCCTTTGTATCCGCGCATGATACATTCTGCAAGATTTCTCAGGTTGTGTTCACATTAAGCATGATTGATGTTTAAGTAAATATATCGGCAAAGATTTTCCATTTTGTTCCAAAACGAAGAAAATTTTTGAGTGTCTGAAATTGTTAATAATTATTCATTTATGTCTGATTGTGCTTGATTATTGGAAAAATCAAAGGTATAATGTTTTCGAGCGTACTTAATTCCTAATGGTCGAAAACTCTGAAAGCCACATTCCCGATGATATTAACTTCTGTCTTGTCATAACTTGAGATACTTTTGGTATTTGGCGCGTTCAGTGCGTGTCCTGCTTACCAGTAATAATACTCCTGACAAGTTTTAACAAAGCATGATTTATGAATGTTTAGCCCTTGACCGAGTTTGTGAAAATGTGTTCTTAAAACTCTCCATTCTAACTAAACGATTTTATATCTCATCATAAATAGATTTTATTACATTAACTAGTCACAAGTAACCTATTTGTTCCTTTGTCGCATAGGAACCATCTGTGTATGTCCGCACTAAAAAGTTATGTATTCAATACATAGTGCGTATATATTCAATTTCTTATGAGTGGATAAAGGTTTGCATTGATTTGTTTTTTAAACTAATAAAAAATTAACATCTAATATTTTTCATCGGTGTATACTCCAATAAATTCTATATTTTATGGCATGAGTACAGAAAATTGATTTCAAGTGATCGGGTTACCTCTTCATGACTTACGGACTCAGCTCTCACGTTCGCAATCAATTTATTGTAAACGACGTCCGTAATTTGACTTGTAGTGATATACACAAAGGCGTGTCGATGTAATTTCACAAACAATAACTGAATAAGTAAAGACATTTAATATTTACACCGTGGTCCGCATTGAAAAAAGTAATAATAGTACATGTATTATTCAAATAATGGCATATGAGGAAACTTCTGATCGCAGTGAGCGCTTTCTGAAGTGCTTCATGTAGATCATTTTGGGTCGCCAGTCTTGTGTGAGAGTTTCGGTTTGGTAGCTCAGTTACGTTGCACATAAAAGATCCGTCACTGCTTCAGATATTGAATAAGTAATAAAGATTCCAAGAAGTCCTCCAAAGGGAAGTCCGTTACATAAAAAGTAAAGGAACACAAACACTCTATATTGCTAATTTTAGGCCTCACGACCTTTTATATAAAACAATTTAAGAGATTACAAATACAAAGCTATGTAAAATCCATGTTTACGTTTCAAAGACATCTTTGAAACATAAACATGGATTTTACATAGCTTTGTATTTGTCATGTCTTAAGTTGCTTGTTAAAGGTCGAGAGGCCGAATATTTGCAATATAGAGTGTTTGTGTTCCTTTGCTTCGGATGGGACCTATGCAAATGTCTAAATTTCTGTGCACTGCGTCAGGCAGGTGTCGTCTCCATGTAAGTGCAATAATTTTGGTATGTTGTGATATAAAACAAGAGTCAGAAAAGGAAGTTATCATTGTCACTACATCGTTGTAGTACACAGCTACATGTGCACCTAAGGCCGCCCTTGTAATTAATCAACAGAAAGTACACGTCGGGTAATTGGACTAAACATAAGTTTTATATTTACTTCAAATTAGTTTAATCTTCAAAAATTACCTTTTATCAACTGAATGTCTTGTATAAGTATAAAAGTGGACACACACAGAATAGTATCGTCTTTATAGGGAAGATAACATAACATAAAAAGCCCTTAACATAAAGCTGATAGCTGTACCAAGGCTTATCTATTGTCTTTACAAATACACGAGATTAATGAAATTGACCTGGTATAGAAGTTTTGTCAGATAAACGTTCATGTTAAGACAGGCTGCGTACACATGGTTTAGTAATATTCCGGTCATGTATTTAATCTAAATGTGCTAGTACGGTCACTTTAACGGCCAGAGGGACTAGCCTGGAATTTTTTTGGCATCGTAAGGCACAAAAGTCATTGAGAAACACCATTTCAAGTATTTTGTAAATGTACAGGGGAAAACAACACTGCAGTCTTCTGTATCTATACTATTTTCACAGGGAAATGTCGACGCAAAACATTAATTTCAGTTCTTTGACACGTGCAGGGACCCATAAATTCATGTATGTCCCTGACACGTGCATGCATGCGCATTTGATCGTTGCCTTTGATAGTGCATAATGGCTCGTATTCTCCGAATCTTTAAATAGTCATTATGCTGTCTTCTGTATGCTATAAGGATATAAATGCTCTTTGCATGGTATGTTATATTGAATTGGGAAATTAAAACGGGTGCCCATGTACCCGTCGCACAAGATAGTTCTGGGCCAACGCATGTTGGAGGGGCGAGAACGATTTTGCTGATTTCAGGCCGTCCACATATCCTCAAACACTCTGGTCTATAAAAATAAAAATGGATGAAAAATATGTATCTACACAATGTGTATGTGTTGAGATAATTGTAAATTCGGTGAGACCCTTTGTAGAAAACGGACAAGTTATTCTCCTTTGTTATATATGTTCATAGTTAATGTACTTTGTAATCTTGCTTGAATGTCTCTCGTGTATTTACGCTTCATCTAGAAGGTTTGAGGGCGTTGCCCTCGTAACCACATCAGACGTTTTGGTATCAAGTCAAATTATGAATTAACTGATACATTTATGACAGTGGATCATTTCTCTTAAATATGTATAGTACATCTTTCATATCAGGAATTTACTTGGATGGACAGAATGTTGTTAAGTCTAACATTTCTGCATTATTTGTCTTTCATTTTGTTCTCTCGAATTGGTAAACCATTTTGAGAGTACATCTTTTTACTTCCGTTGCTCAGTGCTCACCATCGTGTGTCATGTTCTGCTTGTCAAAGTCGCGATATTTTACATGTACAGGCTACTCAGGTATATCAATATCTAGTTGTTGTTTACCAAAGTAGTATCGTAAACTTTCACCAATCTTCTTGACTCGCTGAAATTTTCTTTTCACTGTTTAGAAGAAATACATTCCAAATCTGTATTTACAAAGCATCATTCATACGAAGCAGTGAGTATTTACTCCTGTAGTGCACTATTGTGTATCATAAATGCAGCAGAGATTTAACGATTTTACTTTCGCTTAATTTGATCAATTGAACACTACATACAATTAATTTCACATCAAGATGAGGTGAACGTGAAAAATCGTGGCAGGTTTTATAACTTTGCGTATACAGAAATGCAAAAGTCGAACAAACAATGTTTAAACTTACAAAATACGTACACAGTAGTATAGAGCTCTAGAGGTGAAATTCTTTTGAATTTGATATGTTGCCTGTGCAAACATGCTGTGACCCTTTGTGGTTGTGTATATCAACACATCGGAGTAAATTCAAAAGAATTTGTAGCAATGACTTCGATTCGTGAAAGGGCATTTTTCTGTTGACATAATCGATGCAGGCTTTAATACAAAATCTATCTTCGGATTTGCTTTTATTCAAGGGTAGAAGTGTCAACAGTGAATTTCATTTAAATAAGTTGATTTTATTCAATTCTGAAATTTAAATAAATTTCGATTTGAATATTTATGTTCAATTGATACCATATGCAGGGGGCACTCTCAGGTGAAAGTACAGATTCATATAACGATTGAAGTACATCTGTATCTTACATTATTAACGTTAACTAGAATAGTAAACACGCCATCTGTCAGTATCATCATGTAAAGAAGGAAATAATAATGTACGAGACACACTCTAATGTATAGTTTGGTAATTCATAGAAATCGTATCATAGATTATATTAACTAGATAGAATGAAGGCTTGCACAAAATCATAAAACAGTATTTTTAACAAAGGGGTCGTTTAGAATTTTTATCTATTCTGCATCTTGATGGCTGCATAGATAGATAGATTGATTGATTATTGTTTTACGTCACTCCACGATTAGTTCACGTAATATTGTGACGGCATCTGCCTGATGCATGGCATACAAATATAGACCTTTGCTACTGACCCTCCCCAAGCAGTGAGGGATCTTTTACGTGCAACGCCTACCGTGACACGGGACCTCAGTTTTTACTGTCACATCCGAAAGACGGAACATTGGTGTGCCCAGGGCGGTAGTCGAACCCGGGACCTCTCGATCACGAGAAGAGCGCCTTATCCACTAGGCCACACCGGTTTAGATGGCTTCATTGAGTGTACGCTTTTTGAAATATGTAAAGTGCATATATATACATAACAAACCATTCTCCATGAATTATTTCGTCGGAAGTTTTCTCAAAAAGTTGTTTTTCTTAATTTTTGTCATTAGTAATTCAGCAAACACTACTACTTGTACTATTTTGAACATGATACACAAATGTAGAAAGAGATACAAAAAGTTACCATACTTGATAATAATATATATACATACATTTATATTCTAATTTCAGGAATCAGGAGAAATGGTTGCCGTTAAAAAATTCAAAGACAGTGAAGGTAAGTTATATCTCTTGTATATAATGTTTCTCTCTATTCAGATACGGACTGTTGCTGTTGGTATGCATCTCCGCTTTGTGAACACATCTATGTAATGACCGTTATATAACCACTATTCTGTATAGGGAGACTGGTTTACTGACCTTTAGATGTGGTCTGTCGTATACCTCCAGACATAGACGATCTGCTACAAGATCATACTGGAATTTGAACGTCTAAGGTGTTTTTCATTGTGAGATTTCTGAATAAGCTTAAGAAAAAATAAGTAAGTTTTCTGCAGGAACCTTTTCTAATCTCTCATTGTCCTTGATTTTATTAAGTGTAAAGAAAATATTTTAAGGAACAACAAATTATAATTCATATTATAGGTTTTTATGAGCATAAAATATAAGATGAAGACAAATTTCACAAATAATATACGAAATTGAGGGTAACCATCTCTCTCTATGAAGGATAAGGGGGGCATCTCTCTCTAGGAAGGACAGGGGGATAACCATCTCTCCCTGAGAAGGATAATGGGACATAGATTTAAACGCTAACATTCATTTACTTCTAAAATGAAGTGTACTGATAATTTCATATTGTCCAAGTGGTAAATGTCTTCATCGCGCGAAGCGTTCGAGTGTGTAAAGCACAGCTACTTCATCGGTAAAACATTCACTACGAGGACAGTGTGTGAAATAATCGACTGGTTACACATTTCGCGCCAAATAAATTCACGTTCACGGACTTTTGTTTAAAAGCCATGCTATCAGTTATAACAGGGACAGAGGGTTTGTTATCACTGATAACAATATTGGTACAAAACCAGACCAATAACAATATGTACACATACACAAGTTAATTAACATAAACAGAAAGATAATTTCTTGTTACAAGAGAAACACTTCCTTTTAATTATATAGAATACATTTACTTGTACAAAGAGAATATGACCGGTATATGTAAACGCGATCTAGGTATTTTAAATCCCTTTTGATCTCGTTTTAAGTAATTTAACCAAGTTTTATTTAGTAAGGTATGACTCAATACTGATCACGAAATGTTTTTGATATTTACAATACAGAGGTGTTAAAGGGACTAAGTTTTGGCACCCAGTTGACCACTGTTACATTGATGGCAATACTTTAACCATGCTAACGAGGCCTTATAATCTTTGATGTAAACAAAATCGTTATTAAAATGACCCTTTAACGGCATTGCCCTGCCACTGCTTTCTATGGGATTAATCATTTCTGGAGATGTATATTAACGTTAGCTTTAGGGAAGTCTAATCTACCGTGCAGTGTGTTTCCATTTAATCACTTTTATAATAAATGGTTTGAATTAAAGCAGCATAGATTAGTTTTGCGACTTCACATATATATATATATATATATATATATATATATATATATATATATATATATATATATATATATATATATATATATATATATATAACTTTGAATGTAAAAAGTATCAGACGAGATCGGTGACAACAATCTGTATTATTTATTCGATATAAAGGATTCCAGATTTCTGTCTCTTCTCATTGTGTTGTACGTACTAGCGTCATATATTAAGGTAGTAAAGACGGAGAATGGAATGGTCTTCGGTTCTTTCAATTGCGCCTTTGTCTCTACCCGGAATGCCTTCTATATTTACTGGACCTTGAGTGTTTATTGTTTTATGATGGTGGCACGTGCGTGCCGCATAACGAGAAGAAGTTGACCTATGCAGAGTACTCACACGAAGCGTTGAAAGGTCTGCGTCTACGTAAATGGTGACTTGAGACGGCAGGTTTTCTTTTCTTACTCAAATGACAGACAAAGGTGTCAGATGATCTATAGTCGAAGAAATTTTTAACAGCCGGGATCAAATCCTAATGATCAGATTAGAAATCAAATGGCTTAATGCGAAATCACTATGTACAAAATTTTCCTTGATTTGGGATGGCTTTATGCAGGAGCACACTGGTTCTTCCGATTTTATTTACTAGACGTACTAGAAGACACATGTGGCCATGGCGCATGATCAAACATTGCGTGGTTGCTTTTTATACGTCTGTCGTAGACGGACGTATTATGGTATAGCGTTGTTGGTCTGTAGGTCCGTGGGTCTGTCCACTCATTGTTAAGACAATATAGACCATACTGTTTAGACTACTGTCCGCGCCACTCACTCTGGAAACTGGAAAATCTGGATTTTCAGTTATTCATCATAAGAATAATTTCAAAAATGCAAAACCATTCGATAGATCTTGTTTAGTCGTAACTTTTGGTGTATGCTACATGTTTGTATGAAGAAGCGTTCATATTTTATAGAAAAAAAAATCAATTTTAGATTCCATGTTAAATTTTGACGTGACGTCGCCAAGTTTCCCATAGACTCAGTGTTAAATATCGGCGACGTCACGTCAAAATTAACATAGAAAACGCCCAATCTAAAATGATGTTTTCCCTATAAAATACGAATGCTTCTTCGTAGAAACATATAACATACACCAAAAGTTACGACTAAACAAGATCTGTTGATTGATATTAATTTTGTAAAACTGTTTTAAAGATAAATAAGTGAGAATCCAGATTTTTCGGTTTACAAAGTGAGTGGCGCGGACAGTAGAACTTTCACACTTGGTACACTTATTTCTTATGGCATGAGGACAAACCCTATAGATTTTCAGTATCAAGGTCAAAGGTCAATGTTATTTTAGGTACAAAAATAGCAATTTTTCTAGAATGCAACTTGTAAACCAGATACAGACCAAACTATTCACGCTAGAACTTTTAAACTGTGCACACTTATTTCTTATGACTGAAGGATGAACCCTATTGATTTTCAAGGTAATATATCCAAGGTCAAGGTAACAGTGCTTATGTCATTTAGATTCTTGTCCAGGTCATAACTTTTTACACCTTAAGTGGATTTGAATAATATCTCACAGAACTATTGCCCAGGAAACAAGGGTGTATCATGACCTTGAACCAAGGTCATATCTGCAAGGACAAAGTCACAGTGCATATGATGGGTAAATCTTTGTCCATTTCATAACTTTTTACCCATTACACGAATTTGAATAATATTTCACAGAATAAATGGCAAAGGGGAAATATTTCCATACTTTCGAATGTCATTCCTTCAAACTGAGCGACAGGCGTGTTATGCCACATTAGACGTTGCTCTTAAAAAAAACCTTATTGATTTTCAAGGTCATAAATCAAGGTAACGCGTTTAAGGCACTCCGCTTTATAGTTTATTGTGATCTTTATACGTTTGTCTTATTCAATTCATGTTGACTTTGACACTTCGTCTTTAGACTAAATGTATTATATGATGCTTTTTGTATGTTTGCCCAGTAACGTCTCAGTCTGTTTATTTCCATTATTGTAAAACTTATTACACAGATGTAATATATCATACGAAAACTGCTTCAATTTTAAGAGCGTGCATCAAAGGTCGAGGTCACTCTGACATGGGCAGTGTATGCGAAATTTCGTTAGCCTTTACAGGACAATCATATGGCAAACTTCATATTTCAATGAAAAATTAGTGGAGACCGAAACAATTTTACCAGATAATTATGTCGGTCTGGTGAGTTTTGCTAACTCAATATGAATATGACAATGTTTTTGAATTAAGATGTAGTGTAAGTACAATAGAGATCAAAATGTTGATCCATCTACCATGGAAAAGAGTAAATGAAATTATTGAGTGGGCCTGTTGTTATTTCCAGTGTCTTTCAAAATTCACGTTTTTTACATGTGTAGTTAATTTGTACTTAATTTGTAAGGAAAGACAATAAAATGTCGCTAACTCTATCACTAATTTGTTTGTCTAAATAATAAATAAATGAATAAATAAATAAATAAATAAAAGACGAAGCATTTTCTGGCCATTTCGAAATAAGAAGTAATACATTGTTTGAAGTATAACTGACTAAACCATTTTTCTTGAACAATGAATGTGATACGGTACCTTTCAAAACAACATTCACGTTCCATAATTCTTTTTGAGTTGCATTTGTTGTACGTCACAATTACTACTGTTTATTTCGTAAATGAAAGTAATTTCATCTTCAGTAAATTAGAAAATCTGATTGTATCTTATAGAGACGTTTAGTGTGGTGAAATGTTCTAGTGCTATTAACATTAGCATAAGATCTACTTTTTGGTATTGACAACGACTCTTAGTTTATTTTATGTATGTATTAGATAACCACCAATCCATTTGCTCAATTGCTTAAAGTTTTATCTTTCGCTTCCATGTGGACAAGATAATGTGTATGCAATATTGCAAAGTGCGATACGATGATTTGTGGAAAAGATTGCATATTTTAATTGCTTGCTTCCGGGAGAGTCATAGGAAATCAATTGTCGTTTTATGCTGGAGTTTAGAAGCTTTAGTCCTGCAGTCGGATAACTAACACATAAGAGGGTAGATTTTATGTGATATAATTGCCACAATTAATTTCAGTCCAATAATTCGGAAGTAGACCTCGACCAACTAAGGACGTTAGTGGGGTGTGTTTTAGTGATACGTATTCACAGAAATTGATTTGCTGCCTTACATGGTCTTTAATTTCCTCAGGGAGGGCTGTTGATTGATATTTCATTGTTGCTCGAGCTATGTATAGGAAACTAGGTCCTACCTACGATCTCGCTAAGACCATTGTTGCATCGGCATGGCGACTAATGCAGTAGACACATGTATTACGTTGGTGCGAATAATTCATACCGTTACACAGGTCTTTTGTTCATATACAGGTGGATCATGTTGTGTTACTAGAATAAAAAGCTGAAGTCCTGGATTCAGTGGTCTAGAATGTAGTGTTCATATTTGCCATACTAACATGTATTAGAATGAGCAATGCTAATAATATCGAAGTCTTTGTCCTTGATTATATGTCTATTTCGTATTGATTTTTTTATCTTGAGCATTCGGAGCCAGCGTAACTCAATCGGTAATATGTTTGGTTCAAGGCTGAGAGTTCTTGAGTTCGAATCCCGCAGGTGATTCGTAAGTGTACAGTGTTTCGAATGAGGCAATAAAAAATCCCGATGTGCTTTGTGTCGGTGGACATGGCACGTGAAAGATCCCTCACTATTTTGGCTGTTTCTGTTGCAGAAACCTTAATTTTGTTTCTTGCATGAGGTTGGTGCCTTCACATTGCAAGTGCAGTGATGTGGGTGTGATGTAAAATAAGAGTCAAATAAAGATCTTTCGCATTCGATAACAATAACTGGTTTATTCCGATACATAGTTCTAAATGCTTTATACATGTACTTGGTTATATATACATGTATATAGTTTATATTGAAAATGAGCATATGACGTGTGGTTTGGAATGTTTTCGGGTATTAGGGTCAGAAAGAGTGTAACCACGATGAAGTGTAAGCTGAGTGTCGTTAAAGGTTTCTAATAGAGTTTTCACGGAGAAAAGGGTATTGAGAGGTACTCGATTTAAAAATTTCTGCTTTATAAACAAGAAGAATTAAAGAGATTGGACTAAATATTGTTAACGTAAAGAAGACTTTTAATGCGCAATCACTAGTATTGACTTCGTCTATTCATGTGCGAAATTTTTTTACAATGTTGAATGTGTTCATGTATATAGTCATGATGTACAAGTTTAGATTTGAGTTTTTTCACATTAAGAAAAGTAACGTATGTATAAAATGTTAATTTTGTCACAGTTTGCTTCAGAATTGAAAGATAGGAGATTTTGGTTTTGTCTGTTTTGTTTTGTCTGCTGTTAACGCAAGGTGATCTAGACTGACCTTCATACCTCGATAGAAAAGCATACATGTAAGACACGAATACTTCTTTTCTGAAGTTTTATGAATTGAAACCAAAGTCATTTACCTCTTTATTTAAATCGCTTCACAGGGTCGACTAAATCTTTGAAAAACGATATATATCGCTTTTCAAAACAAAAATTGTTACCTCAAACATTCGACTTGTCCATGCCCGTAAAAACCGAGCAAGGGCGGGGGAGTCATGTTGACCGGCCCCGCTTTTCTTTTTTTTTTTCCGATCATGGACCGATTCTGTTTTCATCAGGTTAGGAAACGACGCTAGATTCAGATTTTGGTCCACAATTTTGAAATGGTTCTTACGGACGTGTTGTCCGTTTGTCCATCCATTCGGCCCTCTCACACCTGTGTCCTCGACGTACATGTTGAGTTGTTGACGCAAGGGGTATGTGTGCGACACAAACTCATTTTGATAATAAAGACCAGGGAGTGTTTTTAACGTTTGAGCTTAGAAAATAAATAAATAAATAAATAACATTAAAATTCAAGTTTAATAAAAGTTATTGTATTATGTAGAGTAAATCATGTCATATGCATGCACTTGTATGTAAACGTATTCTTTTAAATGTACGTGGACAGGTGTATATATGCAATATCTGCATTTAATTTCATACTTATTTTGTGTAAGGTTTAGTAGGTATCTATCTCAGGACGTGATACCGTATATTTTGTACTCATTATGTACATGGACATGCATATATATGTGTAACTTTTTACATTTATTTTGTGTAAAGTTTAGTAGGTATCCATCTCCGGACATGATACTGTGTATTTGATACTCATTATGTACATGCTCTATCTATCTACCCGGTCAGTAAGCATCATTTATTCAACCACTGAGGTGCCCACAGTAAGTGAAGTGGGGTCTAGAGTCGTGAATATTTTATATTATTTTGGTAATATGAATTGGTTAGATATATTATAAGCTTGCATGCTGGAACTCTGAAATCTCACACGGATTCATATCGTTACAATGATTCCTTCATAACATCATTGAAGTGGATTGTTTAGAACAGTCCGTGCAATGTACATGCGTACAAGTGTGTACATGTCACTATTTACAAACATGTACAGATTCAGTTACTTATCAGTCTTTTCAGATTATCATTCATTGTTTTACTTTTATTTTTCTCAACTCCTTTTCTGATATCATAAATAGATTGATAATTTAAAAGGAGAGAGTTTCTCACTGTCTTTATCCATACTACTTTGACCGTTTGTAAACATTTTCATCTGCTTTTTAATATTTTTTTTATCAAATTTTGCATCTACTTTTGTCATAAATCAAATTTTGCTTTTACCTTTAATAAAATTTTAATCTACTTTTTTCTTTAATCAAGTTTTTACTATACCAGATTCTGTCATACAGTTACATGTACATGGTGATGCCACATGTGATACCGTACTTTTTACTGCTGCTGTCTTGTTTACACCTAACAAGTCAGTAGAGTGAAAGCTCGGAAATAGAAATTCCGAACTATGATAACAGAAAATAAGTTACAATTCATTTGCAAGATTACATACATTTACATGCTTTGTATTTTATTCAACTATAATTCTTTTTGCCAGAAGAGAATATGTTAGACAAATCTTTAGTATGCATCTTATTAATTAATTTACGATTTTGATGGGCAAATGTGTATATTTCAGTTTGAGAAGTACGTGTACTTGCAGTCCTGCAATACAGTAATGAAATTTTAATGAAGTAATTTTTATGTTGTAGGAAATAAATATGCTTTTGTATTTTCCATTGCTGTCATAATGTTTTATTACATGTTAGTGTATGTACTGTGAACAATACAAAATGGTATTCTTTGTAGAAAATGATGATGTGAAGAGGACAACATTACGAGAGTTGCGTATGTTACGTACATTGAAGCAAGAGAATATTGTCGATCTTCGAGAAGCATTCAGAAAGAAAGGCAAACTTTACTTGGTCTTTGAATATGTTGAAAGAGTAAGTGGCCACTTTTATTGAAATCTTTCAAATATAAAATGATCATCCCGTTTTGTTTGCAATTTGTCATTAAATGTCTGATTAAAAAGTTACTGATAAACTTGTCTTGGTAGAATTCCTTAGAAATATTGAAGTTTTGATATTTTTTATAATAGTCTTTTTTTTTTTTTTTTTAATTCTGCATAGTATATAAAGGTAAACATTTGATTTAATTTGCTACCTACAGTGTTTTCAGTAGAAAGTTTAAAGTTGTCCCTACAATGACATATACCTGTTTGTGGTAAGGATATTTGTAGGTAATGAGTATAACTGGTATGTACTGAATTTTCAGAATATGCTGGAGTTGCTGGAGGAAATGCCGAATGGTGTTCCCACAGAAAAAGTCAAGAGTTACACATATCAACTCTGTAAAGCAATAAAGTGGTGTCACTCACAAGATATCATTCATAGAGGTCAGAATATTTCATTCTATCCCATACATTAGTATTCTGTGTTCCAAATCACAACAGTATTGACTACATATTAAAATGATTGTGGTTTCATCAGTATGGATGCAATTCTTGATTTAGATCAAAATGAGGATTATTTTATTTATACACATCTTTATCTCACTCATCATATAATATTTGAGTGTTTTCATTATTAATCAATACTCAAACATGAAAATACCTTAAACTTAATGGTTACACACTATGAATACTTATTTCATAGAATATATGTATAAAAGCTAAAATTGATTTATTTCTAGATTTAGTATTAACTGTGTCATGGAGTTAAGACAAACACCTGAACTGTTAAAATATACAGGAATTCTGATGTTTACCAAAACACATTCAATAAAAAACCACTTTCTCCATAGTAATAAATCAACATGCAACATCCAACCCTTACGGCGGATCAAATATTGATGAATCTTTAGAAAAGATCAACAGGTGATTGTAGCACACGACTTTGACTGCTTTCAATCCTGTAGAATCAATAGCAATAACTGCAGAGTCTAGTATAATTCAATTATCATCAAGGAATGAAGGTCCTTTATTGCCTCTAATTAATATCACTCATGCCACGAGATTGGAGAATTAACCCCATGCATTAGCCTTATAACCTTTGATTTGATACAAATAATATACCATTGACCCAGTACATTCATAGAATATTGATGTAAATTACTCATTTCAATACTCAGTCATAAAGTCATAAGGGCTAGATATGACAAATATCTGTATACCATTATTCCCCTTGATTTGTTATGGGCTGTTTTCATATTGTAATGAGATGGTAATTAAGGCAACTATCTAATATTAATGATGTTTTGAATTGTAGAGAATAAAATATTCTCGCTCTAGCATAATGAAAGAGATTGTACATGAAGCTCATTTTTGATCAAATTGATTTAGAGTAGAAAATTGTGTAGTTTAATACGTTTTATTTATCAGTTGCTAGGAGATGTTGAGAGTCCTCTTATGTATGGTAACCTTCTTGCTTTTTAAGAGATGAGATATTGTGCTTTTGTAGAGAATTTGCATTCAGGCTTATTGTTAATCATGTCTGTTCAAAATTGTTGGAATTTATGGAATTTACTCTCATCTTTGGCTCATATCGTTAGCAGTATGTTATTAAGAAGAGTGTTAATTTGAATTTCTTTAGAGGAGGCTGACAGGAAAGTAACATTATTGCAAAATGCATGTCTTACTATTTTTATCTATTTGATTTGAGACTCCAGCTCTTAAGCTGGACTTGACTGTTGAATCATAATTCTGTAACCACTAAGTCATGATTGCTCCATTTAAAATGTAAAGGGATAAAATATAGAATGTAGTATCCACTTAAAGGTTTTGATCCTTCCAACACATCTGAACATTTCCTGGACTGAAGATAAAATCTTACCAGTTACTTACCTTAAAAAAATGAATAACAATTTATTTACACAAACATTGTTCAAACATTTATATATACACACCTGCATAAATTTTAAATACAGTTTTATTTAATTATACTTTTATCTAGATTATCTTGATTATTTACTGCTATATAAAGATAATTCAATCTTTTTTTCAGACATAAAGCCAGAAAATTTGCTGATTAGCAAAAATGACACATTGAAATTGTGTGATTTTGGTAAGCTTATCGCTAAATAAATTGAGGAAGTATAAATTTTAGAAAGTAAGGAGATCAAGTTAAAAGAAAAACTTTATCCACTTTTATTTTAATAATCATACTTATATGAATTTAGAAGACTATACTGTAGGAAGTAGAGTCTTGTTTACTTGGATATTATTGATGATGAATTGCTGTGAAATACTTTACTGTGTGAATTAAAATTTTCTTGGTTTTCTTACAAGACAGAGAATCATAGGTCAATAGTTTTGTTGATAATGTCTTTGAAAAATATTGTCATTTCATAGACAGCGGGATTGCAAGCATGGTCTGAAGTTTTCAAAGAGTATCATTGGTTTGAGATAGCTATTTATAGTATGCAACAAACTTCCAACTCCATATCTATACATTATATGAGAAGTTGTTTTGCTTGATAATCGTTCTTCTAGATAAATTTTTATGAAGACTGTTTATGAGGTGTAATCATGCAGAACAAAAGTAATCTGTTATAGTTTTATAGTTTTTTATGATTTAATTGCCCTATTAACATTAATTTCACCAGATATTGATCAGTTGAATCATTGAATATTCCAACCAATAAGCCAATCAGTTGATTCCTTTTTTTGAAACAATAGCTTTTGGATTAAACATGCCTGACTAACCATCAATAATGTTGGTGGCATATGAATTAGCTTTTTAAAATAACACGAATATTTTACAAATATGATTTTAATATAATTCTTGAAATGTAAATTCATTGGTGCAGGCAACCAAGAAATTAAGACTATTAAAACTGGATCTCCATGAATAGAAAGTATTTCAAAGTATACATTACATAGATATGCAGTTGAACTTAAATGTTGAAGCTCTGAAACTTGAAGTAATTTTGCAGTTTCAGCATCATTTCTATTAATCTTTTAACAACAAGAAAACTTCAAAAATTTTGATTTACCGACACTCAAAGTATATTTGAAGATCCCTTACACTTCTAGTCATTGCAGTTTGACTGCATGTATATATGAAGTGATTTATTTTTCAGGATTTGCTCGCAGCATTAATGGAGGTTTAATTGGTGTGTACACCGACTATGTGGCCACACGGTGGTATCGGTCACCAGAGCTACTTCTTGGGTGAGATATACATTATCATATAAAAGCTTTAGTAGATTAAAATCTTCAAAAAGGGAAGTCCATGACATAAATAACAAGAAGCTCTTGCGATGTTAGTTGTGATGTCATGCTTTTATATATGTATGGATTTGTTGTTTATGCTCAATGTATCTACTGGCAAACATGAATATATACTTAGATAGATTTTGTTTACCATTACAACACTTTAAAAAGGCCAGGTGGTCAAAACTTTTACTTATATAAGAGCTTGATAGTCTAAGAATGCAAAATTGCATTCAAAATACATGTCTATTTTTTCGTGCTTCCAACTGGTAACTGGAAATCCAGCTGTATTAAATAATGAACCACAAATCAAGGTAGTCTCTTTGTCCTTCGATAACAGCTTAAGACAAGTTCGGATTTTTAAATACTTTTATACATTATTATAACAAACAACCCTCAGCCCCCCCCCCCTCTCTTCCTGCAAAAGAAATTTCATTGGTGTTTTGAAAATTCATTTTAAGCTTGTTTTGAAATTCTGCTTCGTGGATTTATTTTGGAGTACTCTCTGATTAAATCAATTTTCTAGAGATAAAGTTTTACAAGGAAATTAAATTATCTTTTGAACAGATCTGCCTATGGTAAACCAGTAGATGTTTGGTCCATTGGGTGTATCTTGGGTGAGCTGAGTGACGGACAGCCTCTCTTTCCTGGCGAGAGTGAGATTGACCAACTCTATGTCATACAGAAAGTCATGGGACCACTTCCTGCAGAGCAGATGAATATGTTCTTTACAAATCCCAGATTTTCTGGTCTGAAGGTACATAATCATTGAAATTATATTTAAATGCCCCGTTATCAGAGATTCGGGGTATATTGTTTTTTATCTGTTTGTAGTGTTATAGGTTTTACTGTTACACTGTTATTGAATTCACTTTATACCATATCACAAAGGATATTTCACAATATATTGGGTAGAGCCCCAGAGAAAAAAAGTCTATAGATTAATTGCAGTCTAATGTCATCTATAAATATTTAAGATACTTAAAGAAAAGAAATGAAATACTTTCATGTTCTTTGTCATTAAATTGTTTTATGTTATGAGGCTATTAATGTAATTCATGTAATCTAGTTAATTAGACTGTTAATTTTGCCACTGTTTCTGAAAGAGGTGTCATTCTTTATGCTTGAATGTTGAACATGTCATAAAAATTGTACCTTTAGTTTATATGATACATAAGATCACTATGCTTGTCATACTCATCATCTGTTTGTCGTAACTGTTTTAGCTGCATTTCTCAGAACACTAACTCCAGTATTTATAAATGATTATTTCATTTTAAATCCAATGTTTAAAAACAGTGTTGTTTAGAGTATTTTGTTTGTCTGAAAATTTATTGACTTTATTGGAGCTATACATGTATTTTATTTTCTAAAATTGTTTGAAGGGTTTTTTTTTTTACGACAGCTGTTGGCATCAGATTGTGAAATTTCAGGTCTTAAAGTTAATACATCATAAATTGTCCAAAGCACAAACTGTCCAAATTGGAAAAGTGCAAACTGGAATCCTTTGAGAAGCAGGCATACTTTTTAGAACATAATTAATTTTAACTATTTTTAATGAACCATAAACTGAGAAAATACTTAAGTCAAAACTTTCATTTTAATTTATTCCATTATCAAACATTCAAATAAATTTTAATGCAGAATAGTTTAATTCTATTTATCAGTAGAATAAAACTAAATAAAATCCAAATCCCAGTTATTAAGTCATTGATGAACAGAAGAATGAATTTTTGACTTAAGTATATTCTCTGTTTAAGGTGTCAGACCCTGAACTCTTTGAATACTGAACTCTGTGTACTCTGGACAAGAGACAATCTTTACAGTCTTGGTCCTCTTTACATAAAATAAAGTCTATAACTTTAACTGACAATACTGGACACACAAATTACCAATAAAAGAGTGAGCTTCACTGCTTTTGTTATTGATGTAAGCCTTGTACGAGTGAAAATGACATCTGTTCATTGGTGATTAACTCTTAACTTTTATCTGTAATTAATGCCTAGAATCAACCATGTATAACTTCACACTGTACACCCATTAAAATGGTGCTATGGATATGAAGCCAATTTATACAGAGAAATAACTTTGCAAGGAAGATTTAGAGTTCTGTGTTTTGTGTTATTGTACCGAAATATCATGTAATTACATGTATCAGCTAATTTTTTTTTGCAATATAAAAAGTATGACTGGAAATTTCATTAATAAAAATAAATGCACCAATAAGTAAGTCTGTATTGTTAGTATTGGATATCAAAAGTGATGTCTGAGTTTACTTCAAAGTGTCAAAGTATAGTATAATACTCAAAAAGACAATATTGGATCAATCAATTCTGACAGTTTTTCAAACTTATTAGCATGATATTGTTAATGTAAAGATCAGTAAAACTAACTTTATCAGTAATTTTTATTCATATCTGGATGAAATAGCAGATGACCTTTATGCTACATATAAATGTTTTAATCCAATGTCTGAGAACTGTATACCTGTTTAAATTGGACAAATATCTCTTCCACTGATTATCTGGTTTGGATAGTTTCCACTGTATTTGCAGTAAATTCCAAGGAAGATAACTCTTTCTTTAAGAATAAACATCACCTAATTAGAATTAGGGCATGATATTTACAAACAAAAAAAGCGATGTCATCGCTTTATTCAAGATAGATCTGATTACATTTCTTTATGTTTTTTTAATCTCAATGGATCAATTAACTGGATACTTACATATATACTAAATGTAATCTCTATTTCATCATACCACATTTGTTTCAGTATTTGCGTAAATGAAGCAGTATTTCTCAGAGTGCTCTCTGTAGCAGTGGAATGTTCATCTTCATAGAGTAAAATAATTACAAGGAAGAGTATCATGTGCAAATATATTAATTGAATATTGCAGAAAATCTTTTGTTTGGTTTGTTTTGCTAACAGTAATTAATCAAACACTATGTAATCCCATCATGTATATATATGTTTGTATATTAGGTTTGTCATGAAATTTGATTATTCAGTATATTTAATGCGAGAATCAAATTTATGTCATACAATAAAGTATCAAGTTCAGAGTTTAGTAGACTTAATTTGTCTGCTTTGTATTTACAGTTTCCATCAGTTGCACGTCCTCAGACATTACAGAAACGCTATCAGGGCATATTAAGTGGTGTTCTCATAGATTTCATGGAAGTAAGTGCGGTTCTAATGATGGATATATTGTTTTAAGTATTATTATGTAATAGCAACATAAATGAAAAATAATTCAATTATTGAACCAAAGCTTTTCTGTTTTACATTTCCCACCTTAAATAGTGCAGTTATGTACAAAGGCTTTACTGTTTATTGAAATTTTTCAGCAAACTCTTCAGTTAGACCCTGTAGATCGATTTTGTATAGATGAATGTTTGGAGCATCCTGCCTTCCAGACTGAGCATCTGCTGAACAGAAATCATGTTCAGATACGTCGTGTAAATCCTCAAAGTGCCAGCAAAAAGCGCAAGAATAATTACACTGAACAAGTGAGAAGGTTAGTCATCTTTGATTCTCATTTACTTATTTAAATTCAAACTTAGCTTAATTAGTTAAATTAATTTATAAAGTCCTAAATCAAGTGTACTGATCAAGTATTATTAATCATTTAATATATCAAATTCCTGGTAATTGGACTATTGGGTCATTCGATGTTCAACTTACAGAAAAAGATTGTATTTATACATTGTCTCAAACAAATAGTTTAGTTTTAATAGTGTTTTTTTTAAGTGGAATTTGTTAGTTGCAAAATATTCATTACTTTAAGAACTGCATTTCACATCGAGATAAAGATTAGGAGTTTTTCTATCTCATCATTTGATGGAGATCAGTATAAAGACAACACTGTTTACACAGCATTTATTAATTATAGTATTACTAGGTATAAAGTAACTGAGCATAAGCATTTGTGTTTCTGATATAAACCAATAAAGCTTATGACTAGAAGCCTTATTTGAATTTTTTAATTTAAGTGCTATGTGATTGCAAGGATATACTCTCCTAGTTATAGTGCTTTATTGTTGTATCAATGCAAAAATGAGTAAAGTATAAGATAATTTGACAGGTTATCAACTATGAAATTCGGATGCAATAATTTTATATCATACAGGTATCATTAGGTAAATTGCAGAAGTTTTATGTCAGATCTAAATATTTTGACCCACATGATTAAGATTATGCATTTCAATGATATTTTTTGTATTTAGTGAAAATTTGAAAAATCTTCAAAGTGAATACCGACCAGATACTGGAAGAATGCATGAACAAAAAATGGTTGTTGTGGTTGAAAGACAAGAAGAAAAAATGGACATTGAAGATGATATTTATAACTCTCCTGCTAAAAGTAAATACATAAAGCAAGCCAAAAATGTGTCAAAAAGTAATGCTGACAAGTTGGCAAGTCAGAGTGAAACTAAAGTCCAGAGGGATTCTGAAAGAGCTGAGGAACTTAATGACTACAGAGACAAAAATAATACACAGCCAAAGTCTGCATCTCAAAAAACTGTTTCACAAAGTGGGAAAACAACGGTAGGAGCTAAGTCTATCAGCTATTCTCAATCAGAGTCACAAGAAATGAAAACAGCATCAAGTGGTTATAAGGGTTTACAAAGTGGAAAAAGTAACATTAAAGAAGTTGAAAGGAACTCTACAGTGGAACATTTGCATTCTGCTCCATATGTGAATGGACACGATAAGTTATCTAACACTGAAGTTAAACAGCCAGCAAAGACAACAAAAATAGAAAAAGTTGTGACACTGGACAATAAAGCCTTCAAAGCTATTTCAGAAGGTAGACATGTATCAACCTTTTCAGACTATCGAAGTAATGTTATGGACGAAAGTCCAGATTCTTCAAGATCTTCTATTGAAGATTCGAGCACCACTTGCACAACTTGCACATCAAATACTGAAACTAGTTTGACTTCTTATGACCCATTAGAAATTTCAGGTGGACATAGTGAGTCAAAGTATTTGAAAAACAAAGACAGTGTGAAAGTTTCATCACCCATGGAACTGAAAATTCATAAACCTAGTCCAGATCCAGATTCTCCAGTAAATACACCCAGAGATCCAAAGTCCAGTTTATTTATTGCAACTAGTCGATCCAGCACATACACTGTTAACTTGCAAGCTCCAAATGACATTGTGGGGGAGGGGAATGAAACTCAGCCAGAGGAACAGACAGGCTCACATAATGAAAGGAAAAAAGTAAGACAGTATTTTACCACTAGACATATAGCGGAACGCTTTCTGGAAATTAAATTTGATTTTGCGTAATATTATGTAGCTTTTATGAAAAAGTAATTTTCTTTTCAATTTTTATTATACGCCCGTCTTAAAACGGGGCGTATTATGTTATGGCATTGTCCGTCCAGCGTCCAGGATAAGTTTGTCTGGGCCAAAACTTCTTCCAGTGTGCATGGATTTCAATAAAATTTCACAGAATTGTTACTTAGGACCCAAGGGTGTGTTATGACCTTGACCTAAAGTCATAGGTTAAAGGTCAAGGTCACAACATGCAAAGTGAGTAAAACCTTGTTCGGGCCATAATTTTTTCCCCTGTGCATAGATTTCAGTAATATTTCACGGAATTGTTACTAAGGACCCAAGCGTGTGTTATGACCTTGACCGTCAAAGGTCAAGGTCACAAAATACAAAGGGAATAAAACCTTTTTTCGGGCCATAACTTCTTCCCCTGTGCATGGATTTCAATAATATTTTACAGAATTGTTACTTAGGACCCAAGGTTTGTCATGACCTTGACCCAAGGTCATAGGTCAAAGGTTAAGGTCACATCATGCAAAGTGAATAAAACTTTGTCACTATGATAAGATGCTATGGAGATGCTATGTAACGTGATAACTCATGTAAAATTCAGTTGTTTTTCATGAACTTATAGTTATACAGAATGCTTAAATAGTGTAGGGGAAGCCACTTTTCAGTTTTGAGCAAATTCCATTTTGTTGTTACAGAGTTATGGGACTTGGATCCCTCTTTTTGGATACCAATATTTGATAAAAGTATTACCAAAAAGACCCAAGTTTGGAGTAATAAAACCATACATTCACATTTATCCCGTCCAAAGTAAGCGACGAGCGTATTTTGCCACACTAGGTGTTGCTCTTGTTCATGTTAGGATGCCTTTATCATGTTTATAAACAAGTAATTATAATTTTGTTATCAAGCTATAGTAAAAATTTTGATCGTCTTTATCTAAGTTCCGTCTGTCTGTCCATCATCAACACTTCAGTTGTGATATGATAACGCAAAGGTTTCAACCTTCTGGGTACATATTTCACAGACACATGTAGAATAATAGGAGTATTATAAATGCCCATAGATATTGAAGTCAGAGGTCATTGTCAAACAGGTGGGCTTTCATGACTGTGTATTTTCTTGTCAAATAATAGATATCTACTGGTCGAAAATTACATCATGTACTAGCTGTATTTTTTTTTTCCATGAATATATTTGCTGGCTTTTAAGCTGCCAATCCACAATAACATCATCATCTTTGAATTTTAAATACATCACTATGACAGTATGTTTGTGTACATTTTTTTTTATCTGTCCCTGTGTTATTTTTGTATCAGTAGTCATAAACATGTACCAGTCCCCATGTCTTTTGTATCAATAATTTTATTTGTTATTGAATTTATAAGTATATGTATATATTAAGTATTGTAATTCAGCATATGGGACTGGTGTTTTTAGCAAAATACATAATTCATTTTGAGTTTGTTGTGCTAAAAGATAGTTATATGAAAAATATTTTCAGTTTCTGGATAAAGCTATGCAAGAGGAACTGCACAGGATAAAATCCAGTACACTAGGACGCAAAAAAACTGACAAAAATCATCAGGGGTCTTTCATGCAGACAATCACCGATAGGTTATCAGATGCTAAGGTACAATCTGTACAAGTATTCTGTACACACACATTGTATACAATAAAAATGGAAGCAATAGGAAAGATGAAAGTTAACTTGTGTGAATTCTGGATAACAGCTGTTGTCTCAGTGGTAAATGTTGTTGTATGAATACTGGATTACAATAATTGTTATATGGATATTGGGCTACAACAACTGTAATCTGGATAATGGGTAACAGGTGTTTTCTGTATACTGAGTTGTATAATTATTTGGATATTGAGTAACAGAGTTGTCTGGGCACTGGATAGCATGTCTTATCAAGATATTGAGTTACTTGGATACTGAATAGCATCATTTGTCTGGATACTAGGTAAAACCTGTTCTCATGGATTGTTTGAGTATTTAATACTTTAACTGTATAGTGGATGACACCTGTTATCTGGATGCTTGGTAACAGCTGTTGTGCAGGCACTATTTACATGATGTGGATATTGTTTACAGATTTTCTTAGGTTATAATATCATAGTATTTCATTATCAGTGGATTACATTCTTTTTATCTGTCACAGCTGCAAAATACAGATTCAGTACCTCATCAGCATGCATCAAAATACAGAGAAAGTAGTTTTGTAAATTATGGAGGAAAACAGCCTGCCAATAAACGCAACCGGAATCCCCAGTATGGTTAGTATACTGACAGATGAAATAGCAGATAGTTTGTATTATACAAAAGTTTGGTACATGTATCATATTTTCTTGATTTTTGATTTATGAACTACCTATTGTTCTTGTTGTAAATGACTGAATCAAAGTTTCAAGTATTCCTGGTGTTTGGCAATTGTTTCAACATCTATGCTTGTCAATTTGGGATATTCAATTATTATGGATTTGGACTGACTCAACAATTAGTATGATTAATCCAGGGATATAGGATTAAAAGATAGAAGAATAAGTAATGGAATCTGGTTTTCCTTTATGTTTGTTGTTGTTAAATTTTTTTATACAAGTATATGATTTAGTTTCTTATTACTCATTATTACTGTGATCATGTACATGTACACATACATGTACCTGTTATTACTATACATGTAGCAGATGTTGTAATTATTCATTATGGCTACAGACTTACCTGTCAGTAAAACTACATTCAGAAATCGTGGTGTGATAGAAATATAACACGAAACGACTCATAAACATTTCACACAGTGCAAAATAGTGTAAGTTCGTCGTAACTGTATATTGTTCTACTTGTTTAATGATGTCAATGTTAGATTTGTTTTCGTGGTTGTTGTTATTGTTGATTTCATCATTGTCAGATCATAGTGCATGGATGCAATAAATCGTATCAGTTTAAATCATGTTTTTACAGGTTATTTCCGATAGGTGGATGTGATCAGTGGCAGGGGATGCTTATTACTAAGTGGCCCTTGATCTAAGCTCTGGCTCCTCTCGGGGTCTAAAATTATTTCCAGTATTTCCTGTTTTGTATTGTCTTTGATGACTTTGATACAGTATACTGATGGGTATCTAAGGAGAGATCAGGTTAAATGAAGTTATTTTGTCAAGATCAGATTTTGTATGCATGCATGGATACATTCTGTAATTAGCTTTCAATTTGGTTTTATAAATAAGGTCAGATTTTGAACTTTTAAAGGTTGACATTGTTTCATTGAATATCCTTGATCCTGACAATAAACCATGCAGTCTTTCTCCGTAATCATTACAAATGCTGTTCTCCGATGTCCTGCCAGAGATTTCAAATATAGTGGTCCATTATGTGTACTTTACAGTGATACTTGACATACAGTCAGTTTACTTAGTGAGTTGTATTTTAAATATGGAAATTAGTTTTAAAGAATTACATAAGCTTATAAAAATGCTGCTTTAAACATAAAATGATTTTTCTAATAGGTTACATTTAATATTCTCTTTAGAAAGTTACCATTCCACGCCAAAGACTCCTAGAGAAAGCCTTGGCACATTTCGAGACTTAAACAATACTCCATTGACCTTTAAGAATCTGATCCAAGATAAAGAAATAATTACTTGTGAAAAGGGGGAATTAACACCACAAAACAAAACATGTTCTGAAAAAAAACCTTTGATTTCTTATAAAGATCTGTCATTTGAGGAAATTTCCTATCAAGGAAATTGTTTGACTACTCTTAAGAAACCTTCTGATAATATCCTTTATCAACATGACCCTGTGATGCAAAGTAATGGCTTTAGTAGGTTTAAATCTCATTTAAACAGCACACTGCCTGACACTCACATGCATGGCTCTCAGCATGAGATGAATGACAAACCTTCAACTTCTTACATACCTCATGAACATTTTGAAAATCTATTTGAAAATTCTCAGGACTTTAGGAATTCCAATCAGCCCAAGATAGACAACTTTAGCCTTTCACCATTTATAATGACTACTGATTTAAATACTTCTGAAAGAGTAGGAATTTTTCATCAGAATACATTATCAGAAGAAATTCAACGAGTAGAAAATAGAATTAAAAATGAAATTCTTAAAGTTGAAGAGAGAAACGGGAGAGATCCAGTTTTGGTTAACAAAAAGTCAGCAAACAATTTTGTAGAAGAGGAAGCTTTTAGTAACTCTACATTCTGGAAAATGCATAACAAGAAAACTCAGTCGATACCATTGATAAAATTTGGTGTGAAAAATGAAGGAACAGAATCTTCAATCCTGCAAAATGATAAAGAATTTTCAACATTTACTATGAAACCAAACATCCCTAAGGGTAAAATTTCATTAGAGGTCATAAATGCTGAAAGGGAAAATTCTCAATATGGAAATTTATCCTCTACCCAAGTGACACATGGGAATACTCAATATGAAACTGGTATGATGCCATCTAAAAGGGAGAAAAGTCAGTTTGATATAATGTTGAAGGAGAGGACTTCTGAAGTAAGCAGGAAATCACCTCCTCTACCTTTTAAACCAGGTATTGTAGGAGATAGTGTGGCTTGAAGCTTAAGGTTTTGCTTCAATAAAAAGTATAAGATTGCATAGTATTGACTGGAAAAGCCAGTATGATTGGCCAGATATATAGATGATGGTGGCATATATTACTTTGGGTTCAGTAGGTTTTGTTGTAGTGACTGGCTAAATGAAAGTACCTCAGAATGTTAGTAAAGACTGAATATAGGTTCATAAAGAATAAGTTGATATTTCAATTGATAAAGTTTTAATGAGGTATAATAGGATCTTGCTTGTCAGTACACAGTGTAGCAATAAATCATGATCATAATAACTGTTCCTTGTACATGTATGCAGACACATGGACATGAATCCATATAATTCTTACTACAACCATTTTATAACACATGTGCTTTTGGTAAGGAAAAATAATTGTTATATGGTACATGCATATTATAGGTTCTCTGTGTAGCTAATTAAAATTTGGTTATCTGAAGTTTTTCAAAGTAATGTACATTATTTGTCCTTGAATACAACTTATTACATGTGTTCAACTATCAACCCATACAGAATGAGGTTGCTTTCCTTTATCGTAGCATTGTCATTTGCTGAACATAATAATAATTATACATAATTATATAACTATATATAATTATATCCTGTAAATCTCATATATTTCTAACTGCATGTAATGTTTTCTTTACATATATTAAAGTCCAATATTTCCATGGAATGTAATATATGTTATCCAATGTCTTCATAGCATGGTTTTCCCACAATTATTTTATATTATCAAATCATTCTACCACTATACTTTTCCCTCAGATGCATTCCTCTGATAAGAAGTAAATCTTTAGTTACTTTTATCGATAATTTGCTATGCTGTCAGTTCTTCACACAGTAATCAAACTGTAAAATTGTGACTTCTTTGACTGAAAAAATATGTGAAAACCATTTGCTTTATAAGAAATATAATCTTTTTGATGTGAATATCATTGTAAAACTATATGGATAACATGCAGAGAGATGTTCTGCTTGAATGTTAATTGAATCTGAATGATTGCCAGGTCCATTTTAACCAGCTCCAACACATAGTTTGACTGGCCACTTCTTTATGATGTTATATTGAAAAAGTGACTGCCAACAAGTGTGGTGTAGGGCATTGACAATCATTCAATTACATCTAGACTGCAGCCTAAAACAGATGAAATTTTAGAAGTGATTATAGATGTCTAATACCATATCAACCCTAATATCTATATCAAGCAACAGGAATCCTCTTTAGTTTATCACATGGAAAAAGTATGGCAGTATTGCATTTTCAGACTATGTTGTTAATATTTTGCACTGGTATTACCTTCTGTAGATGGTAGCCTGTCGTATCGGGAGATGAACTCTTACAGTCCCTCACCAGGTATCAAGTAACTTGCACACAATCTGCTACGTCTGACAGCAAGCATTGTAATAAGATCAAATAATTCTCTCTATGGACTTCAAGAATTTGTTTTTTAAAATATATAACTCAGTTTAAATACATTAAGACATTGGATTTCAGATTTTATTCTATTTTATTTGCTTGATTTGGAAACAAAAATCAAACCTGTAAATGTTCATTAAAACGAACAAAAACAAAAATGACAAAAAGCTGCCAGATGTGGTGTGAAATCTACATTTAGTTTGTGATATGCTTCACAACCATCTGTCTTTTCAAAACCCCCACAAAACACTTGAACCTATGTTTGCTTTCATCTTAGTTGATACCTCTGTCATGGATTTGATTTCATTTGTTGAAATACAGTTTGTTGCAGCCATAGGAATTATGAATTATTCTTTGCTTAAACTCACTCCACCTTCCTGTATGTCAAATTTGCTTGCTTAATGGAAAATGTGAAATGGGCAATTGTCTATCTTGTAAACACACTTTTAGTAATAGAAGAAATACTTCTGATAAAGCAAATTCAATTCAAATAATAGGTTTAAAAAAATTCCTAATACTACAATAATTTTGTATTTACAAAGAGTCATGATAGAATTTTGAATTTCAGGTTCAATTCATTTAAGCATTGTTGGTAAATATTTATGTCATACCAAATAGATTATATAACTGTTTCAAGCTTGCAGTATTATAAAATCTGTTGTAGAATTCAGTTTATCACTTCTCAGCAACATAGATGTTCATCACCCCATTTACCCGCCTCTAATCTTTTTTCTTTGTATTGTGACTATATCGAAATTGATAAATCCAATGAAAGATTAAAATCCCCTCCTTCCATCTCAACCAGAATAATAGTATTAAAAGAAACTACTAATTAAGCGTAAAGCAAAACCAAAACTAATTACCAATGGTATAATAATAATAGAGCTATCATGGCAGTAAACGAAGTACTCAACATAGGATTGAAATGTATCTAAGGCTTTAAACCTCACAATTACCTGTTTGTAACCAGTTGTTCTGATAAGACGGTAATGTTTGAAGTTGAATGCCAGACTTAGTACTTGACAGATTCCACACTGCTTCAAGTGGGTTTGTTTCATAGCTCTAAATATATGATGAAATATGCACAGCTTTTGCTACCACTATATAACCAAAAACAGTAAATATAGCTCAAAATCATTTAAATGGTTTTTAACATTTCATGAACTCTAAAATAAGCAAAATCATATTATGAATTTTATAAATTTTACTTTATTATATTTAAATGTAGCCATATAGGTATAAATGAAGAAAAGATGAGGAAAACATTTCTTTGTTCTTTCAAAAAAATTTGAAGAGTAATTTTAGGTGTTTTTCAAATCACATAACTCCATTCTGCTATGCAGCAGGGTAAAATATGCTGACCAGGTAAAATATGATTCTTGCTCTACATTGGTATAAGCAAGTTAAATAAAACTTTTATTTTCATCTTTATCATTATCTACTCTAGTTAGGTCTTGAAAATCAGCCTGGTTAAACTTACAGTCTTGTCCTTCAAACTTTTTCTGAAAAGTTATCTTGCTTTACCTGTAAACATCTTCAGGACAATTTATCATTATTCTTAAAGTCAAATAAATTACTAGTATTTAGGACATACTTATATAGATGTGTGTATCTCAACAATATTTCCTTTTAGTTTTATGTTTCTGTAGGAGATTTTGCACAGTGTCTTTATAATAATATAATTTTTCGGGTCCCAAATCATCCTGCGCAAAATAATCCATTTCAAACAAGGTTTTAAAAAACAATTGTTATGCATAGCAAACTTTTAATTCATACACATATCATTATAAATCTGGGTTTTTATTTATTGGATAAGAGATTGATGGCTTTTACAAGATATCATAAAATTAATGCACATAACCTGTATTATACTTAACAACCAGTACATTCAGAAATCAGTTTTATACTATTTCCAGTAAGATACTGAAAAATTTCATTCTGATGGGTTTTTTATGTGTGTTTCATTATATTGACATTTATTATGCAAACAGATAGATGATAAAGTTTCATTTATTTTCTGTAAGTATAAGTATCAAGATACAGCAGTTGTCTAATTGAGAACTTACATTTGTAAACAAGTGCTTAATTTGATCAAGCTGGGTATTTTCTGCATTAGATCAGTTAACTGTTGTTCTAGACAACTGGTACATGTATATGCTTTTCGCACCTTTGTAATAAAATTTACATTATTACAATTTAATAGATTATTTATCATGTTTATAAAATGATATTTGACAAGTTCATGTTTCTTTTTTCTCACTAAAATTGAGAATTAGTCTTTTGAACAATATTTTTATTATAGCATAATGTCCAGATATGGGTGTTCAACTAAACTTTACTAAATATAAAAAAGTTTTTATACAGATATATTTCCATAGATAAAATATTTTCTTTATTTCAGATTTCATCTTTTTTTGTAACTTTGCATGTTTCTGCTGTACAAATGCAAAAGTCTTTCATGATATAAATCATAGAAAGATATATATTCACAAACTTGAGTGCTTAATAGGAGTGTATTTGATTTTCTTTTTCACTTTATCAGATATTGGATTTCACAGAGAGCAAAGTAATATCAATGTTGGTGGACCTCCAGTTCAAGTCAGGTCACATAGTAAATATATGACCTTGAACTCCTATCAGAATTCTGGTGACCCTTCACCCAGTCCCTACTCAAGAGGTTACCATGATAACTCGAGCTGGTTAGTATATTTGATACTTTATTCTGACACATCCGATAATTAAGTACATACTATAAAACAATTAAATTTCTTTGAATGCAGAATATTTCAAAAATATAATTGTGACATCTTAATAGAGTAGAAATGTTCATTAAATATACCACATGTAGTTAACCTCAGATATAGCATGATATACTAGGACATATAACATATTTCCCCTTTTCTTTGAAATAGGAGACAGGCTGAAACCAATGAATGGCAAGGGGGAAGTAACTCTGCCTTACAACAGTTAGCTAGAAAAAAGAAAAAGAAGAAGTTTTTACAGGTATATTTCCTGTAATATGGCTTTATTGTGCATTTTGATGATAATTGATTTTTTCCTTTGCCTTTATGTTTGAACAGAAATTAATGTGTGGCTTTGTGTGCATTTTAGGTAGTTTTTTTATGTTAATGAAGTCATTGCACTGTGTGTCAATAAATTCAATGTTTTTAGTGCAGATTTGTATACATATTTACTTCTTTATGTGGTAAAAGGATTTTTCAAAGTAAACTTAGGAATATTCATCAAAATTCATTCTTGTTACCATAGTATTTGTTAATTGAATACTGAAAATATTGAGATTATTTACATTTTTTGTATCTGGATTTTCCGTTTTCAATACTATTATGTAACTTTAATCAACATTTAAGTATTCTTAATCAAACAGAGATATTTTTCTCCCTTGAAGTTAGTAAGTACAAGCATACACATACCTGCACAGCCATATTTGTAATACAGATGTTGTAAATATATACCCCTTCTTCTTATGTCTGTTGGCCTAAACCAGATGAGCTTATGCATGTTATCATTTAGTGTTTGTCCTGCCAAATATAAACTGTGGTTTGTGAATGGTACTTCTCTGAGATTATTCATCATAAGGAACTAACTATAGTTTCTGTAGTTGTCTATATTTGTCAGACATATGGTTGAGTTATACTTTTAATTAATGATTTTTGTTTTGGTGCTGGGCCCTGAAATCTGTGTTAATTTGTAAGTGATTTTAGTGGACTTTGCTGAAACTGTATAAGGATGATCTTATTACTATATCTAACAAACTACATAGAGGAACTGAGGTCATTATATCCATGAACCAAATAAAGCCACCAGGCTAGTCTCTATCTTCCCAAATTTTTATTCTTCCTTGTAAAATGTAATCAAAGGGATATATTTAATGCTCTTTTGTGTCTTTTGCTAGTTTGTTTATACATCCATCCTACAAAATAGCTATGTCAATGGATGTTCCCATTTGTTGTGCTGTGATTAAAATCTGTTCTATATTCACTTCATTGTTCAGTAAATTTGAAATTATTTTAAAGATATATCAGATTAAGTTTGCTTAAATATTAATTTCATCCATCATAAATGACAAAATATTAGGTGTAAACTGAAAAGTGTTAGTTTTGTCAGTGTTAATTTATGATGTAATGGATTTTAAGTTAAGAATTGGCAGGTATCATGCTTCAAATCTGATGACCCCATCATATTTTGGCTGTTAGTTAGGATTTTTCTAAGGTGATTTATCATTTTCTGCTTTCTTATCTGTCATTTGGTAAAACAGTAAAAACCAAGACCCTGTGTCACAGTATAAACTAAGGCCCCATGTCGCAGTACAAACCAAGGCCCTGTGTCACTACAAACCAAGGCCCTGTGTCACAGTATAAACCAAGGCCCCATGTCACAGTGTAAACCAAGGCCCCATGTCACAGTGTAAACCAAGGCCCTGTGTCACAGTATAAATTATGGCCCCATGTTACAGTGTAAACCAAGGTCTTGTATCACAATATAAACCAAGGCCTCATGCCACAGTATAAACCAAGGCCACATATCACAGTATAAAGCAAGGCCCTGTGTCACGGTATAAAGCAATGCCCCATGTCACAATATAAAGCAAGGCCCTGTGTCACAGTATAAACTAAGGCCCCATGTCACAGTATAAACCAAGGCCACATGTATGTCACAGTATAAACCAAGGCCACATGTATGTCACAGTATAAACCAAGGCCCTGTGTCACAGTATAAACCAAGACCTTATGTCAGTATATGACAGCATGTAAAAGATCCCTCACTGCTTCAGGGACATGGGTCCATTGGATAATGTTATGATGTCTTACACCAAGCAGACTCATTTTTATATATATATACATACTTTTTTGGTCAGATGAGGTCCTTTTATCAATAGCTTTATATACTTGATTATTATGAACATGAAAACGTAAATGTTGTACCAAATCAATCATTTACAATCCTTCAGGCATTGTCATTAGTCACATGGTATATATGGTATCTATTTGTAAATTTAATATCTATAATGGTGATATCTGCCTCCATCATTTCATGCAATGATGACTTAAACAGTCTCCATATTATATTATCTAGCTTCTGTACTTAATTTTCTGGACAGTTAGTGGGCAATTTCAATTCCTAGGCTTATTTAATATATAATAAAATAATAAAAATAATTATGATATAAATGATACGTTTTTCCTTATGCAATGATTTTATCTGATTTTATTCATAAAAATGATTTTGTTATTTAGAAATAGTAATCTGTCAAGGAAAGAACAGATTTTTCATTTATTAACATCATATAAGCATAAATATTAAAACTCTCAGTTACTGAAAAAGGACTTTGACAACTTTCAGATTTTAGCGAGCGGTATTCCTACCACTACAATAAAGGTATCATTGATCTTAGGATACCATTAGATATACCGTACATGTAGCGTGGAAGTTGGAAAATCCTCGTTGCCACGGTGGGCTGTCCACGTCTGTCCTCCGTGGACACCTCGCGAGGCCACTTTTCTGTCCACGTTAATGCTTTCTAATACAATTTGCCATCTACCTGTACTTGTCCTCGCGAGGTCAAAAACGGACAAGTTTTTCACACCTTTTACCTGTATTTGTCCTCTGGTGGTCAAAACGGACAAGGTTTTCACACCTTTTAATTAACCTGTCCCCCACTGGACGTAAGGGATATTACATAGATGGGCCGGTATTTTGCAAATGTATCATGAAATATTTCGTTAAATAATACAAAAGGAAAGAAAAAAAATGACCGTTTTTCAATGACCACGCCAGTAGATAGCTTCATATTGAGACAAGACCGGTTTCAGAGTTGAACTACATACGGCACTGATAATAGCCTTTACGTTGTTTGAGTTGTTTTATTGTATTTGTTCAGTCAACCGAAAAAGTAACATGTTTGCCTGTTAAGTTTTTTCCACATGCATGTAATTCTTCATTTAACAGACGAATTTAGAAGAATCTATCTGAAGTTAAAGAAATGCAAATTGCTCACACGATTTACACTCTTATTATATTTAAAGTAATTCATTTATAATAATGGATGATGGCAATATTAAGGACAAATAAATGTGGTTTTTAAAATATAAATGCCTTATCAAATAAAACCAATCTACCGATCTTTATTAAATAATGTTATCATTTAAATAAAGGTTCATAATATTCATAATAAATTGAAATACTGTTTAATATTTGTTGACTACGTGATTATTTATTTCCGCGTGAAAAATTTCAAAGAAATTCTTTTGTGTTCTGATTAAGTAATTAACTATTTTAAGCAAAAGTAATGATCTTAATCATTGCATGAAAGGTTAATTAAAATCATTATAAAATACCTGTTAAAGTATGTTTTTACAATTAAGTGTCGCTAAAGACTTCTTTCAAGTACCGGTAACTCTTAAAGAGCGAGATATGGGTGTGTATTAATAAATTGTGTACTAGCATTACTATTTTATATTTGAAAATTAATTATTATCAGATTTCTTGTGATTTATTACTCCCCCTCAACAGCAAAATCTAAGAACCATATCTCCGGCAAAGGGAGAAAACCCAAAAATGAATAACCCCCCTCTTCTTTTATTTGTACTTGTTGAGTATGAAGAATTGTACGATGTTTCAGTCAAATATCTTATTCGCCAATACAATGGGCGATTTTCCTATTGCAAGTCTAAGCATTGTGCTGTAAGCCTACAGGGCAAAAAATTTTAAGTGAAAGATCGACGCCACCTAACGACCGAGTTAAAGTAACGACACGTCAACACCCCCCCCCCCCCCCCCCTTCTCTCTCTCTCTCTGCTGTGCACGAGATATCGTTTGCAAACGTATTTTAACTTTTTTCAATACGACCAAAATATATATTTGTGTATGTATTAATGTAAAACATGCAAGGATCAGTGTTCAGTCGGGTCATCATCTTTTATATATAATTGCATGATCGTATCCGTGAAATTAATAAAAAAAAATAGATACGATCGTATTGGGCAAGAATATGTAACGAGACAAAACAATAAAAAAAAAAGGGGGGGGGGGTGTCCTCTCTGTTTAGGTCAAACGGCACTTAGTCCAGGTAACCTTACGACTGGAGCACGCGTGTTGTGTGAAGTCTATTGTTCTACTTCATCCTGGTAGCGAATAAGGGTTTGACTTATGACACTGATTAATACACGGAATTAGACGATCGTATCCGATGAAATCATAAGATACATACGGCCCTATATCTGGCAGGAATATGTAAGAAGCTAAGAAATTTAAAGGGAGGGGGGGGGGTGTTTCTGAAAGATACTTTTCTTTCCTGTTAAGGTAAGAAAACGACCGACACTCTAGTTGCCCTTGCGACTCCAGTGCGCATGCTTTGTCTTTTGTTCTGAGATTATAAATATTTTTCAAAAGTTTGCCTGCACTTCACCAGGAAGATAAAAGAATACATAAAAATGAAGAAACCCGACCAAAGAAAATAATAATGAATAAAATAGAATGAAGATCAATGTCCATATGTATTAATATTTACCAGAATTAATCAATCGTGTATTTCATCGTAATCGCATGTAATATTTCAAAATCTGAATATGTTTATCAGAGCAATCAATAATGAATATCATATCACATATAATATGAATTTATTTGATTTTAAAGTCGGCTTTACTGAACTGACCCCACAAGTAGTAATTGCGCTCTTCAATTCGGATCGTTGCCTTCTTTAATTAAGAGTCCGAAATAGGTATTACAAAGAAACTCGGCACACTCTCGGAATAATAAATCATTTTTTGTGTGCATGTCCTTGGTGACTTTTGTCATACAGCTTTGTCAGATGTCTTCAGTTTTCTCTTTTAAATCACACTTATACACGTATCTGTACAATAACCAATCAGCTTGTCTTTACCGATTTCATTCAAATACCATTGATGCACTTTTACGACAAGTAGATATACGGGTATAAAGAACGTAGTTATACGTCCAAACAGGGACGTATATATCTAAAACATATACGTCCGTGCTCCAGGTGCGCACTATATTTTCAATTTTTATATAAAAAATGCGTTCTAGTTTTAAAAATATTTAGAACAGCAGAATACCTTAAGATACATTTCAAACGTTCATTGTGTAATCAAGCAGAGGAGATTTAAAAAGATGTTAAATGATTATTAATCAAGATATCTTTAAGTTAATCAAGATATCTTTAAGTCTAATTTCGTTATTTTTCATGCTTCACTGAACAAACACAATACGCATCATCATAAGATCGCTGCCTTTTTAGCACTATCATACCCATTTACCGGGACATATTTCGTGTCCACGTTTGACCGTCTGACGGCGCGGACACAGGTAAATGACCACCTATATACGCGGTCAATATGGCCGATATACAGGGACAGTGTCCACGCGTGTCCGCGGCTTTACACGCCCAAATCCAATGTCCACGGTACATGCACGGTACCTATTACCTCTGTCATGCTAGCCTAGTGTAGATCCTCATAACTACTTTTTATCTACTTTTATTAGCTACATTATCATTATTATGCCCATAATGTAGACATAATAATACATCACTGACATTAAATTTGATTTCACTTTTACTCCATTTCCGCAGGTAATATCCTTTTTGTTTGTTTGTATATTATCTAATTCATTAATTTTTATTTATCAAATCTTTTGTTGTTGTAATGAAGTATAGAAATTGACATTTTGACCTTCAGGTGCCACATGTTGGTTTGGGTATTCAAGACTTTTTAGAGGTGAAAAAAAAATGTAGTTAACTGCAGGCAATATATAGCATCATCAGGGCACACATGTTAAGTGATTGGGAATATGCTTTTGTAGTATATATATTAAATTTATACTAAATGGTTGCTATGTATCGTAATCATGTATGTTTCTCGGTTTTTCATACTTAATATGTCTTTTTTTTATGTTCAGATCATGTTATTTGCTGTTGATCTGAGTATATTGAACATATTAATTTACAAGCAAGGAATAACTATGATATCCTCACTCACATATATATCTATAGAAATTAACTACATATTTATTTTTTATACATAAATGTATTCATATTGTCTCAATTCTTGAGAATTTTTTCATGAAAATCATATTCACATAAATTTCCTCTCTAATTCAAAACTTTTAGACAAATGTTTTGGAATGTGCAAATGTGTTACATTTTCTAAATGATTTATCTATGTGCATTGCTTTTTGTCTATCTATTTATAGTTTTGATCAAAGTTACCTTAAGTGTTTTGATAGTGAGGTCGTACAATATCTTATAAGCTGTTTTTAGCAAAAATTGTTACGGTATGTGTAATGCAGTAACATATCTAGGGTAAAGCTCTGTAATATTGTTAACATGGGAAGAGGCAGGTCGAAAGTTATGGCTGAGTGTGTATTTTTAACCTTCTTTTAGCTTAGCTTTGATCAATCAGACTTGGTGTTTCTACATGTGCGGGCTCTTAGATATTAATAAGCCTAATACTTCTGCATACACAAGAAGGTGTTTGTAGGGGTTTTGTCCTTGATACTAATACATACGCAAGGTCTGTGTAGAGATTTGGCCTTGATACTTCTACATACACAAGGTCTCGGTAGGCACTCTGACCTTGATACTTCTACTTACACAAGGTCTTTGTCCAGATTTTGAGCTTGATACCTCTACATACACAAAGTCTCTTTAGGGACTTTGACCTTGATATTTCTGCATACACAAGGTTGCTGTAGGGATTTTGACCTTGATACTTCTACATACACAAAGTCTCTTTAGGGACTTTGACCTTGATATTTCTGCATACACAAGGTTGCTGTAGGGATTTTGACCTTGATACTTCTACATACACAAAGTCTCTTTAGGGACTTTGACCTTGATACTTGTACATACACAAGATCTCTTTAGGGACTTCGACATTGATATGTCTACATACACAAAGTCTTTGTCCAAATTATGAGCTTAATACCTCTACATACACAAGGTCTCTGTAGTGACTTTGACCTTGATACTTCTACATACACAAAGTCTTCATATGAATTTTGACCTTGATACTTCTACATACACAAGGTCACTGTAGGGGCTGTAGGGACTTTGACCTTCATACTTTTACATACATATAAGGTTCGTCTTGGTACTTTGACCAGAGTTTCTGTGTTATATTTGGACTCATTTGATTGGTACATAGGATTATTAAGGATCATCAATGATGTAAGCATATTGCTCATTTCTATGGTGAGGTGAGGGTCTGTAAAAAATTAAAACATGGCTGCCACCAGGTTCAGCAAAGGTGTCTAAAATACAATTCAGTAATTTCTTTTCATTTTCACTTCTCTTTATAGTTCAGGGGGTTTTTTTTGTGGAACAGAATAACCATGCATGTATGCTTATGATAATGAAGAAAATGCTAGCAAAAGAGTTAGTTTTATTCAGTTACAATTACTAAAGTGACAGTTACTAGAAGTTACCATTCATTAATTTGGTGTAAACATGAAAAAAGCCTACAAATTGTTTCCTGAAATCTTTGCTTTATCTTTATCACAAGTGTCACTTTAATATTACATGTATAGAAAAACAAAAGAAAATACATGTACTACAATGTAATAATAATGTCATTTCAAATTTCTGAAAGTTTTTCATGTTTACTAGGAAACTATTATGTATAATATAATATTTATGTATGATATTTTGAGCAGCAGATATTAGATCAAGTTACTTTAATTCATGCTTACTTAAAGCAAAATTTGTACATTTATGTCTTCAAAATTCTGGAAAAAAAATTTGATTCATTTATAATCGTATCCTATAGTACTATAGTGCATTCACCATGATGTCTCATTTCTTGTCAGAGACTTTGTTGTGATTATGATACCTTGTTACATTAATATATATGACTAAGATCATACTATTAATAAATTCAGATTTCAAGTTTGGTCAACACATATGATATACATACATGTACTACATTCTTGTTCTTTTTCCTTTATCCTGTTTCCTTAAGGGACACTTGAAAGTAATATAATTTAACATACAAGTTCTATACATACTGCATTCTAAATGCTTCATTCTTTTAGATTTTAGCCAATGAAAATGCTGGAAGAGTGACTCCCAATATGCGTCTGCATATGACCCCATCTCGAGCTAGTCGTATTGAATATGATATAGAAGATGATAATGATGGACAAGTGTCCGCTAGAGAACCTCTTCAAAACTCCTCAAGAGATTACCTTTCAAAAGATACTTATGAAAATAAACATCGTTATGATAAGCAGCAGATATCTCTACGACAACGTACAAAAACTCCAGTAGATAAGGTAAACAATTCTAAATCGTTCATGTTTATTTAGATGTCCTTGACAGATTTTTCAACAATTTTCAAGGTGAAGATTAAATGAAGTCATACAGATTCATACCTTATGAGCATGTACTTGCATTACTGTTATGTCATTCATGCTTTGTGTTTGTTTACTATTGATACTGTGTTATAAGTTTCCTCACCCTTCCCACCCCCCTTTTTTTTTCTTGGAGCATTTTTATGCCCCTTGAACCATGAAGGATAGAGACTTCATATTTCACATGCATACTCAACTAATGAAGCCCTTTCGAATGACACCAAGATTGATGAAATTTTGACCTTGACAATGATCTTCATACTGAAAATAACCTTTTGGCGGGGGCATAAGCGTCTCATAAACACAGCTTTTTTTGTCCTCCACTTGTCGCAAAAGCGTTGGGACATTAACTCTTATTTGTCTGTATCTGTTTCTGTCTGTCCATCTGCTGTCAGTCTGTCACAAAAACTTTAAACTTGACCATAACTTTTTAACTGTAAGATGTAGGGCCTTCATATTTGGCACATGTGTCCCTATTTGCAATACCTTTCCGTTGGTACCCAAATTTTTATCATGTGACCTTGACCATGACCTTTGACCTACTTCAATGTAACTTTTTAAATGTAAGACGTACGGCTTTCATATTTGGCTTGTGTGTCCCTAATTGCAATGCCTTTCCGTCAGTACCAGAATTTTTTATCTTGTGACCTTGACCATGACCTTTGACCGACTTCAATATAACTTTTTAACCGTAAGACGTAGGGCCTTCATGTTTGGCATGTGTGTCTGTAGACATGCACAACCATGACAATATGTCACAGATCACTGTACCCTTACACACTTAATTTTGATACCAAGATATTTAACCTAGTGACCTTGATCTTCAACTTTAGCCTTGTAATTATTCTTTGGTTAAGAAGTTATGTAAGTAGATTTCTTTTACAGTATAAAGGATAGGTCTTTCATATTTCATACAAACATTCCCCATAGCAAATACTACATTTTGATACCAAGACATTTAACCGAGTGACTTTGACCTTGAATTTGGCCTTTTAATTATACTTTTTGTAAGAAGTTCTGTAAGTATATATCTCTTATAATATATAAGATAGGGATAGGGCTTTCATACTTCACACACATTCAACACAACAAATACTACATTTTGATACCGGGACATTTAACCGATTGACCTTGACTGTGAACTTTGGCCTTGTAATAGTACTTTGGTTAAGAAGTTCTGTAAGAAGAATTCTCATACAGAATTAGTAATAGGGCTTTCATATTTCAAACACACACATACACACACAATCACACACACACATGCACATTGACCATAACAAATACTACTTTTTGAAACCAAGGTGTTTGACCCAGTGTCTTTGGTCTTGTATTAATAATTTGATTAATATGTTCTGAAAGTGGATTTCTCTTACAGTATAATAGATTGGGCTTCCATATTTCACACACACATTCATCTTAACAAGTTCTACATTTTGATATGAAGTCATTTGACCTAGTGACCTTGACCTTGAACTTTTGTAATAATAATTTGGTTAAGAAAACAGATTTCTCTTATAATGTATGACTCAAGGGTTTCATTTTTTTTCAGGGATTATACATCTTGCACAGTAAGGTTTAAGATTTTAGTATATGATACGAAAGTGCATCATGACCTTGACCTAGACTCACTGCCAGTCCAGGAACAAATTTGTTGTTATACAACTTTTTTGTTGGGTGGGGATGAGTATTTGTAATAGGACAGTTCTAGTGTATTTTTGCTTTACCATACTGTAAATAAAATTCAAGTGATTTGTTATTAAGAGATTAAGTATACATAACATATTGCATGTAGGTCAATTTGATTTGTAAGTCTGTTTGTGTGTAAATATCTGTCAATGCATAAGATGAGTAAATTGTTCCCTACTTCTGTTTTAGGTAATTTCTATATTAAAAAACATTTTTATGTTGTTTGTCCTTGCATCACAAAGACTTGACCAACACTCCATAACTGTACACACAAGGACATAGAGTATAAGTGTATTTTGCCAGCAATGAAGTTCCTAAAGCAGGGAACTCAATTTTTGTTTAGGACTCAAGCTTGTTATTCTATATTTTTCAACAGCATTGACCTTAAGCCTTCCACTCAAATATCATTAGTTTTAACCTGACCTAAATACTGGAATAAGTGTATGTTCTTCAGTCTTTTTGTTTAGTACCTTATTTGGAGAAAAACACATAAATTTGTATCCTATCAGTTTCCATTTAAGGTGAAGAATTCCATTTCTATGAGTTTATATTTTGCATATCAACCTGAGGATGTCCATGGTCAGAATGTTCAAAGGATATATAGCATCATTCATTCATCCATCCCAATTTCAGAGATTTTGTTTTATCTTCAGTCTAAATATTGCTGCTTTTGGAATTAATGTTACAGAAATATATGTTTTTGTTTATGAAATAATATACATATTGAAGTATTGATTCTTTTTTTTCTGTTAGAACCTGCTATCATTGGTGAATTACAATGTATGTTATTCCTTTTACAATAGTATGGTAAATAAGTTCACTGTATGCCACCTAACACTTAATGAGAACATATTTATTTTAGTATGATATATTATTTGATCACTGCACTAACATAAACGAAAGTAATGACCATTGCATGTTCTTATTTTTACTGATATCCATTTCATGTTACCTGTGAAGCATTATAGTTACATGCAAAGATCGCTTTGACCCTTTTTGGTCTGTATAGGTCTGTTGGTCACACCTCAAAATTTGTTTTTTAATTTTTGTGGGAAACAGTTGCTCCATAGAATGTTACAATCAGTTCTTGGCACAGATTATAGAGAATGCTTTTAGAAGAAAGTCAAGAAGTATATAACAACAACTCTCTTGATACTAAAACTCTTAAATGACCTAGATTTTTTTGTTCCCATAATTTTGTCATTAGAATTGAATTATTATTGTGACACACAAATACAGGTAACTAAGTCTTGCCCACCTAAATTGTAAAAACTATTTCTGTTGTGTCCAATTACCTGCAGTCTAAAAATGGTTTATGTCATTATCATAATAATAGAAATTAAAAGCAAATGACATATATTGTTGTGCAGGAAAGACTTTATCATATTGACTGGTATTTGGCTTGGTGATCATCATATTGAAGGCTATGTGCAGTGGTGATAAACTTCATACCAAAAATATGACCTGCCATTTGTTATTTCAATGATAATGGAACACTGATTTAAAAGTTTTCAAATGTGTTTTTCTACTTTCTAATCTCACTTGAGTTCTGTTGAAGTCTCAGGTGAGCTTTTGTCATAGAGCACTTTCTGTCATCCCTGTCCTCCTTGTCCTTACACTCTTCTCATATTTTAACTTCCACCCTCAAAACAAATGAAGAGACTTTGATAAAACATGGCAGTGATGAAGTACTAGAAGTCTCCCACAATCCTGTTGTTTTTTTGGCCTAATCCATCAAAGAATGGATCTAGGGCAGTGTGACACAGGCCCTAGAGGGCATCTTGCTGTGTCAAACTTCTTCAGACTGCCTGTATCAAACCAAATGCATCAGAGTGATCTAGAAGGATGTCTTAAGAAGAGTTGATTTTTGGGGGGTTACTTTCCAATATCAAATTTTTGACAATTTTTTATTTTTAAGTCTTTTTGGTCTTTTTTCAAGTGAGTTTTTTATTTTCTTACACACACCTACACACACACACATGTATTGGGGCTGTAGCAACATCTAAAAACAACTTTACATTTTACATATTAGCATAGAAAGAAAGATGGGTTGAATACATTTGGTTGGATGTATATACTTTTGTTTAACATGTGTATCTTTTTCTGAGATGACATTTCAGTCAGAAACAAGATAAAATTAACTGAACTTTAAAGTGAAATCTGACATCAATAACAAAGAACTTTCAAATTTGTGTTAGACTATTTACGTACTAAATTCTTAACTTCAGTTTGTAAATTTTATCAGTAAGTTTACATAAATTACATACAACTTATGGGAATAAATTTAATCCTGAGATGCTCACAGTAAATTTATTTTCTTGAGAATTTTTAATTATTTCTAATTGTGAATATTTAGCTGTCAAATTGTTGGGACAGATTTTACATAAATATTTAATAACTGCTATATCATGTGCTGCTGAATATTGGATAGATCTATCGTAGACTCAGATGCTAGAAAACAACACAAACAATGTAGAAATCAACATTTTATTTATTGAAAGATTCTAATAGTGAGCTTAAAGTGTGATTATGATTCAGACAAGGAACTTACTGAATTTCTACAACTTATGTTATTATCTAGAGGTTCATATCCTGAACTCTGATAAAGTTTTCAATATGAATATATTGTTTTTATATTTCTGTATTAATTTTTTTTATCTTTTTCAGGGTACTCGCCTTCAACCCTTGCAAAAACCTCCACCCCATCTGATCAGCATAGGACAAAATTCAAATCATGTGGACCAAATATGGCCATATCATAATAAATCTGAAACTGATACTCGTATGCAGTCAGTGTCTGGTATTGACTTGCGTCCAGGTTGGTTATCCAGACCAGGATCAGTCCTTGATAGTGATCCACCAGATTTTTATAGTCCTCGAGAACAAGGGGATCTTAAGCCGATCAAGAATGGGAAGCCTGTTCGAGAATATAGGGGAATGAGGGACTGACTATATGGAAGGAATATGAAGTCCAAAACTCACCATTTGTACTATGTACAAAAGAAATGAATGACATGTCAGTGCAGGAGGAATGTGTATTTGTTTATTGTGAAAATTTCAAGTGTTTATTGTGTGACTTTGTGTTCCAATTAGCTTTTTATATTTTTCGTTATTGTAGGTCAATTTCTTACACTGTTGTTATATCCAATATGTCACAGGCACACATTGTTACGGGTAATAAATTCTGGATATCAATATTCAGTATCCAATAACTGGCCTATCTTCAATTTCAGCTATTATCTCAATACACAATTAAGAACATTTTCTTTTAATTATATCAGACTCATCAATATAGTAAGATAGTGAAAAATCAGCTAACAAATGAGTATATGCTTAAAAAAAGAACTCGGGTAAACTGAAACCAAAATATGTAGAACAAATATAGTGGTAAAGACCTTTTACTTCATACATCTCTGTTTTATAACCTTATTCAGTTGTATAGGATGAAAAAAAAATTGTATTATATTGTATTTCGGCATGCATCCTTGATTGTCACTATTAATTGCTTTGTTCGGGAGTTAACAACTTCCATTTAATTGTCAAAATTTTTGTTTTAGAAATTGCATTATTTTCAGCTTTGACAGAGATATCCAAAGTCTTTTGACATATAATTGATGTCATTAGTATGTAGTACACCAATCAGCATGATACAGAAAACGGGAAAAACACAAAATCAAAAGAGGGAAATATACTCATTTAAACTTCTCAGTATTATTTATTTAACGTGTTATAAAATTGTGAGTACATTATTACTACATGTCGGTGCCTCATAATAGATTTATTTTAAAGTGAATACTGCCTCTTGAAAGTTGAAGCTTCGTATGCCATAGTGATTTTTTTTTTTTGCCTCTGTTAACCATTTTATCTGTTGTAAACGTTGAAATGATTTATAAACTGTGCTGTGTGAGCTCTATGATATGTGTATACTTTGATAAAACATGTATAGTGATATCTACTTTTCGTTCTTGTTATAGTCACGGTATATAATTAGAACAAAATTAAACAAAGCGTATAAATGTATGCACAAAACTACAAAACAGTAGGTATATAAAATTAATGATATCATATGCAACTTTTATTTCAAATAAATATGTTATAAAAAATATTTTAAAAATGAATTTGAGGTCTATGTTCTAAGTCCTGATAAACAAGCTGTGTTATTATGAATTAGATGGAAAAATAAAAAAGGAAATGGGTTAATGTGAGAGAATTATAACATGCTATGCATGTAGTGAGATGAACTGTTGTCAGCTTTAAACATTCCAGTATATTGCAAACTGCTGCTTTGTTTGCTTCACTTGTGTGTTCTCATTTACACCTACTGTATACTATATAGTAGATAGACATATCATAATATCATACATATGGACTTACTGATTATCATATGCAATGTTCTGTTTTACATTATTATTTCATAATTATTATCGTATTAACATGCATATATTTATGAATTTATTTTTACTTTTCTTACCATGAGCTATGCCGTCCATATCATTTTATCTTTACAGTTTATAACTTACGAGTCTGTGCCATTACTTAATATATTATGATAATACAAAATAAACTAAAGATACAAAGAACTGTATTAAATTATTTGTACTTATTGCAGTCAAACCTTAGAGAAATAATTAATTGTCCTCTGTGAAGAGCCAGGATGTGTAGCCATGATCCCCATGAGACCTTGGGGCCTGTTACATACAAATCATAACTTTTATGCCCCTGGAATCAAAGATTTTAGGGCATCTAGTTTTTGGCCTGTTTGTCCAATTGCCTTTTATTGCAAAAATCTTTAACATTCCACATAATTTTTCAACAGTTCTGTAAGGCTTTCATATTTCACATGTGTGTTTCTTATGACAAGACCTTTTTGTCAGTTTTAAGAAGTAGGGGTTTCATATTTCACATTGGTATTCTCATAGATACAATCTGCAGCATGTTGCATTTGCATTTTGTTGCCACTGGGGAGATTCGTGTTCACAAACACATCTTGTTTTCTATGTAGGTATTTGCAGTAAATAACTGATTTTATTATCATTGGTTTATTATATACCTGTCATCAGATTTGGTGTATTTTGTTAAGGCATCGTCTGTCTTTTGTCCGTCCAACGTCTCTCTGCTATTGTTTGTCTTGGCCATAACTTTTCAACTCTTGCGTGGATTTGAATATTTCACAGAATTGTTGCCCAGGACCTAAGGTGTGTCATTACCTTGAACCAAGTTCATATCCACCACGTCAAGGTCACGGTGTATATGATGGGTAAATCATTGTCCAGGCCATAAGTTTCTATCCCTTTCATGGATTTGAATATTTCACAGAATTGTTGCCCAGAACCCAAGGGTGTGTAATGACTTTGAACCTAGGTCATATTTGCAAGGTTAAGGTCACAATGCATATGATAAATAAATCTTCGTCCAAGTCAAATCTTTTTACCCTTTGCATTGATTTCAATAATAATTCAGAGAATCAGAGTAGTAAATAAGTATAATATGTAAGAATCTTGGTGTATAATCACTTAATACACCTGTTGAAGACAGACATATCATGGAATGGCATTGTGAGTCTGTCTCCATCTTGTAAACGGTATGCTGACCATACTGTTTAGGCAATGACTTTCACTCTCTGTACACTTATTTTTTGACGCCTCTTGATTTTCAAAAGACAAGTCATTTTTAGTACAAAAATAGCAAATGTTTTACAGAGCTCCTTGTAAACAAGATACAAAACAAACTGTTTATACTAGTACTTTTAAACTCTATACACTTATTTTGTATGACAGAAGGATGAAGCTTGTTGATTTTTTATGTCAAGGTCAAAAGTTAAGGTCATTTTTGAGTTGTGGGTCTGTTTGCCTGTGAGCCTGCCTGCACTTTGTTATCAAGATACAGACTATACCGTTTAGGCTAGGACTTTCAAACGATGCATACTTATTTTCTATGACTTGAAGATGCAGCTTATTGATTTTCAATATCAAGGTAAAAGGTTAAGGTCATTTTGGGTCTAAAATATGGTAACAAATATATATATATAATTTTTCTTAGAATTGTAGCCCACAACTCAAAAGTATTATGACCTTGGCCCAAGGTCATACCTCCAAGATCAAGGTTACGATGTATTTTGTTGATTCTACCTTTTTAAGATGTGTACATTAAGGTAACTTGCATTTGAAATAATACATGACGGGCATATTATGTTACATTGGCGTTGCTGAGTGGTCCCTTTTCAGGCTTTTGAAAGCAGAATGTCTACCTTTATCACTTTTGGTACTAAAATTTGTAATCATTGTATACTCTGGGAGCCACAATGTAAAAATAGCTTCCCCTGTTAGCGATAGAATTCTTCCATATTCACAAAGTAGTCACAGGAAATTTTTTTGTGTTACATGTATCAATTTGGAGGCTGATCACCAGTTACACATGACTGTTTTATGACATCCTGTGTAAATATCAATGACATGACAAATATTGGCGCTGGCAGTGCTAAATATCAATGACATGACAAATATTGCCGCTGGCAGCGCTAAATTTTCTTTTTAACTCTAGTTATAGATTCTATTAATCATTATTTCATGTGGGAACAAGAATGAGTCATTATTACCCTGTGTGAGAACCAGAATGTATAAACATTATACCAATGTGGGATTCAGAATCTGTAATAATTTTTCTGTGTGAGAACTAGAATTTTAAAAGTGCACTATCATCCTCAATGGGATACAGAATGTTTATACAGTATTTCTTCATGGGATACAGAATGTATATTCATTATCTCTACATGGGATACACAATGTATTTTCATTGTCCCTACATGGGATACAGTATGTATAATTACTATCCCCACATGGGATACACAATGTATATTCATGATCTCTACATGGGATACAGAATGTATATTCATTGTCCCTACATGGGATACAGTATGTATACTTACTATCCCCACATGGGATACACAATGTATATTCATGATCTCTACATGGAATATACAATGTATACTCATGATCTCTACATGGGATACACAATGTATATTCATGATCTCTACATGGGATACACAATGCATATTCATGATCTCTACATGGGATACACAATGTAATTATTCATGATCTCTACATGGGATACAGAATGTATATTCATTATCACTACATTGGATACCGAATGTATATTCATTATCCCTACATGGGATACAGAATGTATATTCATTGTCCCTACATGGGATACAGTATGTATATTCATTATCTCTACATGGGATACACAATGTATATTCATTATCTCTACATGGGATACACAATGTATATTCATTATCTCTAAATGGGATACACAATGTATATTCATGATCTCTACATGGGATACGCAATGTATATTCATGATCTCTACATGGGATACAGAATGTATATTCATTATCCCTACATGGGATACACAATGTATATTCATTATCCCTACATGGGATACACAATGTATATTCATTATCCCTACATGGGATACACAATGTATATTCATTGTCCCTACATGGGATACACAATGTATATTCATTATCCCTACATGGGATACACAATGTATATTCATTGTCCATACATGGGATACACAATGTATATTCATGATCTCTACATGGGATACACAATGTATATTCCTGATCTCTACATGGGATACACAATGTATATTCATTATCCCTACATGGGATACACAATGTATAGTCATGATCTCTACATGGGATATAGAATGTATATTCATTGTCCCTACATGGGACACAGTATGTAGATTTACTATCCCCACATGGGATACACAATGTATATTCATGATCTCTACATGGAATACACAATGCATACTCATGATCTCTACATGGGATACACAATGCATATTCATGATCTCTACATGGGATACACAATGTAATTATTCATGATCTCTACATGGGATACAGAATGTATATTCATTATCCCTACATTGGATACACAATGTATATTCATTGTCCCTACATGGGATACACAATGTATATTCATTATCCCTACATGGGATACACAATGTATATTCATCGTCCCTACATGGGATACACAATGTATATTCATGATCTCTACATGGGATACACAATGTATATTCATGATCTCTACATGGGATACACAATGTATATTCATTATCCCTACATGGGATACACAATGTATAGTCATGATCTCTACATGGGATATAGAATGTATATTCATTGTCCCTACATGGGATACAGTATGTAGATTTACTATCCCCACATGGGATACACAATGTATATTCATTATCTCTACATGGAATACACAATGCATACTCATGATCTCTACATGGGATACACAATGCATATTCATGATCTCTACATGAGATACACAATGTAATTATTCATGATCTCTACATCGGATACACAATGTATATTCATTATCCCTACATTGGATACACAATGTATATTCATTGTCCCTACATGGGATACACAATGTATATTCATTATCCCTACATGGGATACACAATGTATATTCATTGTCCCTACATGGGATACACAATGTATATTCATTATCCCTACATGGGATACACAATGTATATTCATTATCACTACATTGGATACCGAATGTATATTCATTATCCCTACATGGGATACAGAATGTATATTCATTGTCCCTACATGGGATACAGTATGTATATTCATTATCTCTACATGGGATACACAATGTATATTCATTATCTCTACATGGGATACACAATGTATATTCATTATCTCTAAATGGGATACACAATGTATATTCATGATCTCTACATGGGATACGCAATGTATATTCATGATCTCTACATGGGATACAGAATGTATATTCATTATCCCTACATGGGATACAGAATGTATATTCATTATCCCTACATGGGATACAGAATGTATATTCATTATCCCTACATGGGATACACAATGTATATTCATTGTCCCTACATGGGATACACAATGTATATTCATTATACCTACATGGGATACACAATGTATATTCATTGTCCCTACATGGGATACACAATGTATATTCATGATCTCTACATGGGATACACAATGTATATTCATGATCTCTACATGGGATACACAATGTATATTCATTATCCCTACATGGGATACACAATGTATAGTCATGATCTCTACATGGGATATAGAATGTATATTCATTGTCCCTACATGGGATACAGTATGTAGATTTACTATCCCCACATGGGATACACAATGTATATTCATGATCTCTACATGGAATACACAATGCATACTCATGATCTCTACATGGGATACACAATGCATATTCATGATCTCTACATGGGATACACAATGTAATTATTCATGATCTCTACATGGGATACAGAATGTATATTCATTATCCCTACATTGGATACACAATGTATATTCATTGTCCCTACATGGGATACACAATGTATATTCATGATCTCTACATGGGATACACAATGTATATTCATCGTCCCTACATGGGATACACAATGTATATTCATGATCTCTACATGGGATACACAATGTATATTCCTGATCTCTACATGGGATACACAATGTATATTCATTATCCCTACATGGGATACACAATGTATAGTCATGATCTCTACATGGGATACAGAATGTATATTCATTGTCCCTACATGGGATACAGTATGTAGATTTACTATCCCCACATGGGATACACAATGTATATTCATTATCTCTACATGGAATACACAATGCATACTCATGATCTCTACATGGGATACACAATGCATATTCATGATCTCTACATGAGATACACAATGTAATTATTCATGATCTCTACATGGGATACACAATGTATATTCATTATCCCTACATTGGATACACAATGTATATTCATTGTCCCTACATGGGATACACAATGTATATTCATTATCCCTACATGGGATACACAATGTATATTCATTGTCCCTACATGGGATACACAATGTATATTCATTATCCCTACATGGGATAGAGAATGTATATTCATGATCTCTACATGGGATACACAATGCATATTCATGATCTCTACATGGGATACACAATGTATATTCATTGTCCCTACATGGGATACAGTATGTATATTCATTGTCTCTACATGGGATACACAATGTATATTCATTATCCCTTCATGGGATACACAATGTATATTCATTATCTCTACATGGGATACACAATGTATATTCATTATCCCTACATGGGATACACAATGTATATTCATGATCTGTACATGGGATACACAATGTATATTCAGGATCTCTACATGGGATACAGAATGTATATTCATTATCCCTACATGGGATACACAATGTATATTCATTATCCCTACATGGGATACAGAATGTATATTCATTATCCCTACATGGGATACACAATGTATATTCATTGTCCCTACATGGGATACACAATGTATATTCATTATCTCTACATGGGATACAGAATGTATATTCATTATCCCTACATGGGATACAGAATGTATATTCATTATCTCTGCATGGGATACATAATGTATATTCATTATCTCTACATGGGATACACAATGCATATTCATGATCTCTACATGGGATACACAATGTAATTATTCATGATCTCTACATGGGATACAGAATGTATATTCATTATCCCTACATGGGATACACAATGTATATTCATTATCCCTACATGGGATACACAATGTATATTCATTATCCCTACATGGGATACAGAATGTATATTCCTGATCTCTACATGGGATACACAATGTATATTCATTATCCCTACATGGGATACACAATGTATATTCATGATCTCTACATGGGATACACAATGTATATTCATGATCTCTACATGGAATACACAATGCATACTCATGATCTCTACATGGGATACAGACTGTATATTCATTGTCCCTACATGGGATACACAATGTATATTCATTATCCCTACATGGGATACACAATGTATATTCATTATCTCTACATGGAATACACAATGTATATTCATTATCCCTACATGGGATACACAATGTATATTCATTATCTCTACATGGGATACAGAATGTATATTCATTATCCCTACATGGGATACAGAATGTATATTCACTATCCCTACATGGGATACACAATGTATATTCTTTGTCCCTACATGGGATACACAATGTATATTCATTATCTCTACATGGGATACAGAATGTATATTCATTATCCCTACATGGGATACACAATGTATATTCATGATCTCTACATGGGATACACAATGTATATTCATTGTCCCTACATGGGATACAGAATGTATATTCATGATCTCTACATGGGATACACGATATATATTCATGATCTCTACATGGGATACACAATATATATTCATGATCTCTACATGGGATACACAATGTATATCCATGATCTCTACATGGGATACACAATGTATATTCATTATCCCTGTGGGAACAAAGACATAACCTTTATCTTTTGTGCAAATCACAACAGTTCTATATGAGAGGAATAGTAATCGTTATCCTAATTGGAACCAAGGATTAGACTTCAAATGTATATTCTCTCTTCTTTATTTTCTTGTTTCAGGTGAATATAAGAAAAAAGGTCTAACAGTCGATACTTCAAATTAACACTCAGAAAATTAACACATCAAATATCTCAAACTTACCACCAGGAAATATTTGGAAATTGCTAATTACTGAATTTATAGATGAACAAGAGCAATGCCTTTTAATGCATAATACGCCAGTCACTTTGTTTGAGGGGATGAAGTATGGACACATTCTCCCTTTGCCACCCGTTCTGTGAAATATACAATTCTATGCAATGGGTAAAAAGTTATGGACCGTACAAAGACTTATCCATTATATGTAGTGTGACCTTGCAGATATACCCTTGGTTCAAGGTCAAGACATACCCCTAAGTCCTGGTCAACAATTCTGTGAATATTACTCAAATCCATGCAAGGGGTAGAAAGTTATGGCCCAGACAAATATTTACCGATCATAATATTGTGACCTTGACCTTGCAGATATTACCTTGGTTCACGGTCAAGAGACACCCTTGGGTCCTGGGCAACAATTCTGTGAAATATAACTCAAATCTACAAAAGTGGTAAAACCTTATGGCCCAGACAAAGATTTACCCATCATATACATTTTGACCTTGCAGATATGACCTCCGATTCAAGATCATGACATATCCTTGGTCCTGGGCAACAATTCTTAAAATATTATTCATACCCATGAAAAGTGTAAAGTTATGGCTTAGACAAGAATCTAACTGACGCAAGCACTGTGACCTTGCAGATATGACCTTGAAAATCAACAAATGTTCATCTGTCTAAGAAGGACATATAAAACTCACTGATCTTTAGAAATATCAAATGATTTCATTGAAAGTATTGTATTAAAAGGTTCTACAACAAGATATTACCCAAAATCCTATTGCCTTACTTTATGGTAGCACCTTTCACAATAAAAAGTATTTAGAGGTATTTTGAGCTCGACCTTCAACAAAGCAATAGTTTTCTTATTTTAAGCCAGTAAAAAAACAAAAGCCAGAAATTATTCAATGTCCATTTCCTTGGACAATAGTTTACACCGTTATTTTTCCGTGGAATATCCACTCACACAAGTTTTAACCCTTCATTACACACGTTCGAGTTACGGGTAAAAATGTGTGAAGTAGACTCCTGTTGTTATTGCAGTTTTGTGAACCAGAGATCAATTTTGGTTTAATGAAACTTTAAACTTATAGGTACATGTTTGACTTTCATCCAGTTCAGAACACTTCCTTGTATCACAGGTATCAATCCTTAAAGTGGTTTCAGAGGAGCTGCACTGACTGAGTTAACCTGCACATGATAATCATCCTTTGAACAAAGTTTGGTTGAAATTTGCTGTGAGTTTTAGGGATATTATGTGGATAGACAGATGGGCAGATATAGTGATTAATTCCAATATACCTTATATATTTCGTTGATTATAATGAGGAAGAAGTGCATACAAGATTACATAGAGTTCGGAAGTTTTATAAGAAAATTCTAAGGATCAAATTCCAACCTCAACAAGTTGACATTTCTAACAAAAACCAGATAATAGTTGGAACACTGTAATGAAAAACCTTGGAGAAGTAGCACTTACAAGCTACTATTTACAGCTAATGTGGCTGACTAAAACAGCTAAGAGAAAAATCACGTGGTATAAATGTTTTATATTTATTACAATAAATACATCCTTTCTACAAATGATTACATCTATTAATTATCTTCACTAATGAGTATGAACAAGCAACCCAAAACACTCAGTCTATACAATAAAATATTTATAAATAACTTGAAAACCTACAGGTCGATGTGTGAATGATCAAATCACAATTGTTCTTTTATCAAACAAACAGCATTTTGGTCAGTTGTTTTGGGACTCTGCAACAATGATTAACAAAAAAAAAATCAATGTGTTGAATTTGAAACATTTAATACACGCACTATGCAAAAAACTGACTATGTATGTATATATATATATATATAAATATATTGTGTCATTCATTCTCACCATACAAACTAAAACAATTACTTAATGTAAACAATATATGTACAGAATTATCACAAGAATTATTTTAAATAAAACTATAACCTAGTACTTGGACGGGTAAATGTAGTTAAAATTTCTAAAATAAATACCTTGGACGGTGACGAAACCAGAATATACTGGTCATATAGAAAACAAGAAAGAGCGGTCTATATGTTATCACAGCAATGTCAATTGATACATTCTAAATAGCACTTCAAATACAATCCAAAACCCTAACAGATGTACCAATATAGAAAAGGACAAATTTACAGATTAAAGTTATTTTCATAAAAGCAAACCAACAAATTATACTCGCACATATTTGGCCGCAAAGTAGTTTCACTGATGACACCAAATTGGTGACAACAAAAAATTAACCTTAATAGCTAAAGAATATTTGGAAAGATTAAAGGAATTCTACACAGCTTCTTGAAAGGGAGGTTTTTCGTATTATGGCAGAATTCTTCCAACCTTCAAACTTGTATTACTAAAACAAAAATATGGCAAATAAAATTGACTTTAAAGTATTAATATCAGTACATGTACTTGTATCACAGACCCTCTAAAAAGATATGATAATATTTGGAATGTAAAATAAAATGACCAGGAAAGATGTTTTGATGTAAATGCTGTATCACAGTTATGATTACATATCTGAAAATTTAAAATTGGAAGAACAAATTTAAATGTTGATGTTCATACTAAATTTCCAAGGTGTTACTATACGTCTGTTTAAAAAGTAAAACCCTGTTGCACTTAATACAAGGTGAGACACTAGAAATACATTTTCTAATCCCTCTTCTAATAGACAACAATAAAAGTCCCTCACAATAAAAAGTCCTTCATAATAAACAAATCAGATCTCAGTGCCAGTGTCTCCCTAGTATACTGCATCTGTAATTAGACATCAAGGTAAAATCAGTTACAGAAGATTATGATGGTCATGTGAACTTAGAAAACACACATCACAAGCTCTACAGCAATATGGTAAGAGTTATTCACCAGTTAGATCTTACGGTAATTCATACAATTTCTTGGCATATATACTTATTCTTTTGCATATATACTGTTTATTCCTTTGCATGTATACTGTTCGAGTTGCTGCTGCCTTTGTTGCTCTGGATTAAAATATCTTAAATCTAAAACTCCTTGTACACAGCTTATGGCATTCATTAAATTTTAGCATTCAGGGAAAACTGAACATACATATATACTTAATAAAAGACAAAAAAAAAGAAAAAAAGAAAAAAAAAAAAGAAGAAAACCAAAAAACAAACAAACAAGCTTTATGAAGCTCATGTTTGTGATATGAAATGAAAAATACAACACCAAACTCACAACATGATGAAAAAGCAAAAATAATCAAATCTTATCACAGATTCCTTGGATCACAATATCTGGAATTACTATAGTGCAACATCTAACAAGAGTGTTATACAGAAATGTAAAGCGTAAGGACTACAACAATAAACATAACACATCAAGGCTACTTAAAATATCTCTGAAATGTTGGATAAAACTGCTGTGTAAGTTGTTAAAGAAAAGAGCAGCTCACAGAAGCAGAGAGTTTTCAATACCCTTATAGGACAAATAGAAGAAATGGATAGTTTTTAAAACTGTAATAAGGAACAGAGAAGAAACAGTTTTAAAATGAGCATTAAGGTATACAGGAGGAATAGAATTTTTAATGCCATCACAAGGCATACAAGCAGAAAAGGTAGCTTATAATAAGGTAGAAAGGTGTATAGGAGAATTAGATCAATTGTATACAGCAATATGTCATTTACAAATATAATCTTTTACCTACTTATCATTATCATATGAACAACAGACAAAATAGTACATAAAACATATTTGCGGAAAATTAAATGTTAAAATTGAAATATTAGCAATGTAACAAACTAAATTAATGAAACTTCAGAGCTTTTAAACTAAAAGAAAAGGAATTTCTACTACACCAGTTATAGAGAAATACCTGCTTAGAGCTCAGCAAGCTTTAGCCCTGAAATAATATTTTAACCTGAATAACATTCTAAAGAATATATGTGTATAATAGTTACAATTCAAACAAAGAAAGGAACCAGCACACAAAACAGAGTTCACAATAATATTCTATAATAACAAGAGAAGATATATACAAATTTCAAGCTACAAGAGCTCAAATCTTTCAAACTTGAAGTTCATGAAAAAAAAAATTATGTGCATAAATTTATTTCCTTACTTTTATCTTACATATTTAAGTGCTTTATGCAAATTTGAAAGAATCTGAAACTCTTATTACAGATTAATGTACATGCACTGAATATATAGTATAATACAATATGGCAGAAAGTCTACAACATGTAACAAACAAGAATGTCTAAGCCTCAGATAATAGTATGTATGAGCATACAATACTGACAACTGCTGGAAAGCTCAAGATCATATAGGGGCACACACGTACATCCAGAAAGGATCTAGCATGTAAAGTTACACAGATATTGTTGTATATGTGTGCTGTCCTCTACCACAGACCTGAGCTATATGGACTGCGACTTCTTCTGGGACTTGGTGAGCGGCTACGACGTGTTGGGCTCAAAGACCGGGAACGAGAACGAATTGGGCTGACAGAACGTGTTGGACTTCTGCTTCTACGAGACGCTCCCTGAAATTGATCAAATATCTTAACATTTATGTTTACATTTTCACAGATTCTCCCAGTAAAAGGTTTCTATTAGGAACTCCAGATATCTACAAATATGGTAACACAGAATCTGTATGCTGCAGTTAAAAACTGAGAGTAATTCAAAAGTTCATTTTCATGATAACAACATATCTAAATTATCTTTAAATATTTTTTTCAGATATTTATATACATATATTTTAAATTTTTTTTTTTGGCAGCAAAATAAACTTCAATTGGTAACAAAGTTTTATTGATATCTATATATGGCTTTAATGTGAAAACATGCCTAGTTTGGTTCAAGTGAAATCACAAGTCAAGCAATTCGATATGCAAAATGCAAAGATACTGGAAGCATCTCCTGATTTACAGAAGATATCAAAGAAATTCTGTGATAAAAAATCTAAACCTAACTTTTAACTTTTTAATTTTTCAAGTACTGAGCCAATGATAATTTTGGATGCAAGGGTGTTGATTTTTTCTCAACTCCCATTCACCCTCAGTATTTATTCTAATAATATAAAGAACATTATCTGTATATGTAAGCTTGATATAACTTGCTTTCTAAATCAAGCTGGGAGTATCATCACACAAGCAATGACTCCACCCTATGACAACTGATGGTCTACTCTCTAATACAGCATCAATACAGAATAACATACCTGAACAATATCAAGCTGGAGACATGGAAACAATTTCTTTCAGTTTAAATTTCATAACAATTCAATCATGAACAAAAATAAATATGGGGGCTTGTGGGACTTTATAAATTATTAGCGTTATATCAACTAACTCATTTTTCATAATCTATAATAGATAAAGATTTAGCAAAAGTCATCAGGTACCATTTTATGTAAGATGTATGAAAGAAATACTGTATTTTACTAGCAAAAGCTTAGTCTCGGCAGTCTCCTGTCTGTGAGGATCCTTCCTCTGAACTAACTATAACCAATCATTGATGCTTGTTTACACGTGGCTATTCTTTGTGAATAAAACTCACCAATGATGCTCCTCTGCGTGTGCATCCCTCTCCCTTCATAAGAACCTTATATCCCTGCATGAGAGATGGCCAGATGTGGTGGTTGACCAATGGGGCAGTGTACTCAGAATCATAGCTCCTTCTGTACCTTTGATAAAATTCCAATCGAAAATGATGCACATGAAGATCAAAATAACAATTTTCAGATATTAATGGCACAAGTGGTGGTTTTAGTAATTTTTTAAGCCTCCAGAATAAAAGATTCTGGGGAATCTAGTTTTTGGTCTTTCGTTTGTCCATTTGTCAGTGGCAAAAAAAAAAACCCATTGTGCATAACTTTTCAACTGTAAGAGATAGAGTTTTCAAATTTCACATGCATATCCCTTGTAACAAAATCTTTCTGTTGGTTCAATTATTCTTGACCTCATTATCATCTGTGAATTCTGACCTACATTTTAAAAACTTTAACAATACATTGGCTATATCTTTTGAATAGCAAGTAATAGGGTTTTCATATTTCACATATGTACTCCTTGTTTTTCATCAGATTTAGTAGACAACCTTATAGATAAAATCCCACTTATTTTCAGATTTTTCACAAATTTATTAATAATTAATAGTATTCCAGTTGAAATTTCACCCTACACCTCCTTTTTTTCTGTTGAGCATTACTCTACGACTTAATCAGATTTTGTTTTGTAAAATACATTGTAATGTCTGTTGTATCCCTGCATTTTATCATAATCTTCATATGTAAATGACTATTCTCAACATGCCAAATAGAACAGACTTATTTGATAATTCCTCAGACTTTCATGCTACTATAATTATATGGTTTCACTGAGAATACTTGACCTTTTTTTACTTTATTTGCAGTGCAACTTTTTGTTTAATCAGTGAAATCTTCTACTTAATGTATGTATTGTTTTTATTGTGTTTGGATACATTTTCATAAATGATACTTTGACATGTCTAACTTTTGATTTTAAATAATTATTTTGATTCCATTTTATTATATTCTTGTGTATGCATAATAAATCTAGTGAAATGATATTTTTGTAATTCCCTGTTACAATGTATCTGTTTTAATGATATTAAGTTTTTGCTCTCTTGAATGAAGTATCAGTTAATTTAGATTAAGTTTGGACATCGATAAAAACTAAATTGTTCTTACAATAACATTGTACTCTTTGATCTTTCTCATATTATCAAGCATTAAATAATAATGAACGATGTTTCACATGATTTAAATATCACCACTTCATTTCAGAAATTCAAAGATTTTCATACTTGTTGTTATCAAAGAGCTCTGCATCTGTAGCTACAGCAATATCAAGAGGATGAGCCAATGCACAACAATTC